>JAUPFV010000005.1:241209273-241809273 GCA_036936605.1 Limnanthes douglasii subsp. nivea | reverse complement strand
GATCCCAGAGTTCCAAAGGGGTCTCGAACCGAGGAGTTTTTACATTGGATCGCCTCAGTCAAAGAAATCCTCAATTTAAAGGAGCTTCCGGATGTAAAACAGGTATAGTTGGCTGCAAGGAAGTTGAGCTTCATCTTTGTAGCAACAGCTCAAGCAGACCATATCAAGGCAAGGTAAGCCAAATATAACAACTTCGGTTAAATTTGTAAAGTATTTGAAGGCTGCATTTTTCCTTACAATTATGCGCGTATAATGCATCAGCAGTTCCAAAACGTTAAACAAGGGTCAAACACTGTTAACGAATGCACTAACGATTTTTTCAAGCTATAAAACTGTGTCAAAATTGTTGATTCAGCATATCAATTTATATCTCGCTACAGAGGTGGGATGAGACATCAGTTTCAAGACTAACTAAACATGTTTGACGCTGTAAATGTGTTTGAAGTCAATCAATGCACACTGCATCTGGAGAAAGCCCTGTCACGAAGACCTTATGGAGGAGATACTACTAGAAAAACTCCAATGGCGTTTCCAACAATGACGGTTCCAAGACTTAGCCCAGGAGTACTAACTGCTGCTCCTATGCGTACAAATGCTAATTCGCAGGTACTTCCTCGCAGATCAGGTGCTACAACTGTCATAAACTAGGGCACGTTTCTTTACAGTGTCCAAAATTACGACAATATGCACAACAATCATGAAGTTTGTTCACTGAAACTGCTGAGTTTTACCTTGAAGGTGACCCACGATTTGATGCGGAACTAGAGGATGATGTGGATGAGGTTCAAGAGGATCATGTTACAGGAATAGATATTGGACATGCATTTATATTAAGGCGTATCTGTTTGACGCCGAAAGCAAGATGTGAAGGGGACGATTGGCTACGAAACAATATTATACAGTCGACTTGTGCTATCGGGGGAAAGGTATGCAAATTCGTTATTGATTCAAGGAGCTGTGAAAATATTCTTTCTAAAGAAGTTGTGTAGAAGATGGTCCTGAAAACAAAAGACCACCCAAAACCTTACAAGCGCGCTTGGTTAAAGAAATGTAGTGAGGTAACAATATGTGAACGATGTCTGGTGTCTTTTTCTGTTGGTAATTATAAGTATAAGGCATGATGTGATGTCATTGTTGTGGATGCTTGTCACTTATTGGTAGGCCGACCATGGAAATATGATGGTAGGAAAAACCGTTATAGTTTCACATGGAATAGTGTTAGATTCATATTAACACAAATTAAGGAAGTATCCCAAAAACATGTACTTGTTGTATCATAAGAGTCGGGTAAGAATTTTTTAGCTCGAAAAGTATTTATACAACATGTTAGTGACACATGGATTTTTTTATCTTTTTGTGGTATTCGTTTTGTAGTTGGTTGTCGGGTTTACCAGGTGGCAAAATGTACATCCTCCACCGCAAGTCTATACCTACCACTCCCAATACCTGAAAGATTGTGGCTAAGCGTCTGCATGGCATTCGAATCCGGGCTACCAAGAACACAGAGACGTAATAATTCTATCTTTATGGTGGTTGAAAGGTTTTTTAAGGTGGCCGACTTTATTGCCTGCAAGAAAACCAAAGATGTTGTGAATGTCATTTTTTATCGCAATACACGGTTTATCAGGCATTTTTGGAGGAGTTTGTGGCGCCTCACAAACACAAGGCTAAGTTTTAGCAGAGTGTATCACCCGCGGACAGACGACCAAACCAAGGTAATTATTCAAACATGAGGCAACATGTTACGCACAAAGGTCTCCTGAAACTTGAAACCATGGGATTCTCGTCATTATCACGTTGAATTCGCCTACAATAGGCACCACAAGCACAGTATTGGGTATTGTCCTTTTATGGTAGTCTATGGTTATAACCCACGGGGTCCTGTGGATTTGGCTTTCCCAACGCTTGATAAGGTTCCAGCTAGGGTCCAAGACGGTATCGCTGAGCTATGAGAGATCCATGAGAACACACGCAAACACCTGGAGGAGACAACACGGTAGTATAAGGTTTTCGCAACTAAGAAGCGCTGATTGATGAAGTTTGGAGTATGGGACTTTGTATGGACTGTTTTGACCAGTAATCGTTATCCTGCGCACGAGTATAACAAGTTGGCTGCAAGGAAGGTGGGTCCGTTTGAAATTATTGAAAATATTAATCCCAATGCATACAGGTTGAAGCTACCCAGCCACATGAAGACCCATAGCATTTTCAACATGAAGCACCTGGTGTCGTTTACCAATGTTGCTAATGATAATGAAGCTGAGAATTCGTGGGCGAATTCTTCCGAAGAATTAAAGGATGATGTAGTTGCACGAGCACATGGCTATATGCCTATTTTGGACAAACAAAAAACGGGCTTTATTTGGGGCTAATGTATCTGAATTAGGCGATGCGACCACTCAAATCGAACGCGTCGAGAAGCCCAACGATTTTCCGAAGTATCACGGGGCAAAGCCGAGTGATGAAGGTCATGCCCAAAATTCTATCGTTTAAGTCCTGTTTGGTTGTTTTCGTGATTTTCTATATTTTTCTAATTCTGTTGAATTTTATTAAAATACTTAACCAACTCCAATCGCTTTTATTGGGCTATTGGATCTATTTTGATTTGGTTGTACCCAAAATATATAAAAGGGTCTCAAATCTTAGCTTTGCGGCCAGACTTTTTTGGATATAATTTGAGTTTTCTCTAAAGTCTTTTATATCTGACCTATGATTAGATTATTAATCTTCCTTATTTTTGTCTTTCTTTGTCTCTATTTTCCGCCACTTGTTCCATCTCGTAGTGTGGCGCTACCAAATTTCAACCTACTATATGCAAAGTATACACCTTTCCTAACAAAGTCATATCAAGAATAAACAATCTCCTTAAAGCATTTATTTAGGGATTTAAAGAAAATTATAATAAACTATCTTGTCCAAATGGTCTACACTTTGAAAAACACATGAAGCAAATGATCTAAACTTTATAAATTTCAAAGATACCCAAACTTTATTCACCTGCAAACTTTGGCTGACCTTTTGAAAATACAAAAACCAACGGTCTTACCACATGCTCTCGATATGGTTCTGAAATATTCATCTTCTGCAAACCAAAATTAAACCTAACGATTCTAAAGTCTGGAAAATAATAAACGAAATAAGAGACACAACATAAAACAATAAACACACATGAATGTTTAATAATTTGTTTAATCCTACGTTAATATCTTATGTTAAGTGGAATCATCCCTTCTCAAATAAACTAGAGCTTAATTGTGAGAGATCTTGTTTCAGCAATGGAGAATCTAATAGTGGTTTTGTAATTAGTAAGAAAAATAGTGAGTTACTATATGAAATAATAATTTACCTGTCAAATATTCTCCACTCATTGAAGAAACAATGATGTTATATGATGACCTCCTCTATTATAAAAGCAAATGACTTCAAAAATATAGACATTAAAACTGACCATGATTTAAGTTATGGTAAGATACCATGCCTTGAATAAATAATCAGATGTTGTAGGAACCTTATCTTTTTCCACATGATCATTTAACATATAGTTAGGGAAGAAAATTATATAGTGGATTGAGTAGCCAAATGGGCACTCAATTATAAATATAACTGTCAATTCTCTTATAATCAAGCTCTCGCACCTTTAAGTGCAATTATCTTTCTTGAAAGTATTGATGTTGGTTACTTGAGAATTACAACCTGATCACATTATTTGAACCGATTTTTTACTAACTTATAGGCAGGGTCCCGTGACTAAGATTTTATCAATGCAATACAGGAACATGCCTAAACAAATGGGTTGATGAAGACTAAGAACACACGTGATCTTTTTCTTTCCTTTTCTATCTTGTGGCTTTTTTTTCTTTCATCCTTGCTATGTAGTTTTTATTTAGTTTATTTAACCTTTGCTCCACTGTTTGGTTCTTTTATTTTCACTATGGAGCTTTTGTTTTTTCTTTCTTGATCTTCGCTTTTTGGTTTTTTCTTGCAATATCAGTTACGCAGTTTTCTTTTTGTTTCGTCAGGATCTTTAATTATGAATATATATGAATATATATATATATATTTTGTTAGGTCAAATAATATAACTAAGCTCGTGTGTAGTTTATCTAAACATGTTATTTTTCTCATGTTAGATGAAAAGACAATGAAGTTCGCGATGATGAAAAGAGCAGTGAAGATGATGCAAGTGCTAAAGACATTAAAGAGATATGGATTGAATTTAAAAATACACTATAATTTAGGGAGTCATAAATTAAACAAAACTGTAAAAATGTTTTTTCTTCATTGTGTTTCAGTCTCTACAAAAAACCAAAAAGCTAGGGAATTTTGACGTATGCATCGAAAACGGCAGAGTCATTGTGTTTTTCTAATAAAATCGATATGTAGCAGGTCCGGAGACGTATGCATAATTTGCTGAAATCCGTTAACAATTGTGTGTTTGATTTCACTTTTGTTTTGTGTTTCTTTTGAGCTGATTGCAGGAAAATTAGATATTTTCCCAAAACCTCTTTTTACTTCACGCCAATTTGTAAATAATTTACATATAGTATCGATGAACAAGTTAAATATCAAATGAAAATTAAGTTTGAGAATCAATAAAATGACAAAATTTCCTGAAATAAAATAAATAGGAAACACCAAATAAAAATATAAAATAGATATATAAAAAAATGTACAATAAATTTCGTACATGTATCCATCCATGTAGGTTGACATATAAGGACATAGCTACAGCTGGTTTTGTGGATGTCGAGAAACCACAAGTAGATTATACAAGACACGGTAAGATTTCCGGTATCTAGGGACGCCATGAGGTTTTGATGGATGGCGGCTATGCTGGTCCACCTGAAATGAAAAAGAAAATATACTATTATGACAATGAAATGAAATTTGTAAGGGTGAAGCTATTTCTCCCATAAGATCTATTATTTCCTCCATATTTCAAAAAATAATCTAATCTTGTTATTTCATCCATAAAAGAAATACATAATTTATCCTTCTTCTTTTTTAATTTACACCAAACATCATATATATCTTTTTTTCTTCTTTCCTCAGCAACCACCCAAACACCATATATACCTAAATCCAATATAAGTAGATAACCTTTAAATTAAAACTCTACTCAGCTACTCTCTTTTAAACCAAAAAAGAAAAAAATCATAGTCACCACTCGAAGCAGTTTATTATATTCAAAAGGTAAAAATCTGAAATTAATCTTATTTTATTCTAAATTTATGGATTTGGATATCGAGTTACAGAAACTTGATTTTTTTTAAATCGAACTACAAGAGAAATACATATAATTCTGAGCCATCATCTCGGAATTAGGTATTTTTTTAATTAAAAATGCATCTAATTCTCATATGTTTGCTCGAAATTGGATACGTTTTTTTAAAAGCACTTAATTCTGAGATGCTGACTAGGAATTAGGAGCGTTAATTTTTAAACACCTAACTCTGAGATGGTGGCTCGAAATTAGATACATTTTTTAAAAAACAAATCACATAATTCGATGTTGGCTCAAAATTAGGTGTTTCAGAATTTAACTTTCAAAATCAGGATTTTCAAAATGAGTTTTTTTTTAAAAATGTTTTTCATGTTATAAATGTAAAACTAAATTACAAGATTAAATTATCTTGTTTTTTAATTGGGTACTAGTCTTTGTGCTGGATATTTGGTTTGAGCGTTTTCCTCTATAATGAGTAATCTTTAAGAAATTTGAGGTTTTTTTTTATTTTTATGATTTAATTTTAGAAGCTAAATCATATATGTTGGCTTTATAATTTTGTTTACTGATGTGTTTGTTTGTATAAGGGTTTCATAGTGGATAGTGGCATCAAATTATAAATTAGAATGCAAAACGAGGGCAAGATAGTAAAAGCAAGTGATAAGTCTATTTTTTGTTTTCAAAAATGAAGGAAATAAAAAAATGTGATGGAGGAAATAGCTTCATCCAATTTGTAAATGTCTAGTTAGTTAGTTTGTATTGATTTCCATTACTTGAATGTTCGGCTATCTAATATCTAATAGTACTTCCTTGAGGTGATACATTAGTATAACCAAACAAACATAGAAAAAACTCACTATGCACCAATCCATCAAACTCAAAAATATCTGAATTAGATCCATAATAAAAATTAAAAAATAAGATAGAAATCTTGGAAGAAAACTAACACGGCTTACCTCTGTTCTCCTTATTTTTTAGTTTAAAATTAATTTTACTAATTTTTTATAAAAATATATTTTAAAAACTATTTTCAATATTGTATTTTGAGATTTATTCGAACAATAGTATATAAATATTTGTCAAAATTTATGGACATTTTATTGCGGTTGTGACTATATAGAGTATTATAACATAGCCAAAATAAAAATAGAGAATTGCTAAAAAAAATAGCCAAAACTATTCCGTGAAGTTGTATTTTCAAATTTTTAAATATTTATAAAATTGTTATTTATTAAAATAAATTTCAAAAACCTTAAATTTTATTTATTCAATTTATTTACATTTTATACAAAATTTATATTCATTAAAAAACCTTTAAAAACCTTTAAAAAATAATCATTTATTTTTCATACAACTTCACGGAGTAATTTTGGCCATGTTTTTAGCAATTCCCATAAAAATATTATAAATTATTTATTACTTCCGATGAAAGACAAAGTTGGTTTTAATTTACGTAACTATTTTGTTTAGGCCTTAATCTATAATAAAAGTGAGCTAGTTTTAATATATCTAACTATTTGGTATTGACCTTCATCTAACTATGGTTATGTAAATAAATTCTATTAGAATAACATAACATACAATTTTTACTCGCAATTGTATTATTAAATAAAATAATGCTCCATTCCATTCGCTTGGAGATCATTAGCAACACTAGATACATTAAAAAACGTCGCTTTGGAGATTGTTATAAAATACTATGCAATTATCACAAAATGGCTCAAGCACAGAATATATGCGAATGAAAGATTTAAATGAAACACAGGATTTAACGTGGTTCGACAATTGTCTACGTCCACGGGCGCCGCCAGAGAAAAGAGTTTCACTATGATAGAAAAGGTTACAGATTTCAGATTGTGTTTTGTGTCGCCCTAGTAATCTATTTATAGGGAATTAATAGACTTACTAGACTATGGGCCTAATGGGCTCATACCACAAGACTAACTGAAGTAATTGGACAATATCCAACACAAAACTGTCCTGCCGGACACAGTACACTGTCAAGGCACTATTCGAACTGCCGGACACAGTACACTGTCAAGGCACTATTCGAACTGCCGGATACAGTACACTGTCAAGGCACTATTCGACTCATTCACAACAAATCTTCCCCTTGAGGCGAATATCCGTTCTTCACTATCAACAAAGAATCTTCTCTTCTTCTGACTCACCAAATGCCCTTAAGGCATTCACTCTATACTGCGAACACCGATCCAGTTTAGGCATTCCCTAAACTTTCGAACTGATACTGCCTTGGTCATTATATCTGCTGGATTATCGTGTGTAGACACTTTCTTCACATCAACAATTCCCTTTGATATTATATCACGAATAAAATGATACCTGACATCTATGTGCTTTGTACGCTCATGGTATATCTGGTTCCCTGTAAGGTGTATGGCGCTTTGACTGTCACAAAACACTTTTGTAGTAGTCCTATCCAAGCCCAAATCTGCCACCAAACCTTGCAACCATAGTGCCTCTTTAACTGCTTCTGTTACCGCCATGTACTCTGCCTCTGTTGTAGACAAAGCTACAGTAGCTTGCAACTGTGCTTTCCAACCGATCGCACTCCCAGCTAGAGTAAATACATATCCTGTCAGAGATCTTCTTTTATCCATATCACCTGCAAAATCAGAATCAACAAAACCAACCAATGATCCTGCAACATCATTCAGCGATTCACCAATATCGGTTTTGTTAAAAGTTAAGCCAACGTTCACAGTATTCTTTTGAAGAGATTCAATATCTTCCCCTATAGCACCAATCCATCGATCTGCCTCTGAACTCGCTATAGCTTCTCTGTAGCTACTAGGTTCCTGCATCTCAACTTCTTCTGCAACTGACAGAGCATATGCAACTAGATTCACATACCTTTTTGGAAGTCTAATATCTCTTCTTTCTCTGCCCAATGCTATGCTATAAGGTTGTTGTTCTGGTTCAGGCGCATCATCGTCACTATCATCTGATGATGACGCTTCACCTCCTGATTCTGGATCCACCTCAGAACCACTTGAATTATTGGACCTGCTAGGAACTGATTCTACTTTAAGCTCCACCTGTTCACTCACAACCGATCCTGATTCGACCATTTCTCCTACTTCCTTCTGACTGTCTATCGAAGCAAACTCATTAAAAGTAACGTCCCTACTAATGAGAAAACCTGGAGACTTTGGAGAGGTACACCATAACCTATATCCCTTCACTCCAGTAGCATATCCTAGAAATATGCATCTCTTTGCCCTCGGCTCAAGCTTACCATCTCTCACATGAGCATACGCAGGACAACCGAACACCCTCAAATGTTCATAATTAGCCGACGATCCAGACCAAATCTCAAAAGGAGTTTTACAATCAATAGCCGTTGATGGAGACCGATTCACCAAGTAACACGTTGTATTGATAGCTTCAGCCCAAAAAATCCTTTCCCACATCGGAATGTGAGAGCATACTTCGTGCCTTGTCACAAAGCGTTCTGTTCATTCTTTCTGTGACTCCATTCTGTTGTGGTGTTCTAGAACAAGTGCGATGGCGCATTATTCCCTCAGCTTCGCAGAACTCGTTGAACTCACGACTGCAATATTCTAACCCATTATCTGTCCTAAGACGTTTGATTTTTCTTCCTGTTTGCTTCTCAATCATCATCTTCCATTTGACAAAGGTTGAATATGCCTCATCTTTCGTTTTCAGAAAGTAAACCCACACCATCCTTGAATAATCATCAATCAAACTAATGTAGTATCTGGCTCCGCTCTTGGATGGAATTCTGTTTGGACCCCAAAGATCTGAGTGAATGTAGTCCACTGTGCCTTTAGTCTTTCTTACAGCCGATTCGCTGAATTTGACTCTAGTTTGTTTACCAAACACACAGGGCTCACAAAATCCCAATGATTCTGCTTTATACCCTTTCAACAAATCTCTCTTTCCCAAAACAGCTAATCCTCTGTCACTCATGTGACCAAGACGCCAATGCCACAACTTATTTTGATCCTGCCTACTTTGGCTATTACTCCCTGATGATGCTACTGCAGCATCGCCCATAACAACACTCCCCTGGAGAATGTAAAGACTCTTCTGCAAACTACCTTTCATGCATACCATTGAGCCTTTTGTCGCTTTTATTACACCATTTTCTACATGGTACTTGTAACCCCGAGAGTCTAGAGTCCCAAGAGAAATCAGGTTTCTTTTTAACCCAGGAACATGCCAGCACGTCAAGATTCTAACAACCCCGTCAAACATTCTAATTCTGATGTTACCAATACCACCAACAGTCAACGAATGATTGTTCCCTAAATAGACAGTTCCCTGCATTGGCTTGTACGTATCAAACCACTGCTTGCACTGACACATGTGATATGTAGCGCCAGTATCAAGTACCCAAGAGTTTTGCCCAAAGTCTGAACTCACGGACAATACATCTCCTTTACCACTGTTTTCACTATCGTCGGAATCGTTCACACCTTCAACAATGTTTGCTGCATTTTCCTTTTGATTTCCCTTCTTACCATTCAGTTTCGGACAATCTCTCCTATAATGACCCTGCTCACCGCATTCATAACAGTTTGAGTGCTTCACCCTTGACTTGGACCTCAAGTTCTTCCTTTTTAAAGAACTCGCATTGCTTTTAGATCTTCCCCTAGTCATAAGACCTTCCCCTTCAGCTTGATTGTCTGGCTGCAACTGTCTCATCTCTTTTGATTTCAGTGCCCCTTTGACATCTGCTAGCGATAACTTATCCTTACCATACATAATGGTATCTACGAAGTTTTCATAGGGAGCTGGTAACGATCTCAATACAAACAAAGCTTGATCCTCATCCTCAATATTGATATCTATGTTCTCCAAGTCCATTATAATTGATTTAAAATTATCTAGGTGCTCTGTTATTGACATACCTTCTATCAATCTGAAATCATACAAACGTTTCTTCAAATATAATCGGTTTACTACTGATTTCTCTGAGTAAAGATCTCCTAGCTTTCTCCATGCGCAGGCAGCAGTCTTCTCACCACTAATCTCGCGAAGCACATTGTCTTTCACACTCATTAAAATCCAGCACAAAGCCCTTTCTTGAAGATCTTGTTTCTCCTCTTCTTTCATCTCTTCTGGTAACTTATTCTCCACAGCCTTCCACAGCCCTTGCAGTACCAATGAAGATTTCAGTTTAATCTTCCACAATGCAAAGCTGGATCCCCCATCAAATTTTTCAATCATGTATTTTGTTGCTGTAGACGCCATTGTGAAACCCTAATTGCAAAAGCCCTAATTTCACCACGTGGCTCTGATACCAATTTTGTTATAAAATACTATGCAATTATCACAAAATGGCTCAAGCACAGAATATATGCGAATGAAATATTTAAATGAAACACAGGATTTAACGTGGTTTGACAATTGTCTACGTCCACGGGCGCCGCCAGAGAAAAGAGTTTCACTATGATAGAAAAGGTTACAGATTTCAGATTGTGTTTTGTGTCGCCCTAGTAATCTATTTATAGGGAATTAATAGACTTACTAGACTATGGGCCTAATGGGCTCATACCACAAGACTAACTGAAGTAATTGGACAATATCCAACACAAAACTGTCCTGCCGGACACAGTACACTGTCAAGGCACTATTCGAACTGCCGGACATAGTACACTGTCAAGGCACTATTCGAACTGCCGGATACAGTACACTGTCAAGGCACTATTCGACTCATTCACAACAGAGATAATTAGAAACATGAGATACTTTAGAAACTATCGTCTTGGAAATTATTAGAAACAATACAAACATTATAAATTGTTGCATCAAAGATCATTCGAAACATTGAAGACCCTCGTTTTTTTTATATGGAGATCAACCACATATCCCCCTCCCCGACCTTGAATAAAATTCAAATTATTTGTTCAAGGACTAATAACTGAAGACAACGATGAAGAACTGATTAGAATAATGGGTTGACAAGTGTCATTCTTGAGGACTTAATATATATAGTTTGATTCAATATCAATGTTAAACCATATATGAAAAGTAATATGAAATCCTAAACTATATATGAAGGTATGATGATAAATTCTATTTGTATATATCAATCTAAATAATATATTATGACAATTGAGTTTTGTTATAAGAAAAATATTTTGTTAGAATATTTATTGATGGATTTGTAGCACAAAATATTATAGCTGATAATCGTCGCTTATAGATTTTAATGTTGAAAATTGGTAGAGAAAGGTTTCTTAATATCAATATTGGACACATTTGTTTTTAATTACATTATTGATGAACTTTAAAATATCCAGGTTCTGGAAATTTTATTAATTTTTTGTCTTGAAAAATTCAAAATGTTAGGCGTCGTTTTCATGTCGTATAAGAAAAACACTGGTTTGATGGATAGCTTTTTGTTGTAAAACAAATATATCTACTAAAAATACCACTAGCTTCTCTATTAACTTAAAATTCTCGTGAAAGATAACAAGTTATATGCTCGAAACAACTCAATCTCGAGACGCCAACATAAAATATAACATACATAAAAAAATATTATTCCAACTTTCAATTTACACAACATACTATGTAAAACACCTAACGTTTCAAATTCAATGGAATTCTTTGTAGTGTGAGAACTTCAATATATTAAAAAAGAGAATTTTAACTATAAAGTTCAACAATAAATGAATATAATGTTTCTTCAAGTTAAAAGTACGAAACCCATCTCCATATTCAAAACAAAATTATCAAAAATGAGAAATTTTGACTCTCGTTCAATTATCGTTGGCATAAAACATGCCAATAACTCGAGAAACTATAAAATACACTAGGCATAGTAATGTACATTAAGAACTAGTTTTCCAACAACTATTATTAATTTCATAATTATATGTTCTATATAGAAGATTTTCTTATGTGGATAACAAGAGAAAAGCAATACACAGAGAAATAATATATAAGCTTGGTTTTTGTCTAAACTTTGCTAGTACTTATTGAGCTATGAAGTTCGGTCTCAACTTAATAATATATTATTTATTTTTAGGTAACCAAACCAAGAAATGTGCACAACAATTTGTATATCACTAAATAAACTTCAAAGTATTTTCACAGTTAATCAAAAAAGAAAGGAAAACTTTGAAGAGGTCTCAAAAGGAAAATATGAGATGGATCATACTTAACTAAAAGATGAGATGTGCAGATGAATATGTATCCAAGATCGGATATTCACCTTTTAATCGTGTGTGTATCTTAAACTCATGTCTTTTTCTAAAAAACTTACGAGGGGGCACTATTGTTTCTTATGAAATTTGAAAAACATTTTCTTGTTCTTCTTTTATCATGCAATAACTCTCCAATAACATTATAAACTAGCTGCATTTCACATAAAATAATTTTTATAGAACTTTGAAGCAATCATTATATCATATCATTCAAATATTATCAGAAACTTGAATTAAGCATCCAATAAATCAGTCATGTGAATAATGGATAGAATATTAAGATGATCATCGATTGCAATACATTAGAATTTGACTAGAAACGACAATAAAACCCAGCTTGCCTTTAAATTCTTTAGGCAAGCATTATGTAAATAATTAGTGAAGCCACTATTATTGTATGTATATTTTTCATTTACAACCTCCACCCCAATAATATCTTCTTCATCAGATAAATACAAAATTCATATAGTCAAATATTTAACTTTCAAATATAGTGCGAAATAACAAAGTTTTTTTTAATGTTAATAATCCAAATATTTCTTACCATCCAACCATTAAATAAACACATTCATACAAAGATAACATTTCACACTTGAAGAATAATGAGTACCATTGATATTATCTATATAAGGATATTTTTCACACTAGAAGAGTAAACAATATATAGTGTTGTAAGCATTATCAACAAAGTAAATGACATTATCTATATAAAGTCTGATTGCAATAAATAAGGATATAATATTGTCACTTGTTAAATTGCATAAAATTGTCACATTATATGGTCTAAATAATATTTGATATTTAATTTTCATTTGTATCATGCCATTTTACCATCGTGAGAAACAATGTAAAAGTGTTATGTAACAGAATTAGTATGAATTTCTTAATATAAATTTTCATAAAGTGGAAAAATAATTATTTTCACATAGTAGTACAGCTTTATCAAAACATAACACGTACCTTCCTACATCTTGCAACACTTTGATACCTATATAAAGTGTAGCATATATATATATAGTAGTATTTTATATTATAGTAGCACGTTTTACCATCAACCAACTACACGTACTGAATAATATACTATATTTTACTAAATGATGCATAGTGAGCCCAATTACAGAACCTTACAACATGCTAACAAGTAACATGTAACAGTTAATCTTCAATATGCAATCGTTACTAGATTAGATCTCTTTTATAATACAATGATTAAACAATTCCACTACACTTAGTACAAAATAAATATATACAAGAAAACAAAAAACATCGTTTTTATACGAAAATATACAAACCATGTAAGTTGCATGCATATGCTATAAAGACATATTAACAACTAGACTTTTATTTAGAATAAAACAACTATTACGGTAGTAGCTCTCTTTACTAATCACCAGGATTTAATTATATATATATATATATATATATATGAATCCACGTGTTCTACATATCTATATATTCATTATGTCTTGTAAATATATTATCCATGTATTGTGTGTTATACTATTATAGATAACGTTATGCATACTGTATCAATTATGTATTGCTTAATATCAATGTATCGATATATTATTTAAATGATAGATTATATGTTATGGTATATAAATTATCCATCGATCGTATGTAACAACACATTTAATTCCACAACCAACTCAGGAGCATTATATTAAAAAATAAGTCACTCTAGATAAAATCTCTACTTTTTCTAGTAAATTTATAAAGTTAAAACTTCACAGAGACACTTATTTATCTGAATACTAAATGATGTTTGGAAAATCACAATGGATACTGAGTGTCATTTGTAATACATAACACCACATAGCATAATATCTCATGACAGTAATCAAATATCACTAAAAATATTTAATTGTCGGCATCAAAATCGAAACAAAGAAGGTATTGATATTTAATGTTTAAATTCTCAATTTTCAAACTTACATCAATTTAGAGCATAGATTCATAAAATCTAATAGACGAGAGAAACACACTAAAAAAGAAATTATATAGGTACGCTTATAAAAAAATTAAAATATAGAGAATCCATAATCAACCCATCATTAAAATTTAATAATTTCAATAAAAAACTACTATGAGAATATTCTCGATTAGATTCCATTATATGTTGTAAATTGAGAAAAAAACAAGAATACTTTGATCACTCATCAATCATATAAATTTTGTTTATTTAACTCCAAAATTGTATCATCTTCCTTATTATAACCGATTTTCGGATTGTAACTAAGAAAATAAAATCAAACCAAACATTTTAAATTAATTAACTTAAAATCAAAACAAATATGAACCTCAATTTACAACTCAATATCAACATCCCGAGTCTCTAGATTGAATGGATATCGATCATATCAAACTTAAAATTACCTAGAACCAAATTTTTATTTATTATTGACTAAATATAAATTGAAAATTAATATCACACCCAATAACACTATTTCCACTACCATTTACATTTGAAATCAGTTAGCTTGAAAATTCCATTCCTTATCTTTGAAATCAATTATCATTATTTTGAACTAACTCATTGTCTTTATCGTTAATTCAAAATTAAATCCATACTTACATACTCAACTAACTATCATAACATTAACTTTCTTTCGAAACATAATCTTCTTCGATCTTTTATTTCCAAACTCACTCTCCTATAACGATGCTAGGTGTTTACAATATTTTTTTCCGACAGATCCCCTAAACTCTCATGTCACTACTAATATACTATATTTTTTGGAGCCAAAGACGGAGAATAATAATCTCTAGTTACCATGTTCACTCTTTTAAATTCTTTTTATTTTCTTGTTAACAATATAATTGATACATTGATGATAAGATAACACCACAGATCTATTATATGTAGCCAATGTCATCCTAAAATTATACTATGAATAAAAAACACTAACTATCATGAATATTGTTTCCTCTTTCCCGAAAGATTTAGCTGAATCCACTTTCCTGACACAATTGGTCGATCAACCAACAAAACTAACAAAACTCATCTTACTCCTCATGAACGGTGAACTCTATCATCGAGTCATAGGTAAAATACATTAACTTAACTTATAGTGTCGACTATCACCTTTCTCACTATCAATTTAGTTATTACAACGGTTACCAATAAAACATCTTCATGAGGTGTTATTAATCTGCAAAAGTCAGCATTACTAAACGACATGTTAAAGTTGGATTTTTGTGTAAGTACAAAGATGATTCAATGACAAAATGAAATTTCATATAATTTATATGTCTCTTTTTTGACAAATTTATAGTTCTTGATAGAGTATCGTCCATACCTCATGTTGCTTATATATCTTATTTCACTTTGGACATCATTTTTATGTCTTTTTTTCTCATTCTCGTCCTTTAATGAATTTTAAACATTATCTATTGTTAATCAATCTTTGAATTTCACTTTAACAAAATATGATATGAACAATAATACTGAAAACTTATACGACAAACACATGTAAACATATTGTGGTTGTTCAGTAGTTTCGTTGGTCTATTTTCTTATTATATACAATCGCCACATGTACATTTAACAGTGTAAACCATGAGCTTGGATAATCATAATAGGAAAAATATGATCAATTCACAAGATTTTTTTAACCTCGTAATTAGCTTAACATAATTTCTCTTTTACTCTAACGAATCTCCCAAAAGTACAAAAGGCTTAGAAGAATATAGTCTCATTTTTCTCTATGATATGATAATTTTTGAATATATTAACCAAATAATCTAATTATTTTAGGATGACTTGAATTTCTTTTTTTTATGTATCGTGGTCTTTTTTCCTTTTTTTCTATCTTCTCTTTTTTCTCTTTTTCATTATCTAGTTTTTATTTAATTTTTTTAATTTTTTTTCTTTTAACTTTACTATGGTGATGTTCTATTTTTTCTTTTTTGATCTCCGTTTTTTTGTTTTTTTCTTATCGTTTCAGCTACGCGGTTCTTTTTTCTTTCTTTCATCTTTGCAGTTTGATATTTAATTCTGAATAAAAAACATATATATATTTATAGTCCGGGTGAACCAAATTAAGTATCAAATAAAAATTAGGTATGAGAATAGGCAAACTCATAAAATTATCTCAAAGAAAATATATAGCTTACACCAAATGGAAACACAAATAGTTGTATAACAAAAAAAAGATGTATAATGTATGTACGAGGTTGACCGGTAGGGGCCAAGCTACAGCGTATTTTGTGGATGTCCAGTAAACCACTCAGATGGACCAATGATATGTACTAAGTATTTTGAATTTTCCACGACTCAAAGTAAATGGTAATCTAAGTAACCTCAAAACTATAATATCATCATAATCCACCAATTTATGAACACCAAAACTCGTGGTTATACATTATAGAAAATCAAAATATGACAAAGATAGTATAACAAAAAAAAACAAAAAAAAAACTCAATATGCACCCATCAATCAATCAAACAAAATATCTCATTTAGATTTATAACAAAAATTGAAAAAAAACCAGTTACCTATAAGATCGATGGTTTGGAAAAAAAACTAACACTCGCAAAATTTGTTGGAAATTAATCCTTCTGCCTTTTTCTAGAATGTAGGATTTCATCCCTCTCTACTTCAGAATGTATTTGATTCTTTGGAATGTAGGATTTAATCCTTATACTTCTTATAGAATGTAGAATTGCGTCAAAAAAACTTTTAGATAAGAGAGACCAAATTAAAGGGTTAATTTCATTTCACTAACATAATAGCTTATATATTACATTGTAGAATAACTGAAATATAAACGGAAGAAAATAACTTCAAACGGCTTCAAACTGTTTCTATATCAGTTTTCTAAATCGAAATTATTATTCAAAACCATATTTGACATTTCTATTTTATCAAAGTCTTGACTACAAAGTTTAATCCAACAAAATAAACGAAAACACGAATTTGAAACCTGATTCTGACACCTACGACTACGGATTCGATTTTGAACCAATTAAAGGATCAGAGTGAGTAAAAGTGTCTGGTGGAAAGAGAAACGAGTTGATTGCGACCAACATTGAAAAGTGGAAAAAAAAAAGCAGTGCAACAACTATTAGGGTTCTTTATGATGAGGTGGAACTCCTATCGTGCCTGGTTAATCTTATATAATACTTTTTACTCCCTCATATGAGGGACGATGGACACCTATCCTATGGTAAAAATTTATTCACGTAAAAATATATTTAACATTTGGGGTTTAGTCGGATGAAATAATCTATTATGGTATTTAGAGCTTTTGCATTTCATCTCGTTACATATGTTCTTCTTATCTTCTAGTTTACAATTTTTTTTTACTATACTTTCATCAAAATATATTTTAAAAACTATATTTGATACTGTATTTTAACTATTATGCAAACAATAGTATATAAATATTTGTCAAATTTTTTGCATTGTTTATTGCGGTTGTGTCTATAGACTATATAAACAACATAAATTATTATATTACTTGCCATGGAAAAACATAGCTGTTTAAATTACCTAAGGTTTAAGGTGTAATTGTTCATTAGTTATAAAATCTATTATATACGGCATATGGCTCCGTATCTAAATAAATTTTATTGGAATAATTTAGCATGACAATTTTTAAAATTTCAATTGTATTATTATATAAAATAACACTACGTAGCAGCGACGTTGAAGAGAAAAGACGGCAATGCTGAGGGGGAATATGGTTGTTTCAAACAAACAAAAAAATTGTGCGAAGGAATCTACTGGAATTAAGAACGCATGCGATAAGATACTACAAAGGCAAATTTTGGAGATGATGTACAAATTCTACTATTCATTTTGCACCATACGTGATAGAAAATAATGCCAAAGATGTAGAAATCATGTGGAGGCAACTTGGACGCATCATGGATCCAAAAGATCCAATTGTTATTGTGACTTAAATAGAAACCAAACTTAGAGCTTGGAAAATTCTAGATGCGTAACTACAATCATAGATGATATGATTAATAGTTTATAAGGGCGAATTGGATTGTAAGCCAAATCATGAATAAATGACGGGGAATATTAAATTTATGTCATACTAGACCCACTCCCCCACCCGAAGCGGGGGATGAGCACACGAATGGTATAGTAGTTTTCCTTGATAGAGAACTTGATTATTTCACTTTTAGTATTCCAGTAGTGGACTTCGTTGTGGAAGATGTTAGGGAGAGTGAAGAAGAGGATGATATGGTCAAACTTCTGAAATATTGGATGGGTTCTAGCACTAACAGACATTAAACGAGTCAGCCAATTTCATATAACATCCCAAACAACATAAGAAGTTTAATCCACAGACGATAAAATCGAATAGTGGTTGACCAAAGAGGTTGAGAGCAACAATGGGTCAAACCAAAATGAGGTATTCTTTCCGTTACATATCATGATGTTGTATAAATTGTTAGCGGATTGCCCAAGATATACAATTTTCCTAGAAGTCCATGAAGGAGAAGATTCACCCTTTAAAGATAATTTTTTTGTCATTAAACTTCTCAGGGTAAATTCAACCACACCATATTAAAGACGACCGCATGATTTCATTTTTTATGTCTAGAATTCTAAGAACTCCCTCGAACACGGGCAAGGTTATTACAGACCATGCCACTTTTGCACGTGTAACCGTCATCTCATGGTATGACCATAGGAGATGACGGAGAGATTATGAGAGTTGTTTAAGAAATCTAGATGGAGAATGAAGATCGAAGACGAATAAATCTATCACGCAAAAATGCATATTTAATAAGTTGAAGCATCCCCGCCTAAGAGAGGTGTTTACACGTCCACGAGGAAATACACATTTTAATTTTATCAAATAGGGGTAAAAAATTCTTATGAGAAACTCGGCCTGGAAGAAAATGAACTCCAAGATATTTAACCTGGATGGAACCTACATTTAATCCAAATATATTGATCAGAATCATATAAAGAGTAAGTTATGGATTTTTTCAGGGCTAACATTAAGACCATCCTTGATAAGGTTAAGAGAATTAATTTCACCACAACATAAAATCATCAGGTCATCTAAAAAGCAAATATTAACAATCTTTAGTTTATGATATTTCCAATATAAATCAAAGTTCGCATCACTACTTTTATCCTTGAGGATATTGAAGAGAACTCGTATGACCAAGACAAATAACAACAGAAATAATGGGTCACCTTGTTTGAGACCCTTTCTAGTATTGAAATCTCATGAAAGTAACAATTAATATTAACAGTATAGGACGATGGCGATTAAAAACCTAATCCAAGTGATCCTTTGTTCCATAAAATTCATGTCCACCAAGATGTCAACTAACATTTTCAAATACTTTAATCATATCGATATTAAGGTGTTCTTGAGATAGAACGATATTCTCTTTAATATTATAGTCAGTCACAAAACCCAATTAAGATTTGTCAATGGGATAGGACAAAAAGTCATTGATTTTATCGGCTATAAACTTGGAGATAATCTTGTAAACTACAATGCAACATGCAATAGGCATGAAGTCTTCGACAATAGAGGGACGATCATTATTCGAGATAAGATAAATAATGGTTGCATTCCAAAAAGGCTCAAGATGACCCTTATTAAATAACATTAAGAACTTATCAAATATGCCAATGAGATTCTAGGATTGCTTGAAAAATGGAATATTTAATTTTTTTTTCAAGTAATAGGACAAACCATTGAGGATCGGTCATGAGTATTCACTTTAGTCAAAATAAACGAGGAAATACGAGCGAGCTTTAGGCATCCTCAGAGAGACCTAGAGCCAAGACGGCAAAATAATAGTTGACTAAGACACTCGTCAAGCCCGATACTGGAAGAGGGGAAGACTCCATTACGATTAGTGATACATAAAATTTTATTTCATAATAATACATTTTTAAAGCTTTTATGTATTAATTTAATGTTACGGTCCTCGAGCTTGAACCAAATATTTTTATATTACTGTTTGTAAAAAGATTCATCGGTGCGACTAAGGGATATAGAGGCGGAATAAGCTACAATCTTGGTAGAGACCAAATAAGGATTTATGCGTTCATTTACTAATATCGTTATATTCCTTACGATTGAGGCAAAGAAGAGAAAATTAAAGCGTAGTGAATCCTTAGGAAACTAATCTCATACCATGAAAAAGATTGGAAGGTCTCAAGAAGAAGATATCGGATGGTTATAAAAAAGACGAGTCTTCCACATATTAAAAAACTTAAAAGGTTTTTTCATTTGTGTCATAGTGTGACCCAAATAATTAAGTTTAATAATAGAATGATGGGAATAGCATGGAAAACTTAAATAGAGAATGAACATGGAAAAAGAATCATTCCAAACACTATTAACAAGAACACAGTTAGTTCTCAAAACGATGAGGTTTAAATGGTTTTTATTAATCCATATGACCGAAGGTCACTCACTTTACATTGATAGCAGGAATGATTGAACTCATTAATCTCAACCTGAGAGAACGAGCTGGTTTATTCATCGAGATTATAAATAGAATTGAAATCTCTAAGAGCTACCTAGGGGTAGTTGCATTAGGAAGCCAAAATTGCCTCTAGGTTAACCCATATCTTACCAAATCGATGAAAGAAGTGATTAGTGGCATACTTCCAGAAAAGATAATATTTCTAATAATAATGTTAATATTCGGTAGATGGACCTTGATCTACCAAAGGATCTGGATCGTGATATTATTTCTAATAATAAAATTAGTGATTCTTGTTGTCTCACTGTATCGTTCAACTTATGTCCATTCGATTCGATGAAGTAATAAATGTTAAGAACTGAAAATGAGTTTGGTCCAACAGTGGACTTCGGCAATATTTTTACTAACCAAAAACTCACAATTATGAGTTCCACTAGTATAAATCATAATTTCAATGTTACTGCAATCATAAAAAACAACCTTCTAAAAAGGCAGGGCCGGTAATAAATTAAACAGATTTAATTTTATCTTAATTTTGACGATCCCAAAATTAAATCCAACTTAAAGACTCAAAAGAATTCATTCTAGAGTGAAGGACCAAACCAAAAAAAGGAATAAGGGCCAAATGATAGGGTAATCCAAACAAAACAAATCATACTCTTACCCAACATTTTACCTTTTCAAGTCGTCGCATGCCTATAACTGGTAGTAGAATTATATTACTGCCATGATTAGACGATCTTATTTTTATTTTCGTAGACTTCTTCGACCAATAAATTTTCCGAAATCAAACTAATCACCAAGTCGATAAAGAATAAACAATCTTCATCTGCAAATTATGAGAGAAATAAATATGGTTTTGAAATGCACGAGGACAACCAAAACGTGTTGGGTTTATTTTTAGTTTATATAAATTATGCTTATTTATAGGAGATGATCTGGTCTTTCGTTGTTAGTTACAGTTAGAGTTAGTGTAGTTGTGTGTCTGTTTTTCATTTCTTGTTTTTCTGGTTTATGGTTTCTGCACGTTATAAGGCTTCTATATAAGCTAAAACTTCTTCGATTGAACAATATGAGATGGTTCTCTGATGACATTTGTGTAGGGCATTAGTTTGTTTCTATGATATGGTATAAGAGCCAAATAAAGTGTGAGAAAGTTTGAGAAAAGTGTGTGTTCGAGAGGAAAAACACCAAAAGGAAAATGACAGAATCGGGAAATTTGACTGCACCCGCAGTTCCAAAATTCGATAAAGATTACGACCACTGGAGCTTAGTCGTTGAAAATCTTCTGCGTTCGAAAGAGTATTAGAGTGTCATTGATACAGGATTTGATGATCTGAATAGGATTGCGACTCCAAGTACAACACAGAAGGTTACACTTGAAGCAGTAAAACTCAAGGATCTGAAGGCAAATAATTATTTATTCCAATCAATCGACAAGACCACCCTGAAGACTATCACCAAGAAAGAAACTGCCAAACAATTGTGGGATTCTATGAAGGTCAAGTACAACGGTTACGAAGGACGTCACTTTGTTGGCGGAAAATATAAAACAGCACTCTCTTTAAAACAAATGAACAACTTTGATATAGATAGAAAAGAAGAAATATTACAAAACACTCTTACAACTCACACTAGTAGAGAAAATATTTTTCTACCACTCAAGAGAGCATTCTTATCTCTTTTTTTATCACTCTAACTTTCTCTCTAACTTTACTTCTTAGTGTGTTTTGTGATGGTCTAGATGGTGGGAGAGCTCCACTATTTATAGAACCATAGTGGAGACAAAGATCCACCATCTAAGATCTTATGGATACTTAAACACTCAACCTCAAGACTACACTCAAGGTAAAAATGTTTCTTACACTCAACATAAAAGTGTGTCTTGCCCTCAACCTAAAGAGGGTCTTACACACAACCTCTACTACTAAATAAATATTAATTTAGTTGGTTCTAGAATCTACTTTCTAGATGGGCCTTATTAAGTGGGTTGCACCCTTTAAGTGGGTCAAGTTTATGATCCAACACTCCCCCTTAAACTTGATCTCGTGACCCCTAGTAGTTTCCTTAATCGTTTGAAGTCTTCGTTTTTCAGTGGCATGGTGAAAATATCGGCAGCTTGATCTTGTGACTTCACATATTTAACTTGAACATCCTTTCTTGAAATACACTCCCTTATAAAATGGTATCGAACATAGATATGCCTGCTTCGATCATGGAATATTCGATTCTTGGTTAAGGCGATGGCTGACTTATCTATCAAGCATTAGATGATGATGGCGTCGAAAAAATTTCAAGCGCATCTTCCGCCAAGCAATCGTGGGAGAAATTACAATCTCTTACAAAGGAGTTGAAAAGGTGAAAAATGTATGTCTCCAAACGTTAAGAGGTGAATTTGAATCCTTACATATGAAAGCGTCTGAATCGATTTCAGAATATTTCTCAAGAGTAGCAACCGTTTCTAACCAATTAAAAAGAAATGGTGATAAGTTCGAAGATGTGAGAGTAATAGAAAAAAAATACTTTGTTCGTTGGATCCCAAATTTGAGCATATCGTCGCGACGATTGAAGAAACTAAAGACTTGGAGAAAATGATGATTGAAGAACTCCAAGGCTCATTACAAGACTATTAACAAAAACACAAGAAGAAGCAAGAGATCACCGAGCAACTCCTCAAACTAGAACTGAAGGACATGCATGCAAATCAAAGAAATGATTGAAACCAACGTGGCCGTGGCAGAGGCAGAGGCCGGAGACGAGGTGGTTATCATGGCAGTGGACGTGGCTCAAATTACAACAACAATAATTCCAACTATAACTACAAGAAACGAGAAATCTCAACACGAGGTCATCGAAGAAAAAATCCGAACTCAGGTATGATAAATCTCAAATCCAATTCTATAAATGTCAAAGGTTTGGACATTATGCTTCAGAATGAAGAGGCCCAACAATAGAGTTGAGGAGAGGGTCAACTATGTGGAGGAGAAGACGGAGGAAAACGATATGTTACTACTAACATACAAAAACACTAATAAAGGCCAAGAGAACACTGGGTATCTTGACACCAGTGCAAGCAACCATATGTGTGGGAAAAAAAGCATGTTTGTAGAGATCAATGAAACAGTGAGTGGAAATTTCTCTTTTGGAGATGATAGCAAAATATCGGTGAAAGGAAAATGTAACATTCTTATTCGTGCAAAAGATGGTAGTCACCAAATAATTTCAAATGTCAATTACGTACCTAGCATGAAAAACAACATCTTTAACAACGTAAAAGAGACTGCTGAAAATGTTATAAATATGGAAGATAGGTTCTTAATGGTTAAGGATTCTAAGGGTAAGGCAAATCTTGATAAAGCTAATAGTTTATATATTATGGCTCTCAGGAATGATGAATCTTTTTAGAGACAGAAGTGTTATACTAAGTGGTAAATCTTTTAAGGCCTATGTTACTAGGAAAAAAAGAAAGAATAGAATCCAGGACATTAAAGAGAACAATGAGTGGATTCTTGATCCAAAGAAGATCGGTCTCTCTGCTATTAACTACTTTAAAAAATTGTTATCTAAAGATCCCTATGAAGACAAGTCTAAAGAATTTAATATTTTGAATGATCCTATTCTGAAAAGTATTCCTAATTGCGTGAAGACTGAGGATAATGATATGCTTCTCAAGGCTGCTGATGAAAGAGAGGTGTGGCTCACTATTTCCAAAATGAGTGAAGACAGTGCCATCGGGATTGATGGCTATAACCTTCTTTTTTTCAAGGTCTCTTGGGATATTATTAAAGATGAGCTCTGTTTAGGCCTTAAATCTTATATTAATGGTTGCAGTATTCCTCAGGGTATTTTTGCCACTGGGATTTGTCTTATTCCTAAAGGGCTTAATCCCACTAACTGGTCAAATTATAGACCAATTAGTCTTTGTATTATGGTTAATAGAAATCTGTCTAAGCTTATTAATAATCGTCTTTCTACCCTATTACCTATTATTATCTCTGATTTTCAGTCTGCCTTTGTTAAAGGTATATCCATTCATGAAAATGTTGTTATTAATAGAGAAATTTTTCATGATATTAATAAACGCCCTAAAACTAGGAATGTTTTTATCCAGCTAGATATGTCCAAGGCCTTTGATAACATGGCTCATCAGTTTATTCTAAAGGTTTTTCCCTCTTTGGTTTTTCTAACAGATTTAATAAGCTTATTAACTCATTTATCTCTAATACTAGTTTATCCATTTTACTTAATGGGGAGAATCTTGGTTACTTTAAACCTAAAAGGGGTCTGAGACAGGGGGATCAATTGTCCTCCAGTCTATTTATCCTTGGTGAGGAGGTTCTCACTAGAGGGTTGTTAGCCCTGTTTGATAGAAATAAAAGTATGAATTATTTTTCTAGAACTAACATTTATGTTCCTTGTCTTGCTTTCGCTGATGATATTCTTATTTTTACAAACTGTAAAAGTAACTCTATAAACAAGCTTTATCAATTCTTAGACAGGTACAAAGAGGTCTCTAGTGAGGCCATTAATAAGCTTAAAACTAAGCTGATTGTACCCAAACAGATGCAGACTAACACTATTCTTACGGTGGAAAATTATACGGGGTTTACTTCTACTCCCTTCCTACTTCTCATCTTGGTATTATCATTAATAATAACAATTTTTCTAAACACTACTATTTCATTATTGATAAAGTCATTTCCAAAATAAAAGATTGGAATGGTAAAAACCTTACCTCTGGTGGCAGCCTTACGTTGATTAATTATCTTCTCATGTTCATTCCTATTTATTGTATTTAAAATTCTGTGATCCATATCTGCATTATCAAGAAGTTATAGCTTATTTTCAATAAGTTCCTTCGGAGTTCTAATTTTGATAACACTAGTGTGCACTAGTGTACCTGATCGAAGATTTGCACACCCTTCAATGAGGGGGCTCTTAACGTTAGATCCTTGTCTGACTTACAGTTTATATTCTCCCTTAAGCTCTGGTTCTCCTATAAAAAAAAGATAGTCTTTGGTCAAGGATTATGCTTAATATTTACAGTAATAATAAGCATCCCTTAATCCCTAATGATATTAAAAACTCTACTATTACCCGGTAGAGGATGCTTGGTATTAAGGAGATCGTTGAAAATCACATCAAATAGAGATTGGGTAAGGGAGATATCGATTTCGAGAGAGACTGTTGGCTAAATCAGTCTTCTCTCTTGCCTCCTTTCAAGAGTTTCTGGTATTTAGAAGCTTCTGTTAACTCCTTTTGGAGCTTTGATGGTTGGAATTTTGAGCAGCTCAACTCTTTCTTACCTGCAGACAAAATAGACAACATTAAAATTCTTAAAATAGATAGCAACTTGGATGATAAAGATATATGGTCTATTTCCCATGGCTGCAATTTCAGTACCAAGCTAACGTGGGACATCTACAGACAACATTATCTTAAGAATAGTATTTTCAGAAAAGTTTGGAATAGCATCTCTCGAAGGAAGTATTCCTTTCATCTCTGGAAAACTTTAAAAAACTTTATTGCTACTGATAAAAACTTACAAAAGAGAAAATTGAGTTTAGCTTCGAAGTGTCAGTTTTTCTCTCACTATGAAGATTCAAATCACTTATTTGTAAATTGTCAGTTTTCTTGGAAAATTTGGAATCACAATGAAGTTCTTTTCAATATCATGTCAATAGAACTTGGTTTTGGTTCTCTAATGCGAAAGTACACATAACTCACTCTATCACTGCTATCATCTGTTATATGATTTGGAAAAATAGAAACCATTCAAAACATAATGGTATTTCTGATTCTTTTTCCCAAATCATTATAAAGATAGACTCTATTATTAGGGGTCTTGATATTTCTAACAAAATTAAATTCAAACATTGGTCTCAGGTTTTAAAAGCAGGGATAAGTTTAGGGTGTACCTCTGTTATTTAAGCCTTCAAAGGTTGTTTACGACATATGGATTGTTCCGATGGAATGAATAATGAAACTTAATGTCGACGCTGCTTGCCAATTGAACGGAGAATCAAGTAGAGATTTTCTTATTCGAAACAGTAATGGAGATATTCTTCACTGTTCGGGAAACACCTACGGTAAAATGTCTCCCATTATTACAGAATCCAGAGCATTGCTCGATGGCTTGTTGATGTGTAAAAAGGAGAAGTGGAGTCGAGTTGATGTAGAATCGGACTGCCTTAAGTTGATAAATATGCTGGCTTCTGGTTCTTCCCCTTGGTATCTCTACCCTCTCCTAGACATTTGCAGAAGTTTTCTCTCCTCTTCGATGAATATTAAATTCGTTTCGAGAAATCAGAACCATGCCACTGATTTCTTAGCAAAGTGGACACTGAAATCTTCACACTGAATGCTCAGGGGTGATTTTGTGATACGAAGATTTCTTAGTGATAGATTAGTTTGAATGCTGAATTTGGGAATCTTTTTAGAGATAGAAAATGTGAATTAGCTGAAGTAGAGAGAGAAAGTCGTATCCAATTATTCTCGGGATTTGTGAAGCGTGTGTGGTCCTTATATAGTACAATTGCGGACCCCACACGCTTTAATTCACGTTTATTACATTATTGGTCCCTATATCTTTTTACCTTCTCACAATAGGTACTTCTTCAATAACCCATGCGATTTTCCCCTAACACAACTTCTTTTTTTCAATTTTGCCATGTGTTTTATTCTCCCTCATCAGTAGCCCCCCAGTCCTAGTAAAAATACTTTTACTGGGACTGTAAATAAGTCTCTACTGCTCCCTCGAATATCTTTTCCTCGGAGAACGCTTCATCAATTGCAGAATGTCCTCCTCGAAAATGCTTTTGACCAATACTTCACATGCTACATATCTCTTCGAAAAAAAGTCTCCTCAAATGCCACATATCTCTTCGAAAAAATGTCTCCTCAAATGCCACACATCTCTACGAAAAAACGTCTCCTGAAATACCACATATCTTTTCGAAAAAGCGTCTCCTCAAATGCTACATATCTCTTCGAAAAAATGTCTCCTCGAAACAGCGTTTTCTTAACAAGTACATCCCTTAGATTATAGACTTCTTTTATCGTATATTTACCAGTATCCCTCCAATCCTTGCAATGTTTTAGCAAGGACTTGCTTAGGCCTTAGTAATGTTTCCCGTCAGAATTCGTTGTGCCAGCATATCACAACCTCCATAATACTATGATAAAACGTTGCAAGGATTTACTATAGACTTCATTTATGATGTCAGCAATCATACTGTCTTGTCAGTGTATCTTTGGAGAGATTGTTTCACATTCCTGAGACTGGATCATGCCTTTGCAGCTTCTCCCGCGCTTTTCTGTCAACAATTCGTCACCTAGGGTAACAATAATGCCCCTAGGCAAACAATAGAAAATGTCCCCATGCTTGACGTTCCCTAAAAGCCCATTGTCTTTCTATAAATACTGACCTCCCTCATTAATAGCTCAAACTTGCCACCCATAATTTCTAGAGCGAGAAAGCTGGCTCACAAACCTCGTTGTATTCCAGAGTGGCTCTTTATTAGCAACACGTTCGAAGAGAGAGTCGCTACTGGTGAATACACTGAGCCTCAGCCTCCCCCTGTTGTGACTACCTTCTACGGTTCGTGGCCCCCTCCTGCAAATTTGACGGCCATCATTCCCCTTGAAATATCTCAACGGAATCACCACCAACCATACCACCCTCGGAGAAATGGGGAAAGACAAACACCACAAGCACTCTTCGGGAAAAAGAAAGAGACACCATAAAGATAAGCATTCGTAGGAGCACAAACATTCTAAGGAAGTGCCACCAACTACCCCTGAACCTCCTCAACTGTAGTAGTGGATGCTTCTCTTCCGAAGACCGGGATTCCTTTGTCCAGCCTTCCAGCCATTCCATCCATAACAGCGACTGGAAGTCCCCGCTTTTCTCGAGGAAAGACTGTAATTACCGAGGAAGAGGTTCGAGAGCTGCG
Organism: Limnanthes douglasii subsp. nivea; assembly: GCA_036936605.1. Lineage (NCBI taxonomy): Eukaryota > Viridiplantae > Streptophyta > Magnoliopsida > Brassicales > Limnanthaceae > Limnanthes > Limnanthes douglasii. The sequence continues at coordinate 241,780,473 of JAUPFV010000005.1, read as the reverse complement.
CAACAGAGCTTTAGCTGCTAAAGGGAAAGCTATTGCCTCGGAAAATCCTGAGTCATCTACACAAGATATTCAGGTTGCTGATGGGAACAAAGCTATCGAGATTCCCATAGAACCACCTAGTGAACAACCCCTCGTCCCGAACAAGCCTGAGCCACAAACTCAATCAATTCAGGGCATGGATCAGAACAAAGTCATCGAGATCCCAGCAGAGTCATCGAGCAAAATACTTATCCTTCCTCCAACAATATCCGAGGAGCAAGCGAATCGTATTGCCCCCAAGTCAAAGGGAGACGTAACGCTTCCCTTAGAACTTAATGCCATCATGGGCAACAATATTCGAGGGATTGAAAACAAACATGCAGTTGCTCTTCACAACATATCGTACAAATACTTTTCCCCTTCGGAGGAAATGTTACTCCGTACCCGTTGGTGCATCCCTTCGTACATTGATATTAGGTTCCCCTCCGAGGGAGAGACCCCATTATCAGTGAACGATCATGAGCTTATTGTCTATACCGAAATCATGAATTGGGGACTAAGATTTCTTTAAGACCCATTTTCATTGAATATTTTGCTAAAGTTGACATTTACCCTTTTCAAGCTGGACCCAACATGTGGTTCACATTGATGGCCTGCATCATGGCATCGAGAATTTCAGGCCAAGAATTTTCCTTGGAGCAGCTCATCGGACTATCTGGGGTTAGCCAGGAACCCGTTCTTCCCGTTCTACTCATTGACCTTTAACCGAAGGCAAAATATTTTGAAAGATTTGCTAGAAGGTGACAAGAAATGGAGACAACAATTCATCTTTTTCTCGGGTCATTGGGAAACAGCCTCAGAATTAACCACTTCGAACCCTCACAAATTATCTATCCTGTGGACCAATAAATGTAAGTCCTCGAACGAAATTACTTATGGTAACCCATCGAATAATAAGGTTCTAATTTAATATATTTGTAACTATGACTGGCATCTCCAAACCATTTACTGATCATGTAGAGAGTGCCAATACCATTTTTACCAAGCTCAGTGATTGGGCCAAAGAGAAATGGGAATATGGCTCTGAGCAGACTTTGGAGGTTGGACCCCTTTGATCGGTTGTCCTTAAAAGAGTTGATGACCCCCCCTTCTCAAGATGAGGTGCTAGAGCGAGTGACGAAGAAGGATATAGTGATTTATCTGCCAAAGCGTTCTCGTGCGCAGAGTCACCGAGATGGATCCGATGAAGAACTCCCCACTAAGGAACAACAGCCACAAATGGAAGTAGCCATCGTCCTAGAGCCGGCCTCATCGGCCAACAGAGTGACTCCCAATCCTGACTCTCCCCCCAAAATGTTCGTCCATCCTCGGAAAAAGAAAAACTTGAAAGTCAAAGGAAAAGAGAAACAAGCTGTCCTGGAGCCCATCCAGGAGCTTTCCGATGACGACAAAATGCAAAATGACGCCCCCAAACCTGCCCATGAAATTGATCCCCAAAGGGCATCGGGTGAGCCTGAGAATGAGTTTGGAGACAATACTCTCAAGCATAACTCGAACTTGACCCCCAACACTCCTCTCACCCAGGCTTCACACCCAGCTCCCATCGAAGAGCCCCCCATGCTAGCTCCACTGCCAATTCCCCGAAGTAAACCTCCCAACATGTTGACCTTAGGATTCTAGAAAGGGAGTCCTGGGATTTTGATGCTGCAGCTTTAGGCTCTCCCACCAGTTTGTTCGAAGTCCCTCTGGATGATTAATTTTCACTAAGTCTGCGGAGCTTGCTACACACTTCTGTCAATAGAGAAAAGAAAATGCAGCATCTAGAGAACCAAAAAAATCACTATAAGTTTAAGCAGGTCTGGTCTCCTCGCAACTCAAAGAGTCGAAGAATCAATATGCCATAGTGGAGAAGCAAGCTCATGACCTTTATGAAAAATTTTCCGCCTCGGAGAATTATGTCATAATGATTGAATGATGCTGCCAAGAAGAAAGGGACCTCTACCAAAAGAAGACGGGGGCTCGAGAAAAACTTCTTATCGAACTTCAAAAGGCTTACGAAGTGGCACGCAAAGGATTTGATGATTGCTTTAATGATTATGAAAAAGTAACTGAGGACAGGGAAAACTTGGTGAAGCGAATCAAAGATTTTGCTCGGCAAGTGGAGGAGGAAAAGGAAAAGGCCGTTACTGCTTATGCGGCTAAGTGTACAGATAACCTCGAAGTTCGAGATGCCACTGTCCAAGTAGGCCTGATATCTCAAATTCATGCAGAATACCCCGAATATGACTTAGGCAGCTTTTGGAAACTTGTGTCCCCGGATCTCCGTCCCCCTCATATTGTTGTTAGTGAGAGTGAGTCATCGGATTTGGAGGAGAGTCCTTCCCCGGAGAAATCTGAGTAGTTAAAAAGGATGGTAACCCATTTTGTAATTTTTGTGTATAAGACCTTTTGAGGCAATTTTCGTAGCCCTTCGAACTTTATGCGAGGAGATGTCTCCTCGGATTTTGGTGTATGCCACATTTTGGAATATCAAGTATGTAATTTATCAATTGTCGTATTATCCTGAGTGTTTGCAAATTCGCATCGTATCATTCATTGACTAATTAATCTATTATGGCCCCAATAATACTTTGAGGAATCAAGAAATTCGAGGCACAAAATATTGTGACATAGATAATAATTCGAGGCATCCAGAGATTCGAGGCACAAAATATTGTGACCCAAATAATAGTGTAAGGGATGAAACAATTCGAGGCACAAAATATTGTGACACAGATAATAATTCGAGGAATCCAGAAATTCGAGGCACAAAATATTGTGACCCAAATAATAGTGTAAGCGATGAAAAAATTTGAGGCACAACATATTGTGACCCGAATAATAGTGTAAGGGATAAAAAAATTGGAGGCACAAAATATTGTGACCCGAATAATAGTGTAAGGGATGAAACAATTCGAGGAACAAAATATTGTGACATTGATAATAATTCGAGGCATCCAGAGATTCGAGGCACAAAATATTGTGACCCAAATAATAGTGTAAGGGATGAAACAATTCGAGGCACAAAATATTGTGACACAGATAATAGTTCGAGGAATCCAGAAACTCGAGGTACAAAATATTGTGACCCAAATAATAGTGTAAGGGATGAAACAATTTGAGGAACAAAATATTGTGACCCGAATAATAGTGTAAGGGATAAAACAATTGGAGACACAAAATATTGTGACCCGAATAATAGTGTAAGGGATGAAACAATTCGAGGCACAAAATATTGTGACCCGAATAATAGTGTAAGGGATGAAACAATTCGAGGCACGAAATATTGTGACCCGAATAATAGTGTAAGGCAAAAAATACTTTGTATTAAGCAGCTCATAGAGACACCTCGTTAAAACCTTCCTGTGCCTAACAGGGTAGGAAAGAGTATGCTCTCGCTATGTTTGGTAACCGGGAGATACAAATATTACGTTCTAACTAGCTCCTCATTCAAAATACAATTTTAAGTGTTCAATGTTCCATGGAAGCCGCAGATATCGCCCCTCCTTGTCTTTCAACCGGTACGTGCCTTGTTTTACTTTCTCTGTGACTTCATAAGGGCCCTTCCAGTTGGGTCCCAATTTTCCAAGACTTTTTTCCTTAGTGTGTAAAAAGACTTTACGTAACACCTTGGCACCCACCTTAAAATCTCTGTGCTTTACTTTGGAAGCATATCTACTCCTCGTAAGTGTTTGATAGTGTAAAGATTTCAATCGCGCGCGCTGTCTTTTCTCTTCAACTAAATCCAACTCCAAGCTTCGGCTTTGGTCATTTAAATTCTCTGTATAAGTTGCCACCCGATAAGATGGGAAGACGATTGCCGAAGGGACAACCGCATCCATACCATACACTAAGGAAAATGGAGATGCAGCAGTGGCAGTTCGCGGCGTTATCCTATAAGCCCAAAGTACTTCTTGTAAATAATCAGGCCATTTTCCGGCTCTTCCTTCCAAATTCTTTTTCAACCCATCCAGAATTGTTCGATTGGTCACTTCTACCTGACCATTAGCCTGGGGGTGAAATGGAGCAGAAAAAAATTTTCGTATACCCCTTTAAAGGCAAAAACTTTTAAGCTCCTTGTTGTTGAACTGAGGTCCATTATCCGTCGTAATCTCCAGTGGTACCCCAAAGCGACAGCAAATATTTGAAACGATAAATTTGATAACATCTTTGGCTTTTGTCCATGCTAAAGGTTCCACTTCCACCCACTTAGAGAAATAGTCAACCACTACGATTATGGTCTGTCTGTCCCCAGACGCCATTGGTAGGGGCCCAACTAGATCGATGCCCCATCTGGAAAATGGGACTGCCTCTGAAATAATTTCCAACAACACCCCAGGTTTATGTATTACGTTTGCATAGCGCTGACACGTGTCACATCGTTTTACCAATTCTTGCGCATCCGAAGAAATAGTTGGCCAATAATAGCCAGCCATAAACACTCGTCAAATTAACGTCTTATGACCACAATAGGCTGAACCTTCTCCATCATGTAATTCAGACAGGACAAATTGCAACTCATCCCTGTTCAGGCTTCTTAATAATGGACGGCTCAAAGATTTCTTATACAGAACGCCCCCCAATAGGATATACCCGTCAGATTTGAACCTCAGCTTCCTAGATTCGTACCTTCCAGTAGGTAAAATATCGTTTTCCAAAAAGTCAATCATTTCCGACCTTCAATCATTTGTGATCATATCGCTGACCTCTTTAATGTTCGTTGAATGCTCCGCATTAGTTATGGCCGAAGGATGCTCCTAAATCAAGACCCATGGATATCCCTTTGTCCGCGAGGCTGTGGCCAAAGAATCTGGGACGACATTTGCTTCTCTTCGAACATGTTCATATTGGACCCCGTCGAACTCAGAAACCAAATCTTTTAATGTTTCAAATATTGTATCAGCTTATTTTTTCTGGCCTCAGACTCCCCCAACGCTTGATTTATCACTAATTGTGGGTCACTGATCAATTTAACCTTTTTGGCCCCGCATATCCGAGCTAAACGCAAACCCGCCAATGCTGCCCCATACTCCGCCTCATTGTTAGTTGCCTTGAAACCAAATCGAATAGCTTGAAACATAGCTATCCTTTCTGGAGAAATCAATTGGACCCCCACACCACTTCCAGAGTTGTTCGACCCTCCATCCGTTTGTACCAACCATTCCATTTCATCCAAATGGTCGGTGATCTCCATGTCCGCTCTGTCTGAGTGGAATTCAACTAAAAAATCGGCCAAAACTTGGGCTTTAATTGCCGTTTGAGGCTCAAATGCTATGCCAAAATCTTCATATTCCACTGACCACTTGGTCATCCTCCCAGAGATATCGGGCCTTTGTAACAAACCTTTTAAGGGGAATGTCGTTCGAACAACTATAAGATGTGCCTGGAAATATGGTCGCATCTTCCGGGCAGCTGTGACCAAAGCCAAAGCGAACTTCTCCAATTTATGGTATCATTTCTCCGCATCCAGCCAACTCTTACTGACATAGTAGATAGATTTAACAAAGTGTCTTCTTCTCGGAGTAGAACAGCGCTGACCGCACAATCGGATACTGCTATATAGACAATTAAGCTCTCCGCCACCATTGGCTTAGACAATACCTCAGGGGACATCAAATATTCTTGGATTCGGCGAAAAGCGGATGAACATTCGTCAGTCCAATTAAATTGTCTCGCATTTTGCAATACCTTAAAGAAAGGCGCACATTTATCCGAGGACCGAGAAATGAATCTATTCAGGGCGGCCAATCTCCCTGTCAGGGTTTGGACTTCTTTTATATTCTGAGGTGGAGTCATGCTGACTAAAGCGTTTATCTGTTCTGGGTCAGCCTCGATGCCTTTTTTACTTATCATGTAACCAAGAAACTTGCCTGATCTCACCCCGAAGATTCACTTGTCCGGATTTAGTTTCAAATTGACCTTGCTTAAATTATTAAAAGTCTCCTCCACCTCAGCAAAATGATCTTCGTCCCGTAGAATTTTGACTAACATATCATCGATATATGCTTCAACATTCCGACCAATCTTTCCCTCAAAGGTTTTATTGACCAGGCGCTGGTAAGTTGTCCCTGCATTTTTTAAGCCAAATGGCATAACCTTGTAGCAATATAACCCTCTCCCGGTAATAAAAGAAGTGCTTTCTTCATCTTGGGTATCTAACCGGATTTGATTATACCCCGAATATACATCCATGAAGGACAACAGTCGGTTGCCCGAGGTCGAATCCACTAGCTGATCAATGCGGGGCACCGGAAATAGGTCCTTAGGACAAGCTCTGTTTAAATCTGTGAAGTCAACACACATTCTACACTTGCCATTCTTTTTTCGGACCAAGACTGGATTCGAGGCCCATACGGGATAATGTGACTCGCGGATGTGGCCTATGCTCAATAGCCTTTCCACTTCCGAAAGAATAGTTGTAGCCTTTTCATGAGAGACTGGTCTCCTCTTATGGACAATGGGTCTAACATCAAGTCGTACCGCAAGTTTATGGCATATTACCTCCGATGGCACGCCCGTAACATCATGTGCACACCAAGCAAACATATCAAGTTTGTTAGACAAAAATGCAATTAATCTCTCATTGAACTCAAAAGAAAGTTTGACTCCGATTTTGAGAGATCTGCCATGCCCAAAATCATGTCCCTCGGAATCCTCTTCTGGGACCAGAAATCCGCGGGTCTCCCTCGGATCATCACATGGAATGACGTCCGAGGAAGGCCCCTTTAATTGCTATGCCTTATCTGAAATTCCTCCTCGACTTTCCTTCGAAGATAAAGCGATTTGGTAACATTCGCGGGCCATTTTCTGGCTGCTCCTAACCGTCCCAATGTTTTTCCCTATCACATATGTCAGGCACTGATGCACCGTCGAAATAACTCCATGCATTCGGGCCAGCCAAGAGCGACCGAAAATAGTGTTATACGAAGTTGGTGCGTCCACAACAATAAACAATACTTCCTCCTCCTTTTTAAACGGCCCTCGGTCTAACTCAACCACACCCTGAAATTCTCCAACCACCACCGTTGTTGCACCGGTAAAGCCCACTATAGTTCTGTCGCAACGTCGTATAACTGGTGGGTCGGAAATTTGCCTGTAAGTGCTCATGAACAAGATATTCGTTGAACTTCCTGTATCAACAAGTATCTTCTGAACTTGATCTCAACAATACCCACAGCAATCACTACTGCATCTTCGTGTGGGCCCGCGATATTTCGCATATCGTCATCATCAAAACGTATGCTGGGTGAGGGTAAGCGGTGCATTTGTGATGATACCCCTGCCTCAATCTGGGTAGTCAGATTGACCATTTGTCTCTTCCGCGAGCTATTGGAATTCCCCGCTATGGTATCCCTTCCAAAGATAGCCAGCGACTCAAAGAAAGCACAGAGGTTGTTTACTTTCCCCCTCAGAATAACTTCTTCCACCAAATTTACATTGTTCCCGCCCTCCTTGGGATCCATATATTCTTGCTCAATATCAAAAACATCAACTTCCTCGGAGATCACCATGGCTGTATCAGTGTTTTTTGGAACAGCCTTTACCACAACATTTTTCTGGGAGTGCTTTTTGAAAAACTCTAACAACATCCCATTTTCGATCAGAGATTGCACTTCTTTTTTCAAGGCTATGCAGTCCTTGGTGTCATGCCCAATATCTTCGTGATACTTGCAATACTTGTTAACGCTTCTGCTTTCCCTCGGAGTCTGAATGGAAAAAGGTTTCCTGAATGGAACCGTGGACCTCGCCTTATCAAATATAGCAGCAACATTTTCTGTTAATTCTGAGAAGTAGTCTGGTCGAGCCCACTTATTCGATATGGGTCTGGCCCCTTGATTATAATTTTGCTGGTTGCCATAATATTGTGAGTTCGTTTTCTGCCTCGGCGGATACTGACCCGTATTTTTTGTCTGAACATTGGTGCGAGGCCCTTGGTTACTAGACTCGGATCTCTGAAACTGGTTCTGATCCAATTGGTCACCAGATCCCTTCTCCGAAGCGTGAGTTTCCTCCACCAGGATTCTCTTCTCCACCCGATCCAACAAAGCTCTAAAGGTCATGGCCTGACTCTCTACTACTGTGTCCTTTAATAGTCCTGGGAGTAGGCCCATCCGGAAAGTTGCAAGTGCCACTGAATCCTTACAATATTCCATGTATGTTTTTGTTTTGACGAATCGATTGGTATAGTTATTCAAGCTCTCCCCCACTTTTAGTCTTAAATAGATTATCGTATCTCCATTAGCTCTGAACTTTTTGTTCCCCATAAAGTGCTGTCTGAAGATATTCCAAAACATGTCGAAATACTTTATCGAGCCCTGTGGAATCTACCCCTTTGAAGGTCTGAGAAAACGCCCGACACAACAATTTATCATCGTCATCAAAGTTAATCATGAAGTTTTTGAATTGCTTGATGTGGTTATCAGGGTCTTGTGTCCCATCGAACTTTTCTAACTTCGAGATATCGAAATGTTTTGGGAGGTTGCCCACCAATATTTCCGGTGCCAAAGGAGAAGCCCTCTAATTATGACCCGTCCGATAAACATTGGATCTCTAGTTTTCATGGCTCGAAAAATAGAATCCCTCCTCGGATGGTAGGGTATATTGATGCTGCCACTCTGAAATTCGCGGACCAACATTTTGGTTTCCAGAGGGGAACTTCGTCTGGTCATAGCCCCGCTCATTGGCTTGATCATGCTAACTCTTCTCCCTCGGAAATTTCTTCTCCGAACTTCTTCCCCTCCGCTGATCTGTGTGTCCTCGGCCATGTCTTTTCTTTCTGTAATTTTTCCTAGGAGATGATTTCGACGAGCTGTATCGAGAATAACCGCTCGAGTCAGATGAATCTAAACGTCGTTTTTCTTTTCTCCTCGACGATCATCGATCGTATCCCCTATATCTGTTATCCTTAGCTTTAGGACGAAAATCGGTTTCGCGCTCCTCTTTGCCACTCTCTAGCTCCCTTCTTATCTCGGAGTAAAGATTTTCCTGAACAGTTTTCTTTTCTGCCTTCAATCTTTTGATCTCCTGCAGCAGTTCATTCCTTCGAGCCAACAGATCTGAGTCATCTAAAGTGTCTCCGACTCGCTGGCCCCCACGTGCCTCGTATTCCATATCGTTTTGATAATCGTCGCCCACCAAATTTTCCTCGTAATTGTTAACAAAATCGTCCCCTTACTCTTCCACGATTTCCCTCGGAATAGGAACTATTTCCAGGAAGCGATTATCGTCAGAACAATCTTTGTTTCCCATAGCCGGCGCCACTAAAGAGTTTTGAGGATGCTCAGGGGTGATTTTGTGATACCAAGATTTCTTAGTGATAGATTAGTTTGAGTGCTGAATTTGGGAATCTTTTTAGAGAGAGAAAATGTGAATTAGCTTAAGTAGAGAGAGAAAGTCGTATCCAATTATTCTCGGGATTTGTGAAGTGTGTGTGGTCCTTATATAGTACAATTGTGGGCCCCACACGCTTTAATTCACGTTTATTACATTATTGGTCCCTATATCGTTTTACCTTCTCACAATAGGTACTTCTTCAATAACCTATGCGATTTTCCCCTAACACAACTTCTTCTTTACAATTCTCTCCTAAACAAACTTCTTATTTTCAATTTCTCCATGTCTTTTATTCTCCCTCACCACACACAAGATAAGTACTTCAAACATATCTATTCATAACCATCTCCTCGCCATTAATTGAAAGTTTAGATCTTGGTTATCTAAACTAGTTCTTCGTCCTGATTTTTGTAGAACTCTCTCGAGACAGCTGGGTCGATTAAGCTTGCTTCTTCCTTATCGGTTCCTTTCAGCTGCCTTGTCTGTCTCTCTTTGGATTCCTAGAGTTGATTTTTTTTCTTAACCAAGATCATGTTTGCAGATCTGCATGGATCCCTCTCGTCTCCTAATGCTCGATCTTGCTCAAAGGCATGTAAGTTTCTCGGTGTAAGCCTCTCTCTGGCCCATGAGAGATAATTTTCCCGAGAAATTTACATCCCTCTGATTCTTTGCATCATTCAGAGTGGATATTTCGCTCTCTATGGAAGATTTTCTCTTGAAAAATCTTTAGAGTTCAAGCTTCGTCCAGCTGCTCTTGTAGAATAGAAGCCCGGGGAAGTCTGGTACTTGAAGAAAAATTCGTTGAAGATCAGCTTTTCTCTAAGTTTTTCTCTGTAAGCTTTGAGTTGTGAGCTGAAAGTACCTATCCTCTAGGGTTTGTTGTGCTCGATTTGGGGATTTTTGTTTGGAATGAACTCTTTCCTTGCGAAGAGCCCCCTCCTCTATTGTATTTTCTCAATTTTGTTCGATAAAGGTTTTAATTGGTTAAAAAAATTATAGAATAGAGATAAAAAAAATATATTATGGATAATAAATATGATGAGGTAAATATATATACTAAATATATAATTTAACAATTTTAAAAATATAATCATCATATTTAATTTAAAAGTCTGACATGCAGATACCAAAATATTTAACAAAATTATTTTTGAAATATACCAAAAATATTTAATAAAAAATACTTTAAAGTGTATGCTAAAATATAAAATATATTTAAAAATTCGGTTGAAAGTAAACATAGTAAAAGCTATTTATTTGAAAATATTTTCTCTTCTTTTATATATGTTATAATATATTTTAAAAAGAATAAAAAATATTCAATTTAAAATATATATAATATAATATAATATAAGTTACAATACGAACCGAAAATAATGTGTTAATTTAAACTAAAAAATAAAAGTTGACTACGAATCAGGAACAAATCAATTATAATGAATTAAGTTAGATTTCATAATCATGTAGTGAATGAGTATCGAGAATCGTGTTATATCGGAATGGAGAATCAAGGGTTGAACTAGAATTAAGAATCATAGGTTAAATTCGTACTTATAATTATTGGTTAAATCTGGAACTCAGAGTCAATGGTAAATTGTGAACTATGTGTAAAACTTAAAGTGCAAATCATGGTTCAAATCCGAACTGAGAATCCAAGTTAAATACGAACTAAGAATCGTATGTGTTATTCAAACTAAGAATCATGATTTATATACAAACTCAGAATCGTACGTCAAATGTGAATTGAGAATCATGTATTAAAATTGAAATGAGAAACATGTGTTAAATCCGAAATGGGAATCATTGGTTAAACACGAATTGAGAATCATATGTTAAATATAATTAAAATCAAATTTTAAATATGAACTGAGAGTCATTTGTTAAATCTGAACGGAGAATCAAAGGTTAAATTCGAATTGAGATGTGTGTGTGAAATCTAAACTTAAAATCATGAATTAAATGTAAACTTGGAATCATTGGTACAATTCAAACGGAGAATTATGTCTTAAATTCAAAAAAAAGTTTATTATATTAAATGTGACTCGTGAATCATTTATTAAATCCATAACGAAGAATCAATTGTTAAATACGAACTATGATACAATTGGTAAATACGAAAGGAGAAACAAAGGTTAAATGCAAAATGAGAATCATGTGTTAAATCTTAATTAAGAATCAATGGTTAAATGCAAAGTGAGAATCATACGTTAAATCTGATTTGAGAATAAATGATTGAATGTGAATCGTAAATAATGGGCTAAAATGAACTTAGAATAATGTTTTAAATATGAACTTGTCTTAATATGCAAAATTTGAACTGAGTATCATTTGTTAAACACGATTAATGAAATCAAGGGTTAAATTCTAAGTGATAATCAAAGGTTAAATACAATTCGAGAATCGTATTTGAACTCCAAACCGAGAATCATGAGTTTAATCCGAAGTGAGAAACATGGGTTAAATATGAACTAAGAATCATGAGTTAATTAGAACTAAAAATCATGTAATAAACGAGTATCACGAATCATATCTTAAATCTAAACTGAGAGTCAATAGTTGAATGTAATTTGAGAATTATATTTTCATTCCAAACTGAGAATCATGAGTTAAATCTGAACTAGGTATCATTGGTTAAACACAAATCATGAATCATGTGTTAAATCTAAAATGAGAATCAAGAGTTAAATTCAAAGTGAGAATCAAAGGTTAAATGCAATTTAAGAATCGTATATAAAATCCTAACTAAGAATCACAAGTTTAATCCGAATTAAGATTCATGGGTTCAATATCAACTATAAATCATGAGTTAAATTGAAACTAAGAATCATGTAGTAAACGAGTATCTCAAATCATATATCAAATCTGAACTACGAATGGTTTGATATAATTTGAGAATTATATGTTAAATGCAAACTGAGAATCATGGGTTAAATTTGAACTTATTTTAATGTGCTAAATCTGAACTGAGTATCATTGGTTAAACACAAATCACGAATCATGTTAAATCTGAAATGAGAATGAATGGTTAAATTCAAAGTAAAAATCAAAAGTTAAATGTGATTTGAGAATCGTATGTGAAATCCTATATGAGAATCATGAGTTTAATCTGAGCCGAAAATCATGTGTTAAATATGACATAATAATCATGAGTCAAATTATAACTAAAAACTATGTAGTAAACGAGTATCGCAATTATGTGTTAAATCCGAACTGAGAAGCAGTAGGTGAATGCAAATTGAAAATTATGTGTTAAATCTGAACTGAGAATCAAAGATTAAATCTGAACTGAGAATCAAAGGTTAAATGTGAAGTGTGAATTATATATTAAATCTAATGTGCAAATCATTGGTTTAATTTGAAATAAATTCATGTATTAAATGCAAAATGAGAATCATTTATTAAATCTAAATTCAGAATTAAAAATAAAATACGAATCATGAATAATTGTATAAATGCGAAATAAGAATCAAGTGTTAAAACTAAATTGATAATTATAGTTTAAATACCGAATGAGAATCATGGATTAATATAAAAACTGATAATCATTGGTTAAATGAGAAATAAGCATCATTTGCTAAATCAAAACTGAGTATGATGGATTTAACCTGAATAATGAATTAAGTGTTAAATTTGAACTAAGAATTAAGTGTTAAATACGAATTGAGCATTATGTGTTAAATTGGAACTAATAATCGAGAGTAAGTTTTAAATCCCGAATAATGCATCATATGTGAAGTAAGAATCACATATTAAATCTAACTTAAGAATTACGTGTTAATCCCGAATTTAGTATCATGGATTAAACGTGAAACAATAATCACGTGTTAAATATTAACTAAAAATAAATGATTAAACATGAATCGTGAATCGTTGGTTAGACACAAACTATGATTAATTTGTTAAATCATAATTAAAAAGTTTGGGTTAAATATGAATCGTTAATCATATATATCAAATTAAAATTCAAAAATCACGTGTTAAATTCGAAATGAGAATTATGTGTTAAATCAAATTGAGAATCAAAGGTTAAACGAGAATCATGTGTTAAGTCTGAACTAAGTATTTTAGATTAAATGTGAATCACGAATCTTAAATCTTCATTTAAATATAAATTGAGAATCAATGGTTAAATGTAATTTAATATGAAGTGAAATCATGTGTTAAGTTCAAACTTCGTATTTTAGGTTAAACGTGAATCACAAATCATAAATCGTTTATTAATTATAAATTGATAATCAATGGTTAAATGTAATTAACTATCATTTCAAATATCAATGTACACAGTTCTGTTTCTTGTATAGAAGATACAAACAAATGGTTTGATCTTATCAAAATAAGTAACATAATAGCTGATATTAACATGTGTTCAAGTTCAATGTTTATCCAACATTCTCCCCCTTAACATTCAACTTTACTGTTGTCTTCTTCGTATGCCTAATCTTCCTCTTTATCCGAAGAGTTCTTGAAGATCTTGTTGGATCTTCCTTTCCTTCTCTGAAATTTCCACCTGTGTAATCTCATGCAGTTGTCGTTTAGCACCTCTACACGCGCCTTCTTGACTCTAACGCCTCTAAATGTGCCTTCTTGGTTCTATCTTTACCAACACAAATCTCCATAAGTGCGTCCAAGCCTGTTTTTCCCTCTGCTTCGGCTTGAGAAATAGTTACCATGTCGCTTTAATTTTTGTCATCGTTTTTGTCTTCACCTTCGATCACTCACCTTACTCCTAGCGAACGCAAGATTATCTTCATCTTGACAAATTATATGTTATAGTTTGTTTCGCTTAACGTTATATATTTGATCGGGAGTGAGACTCCAATCGACGTTCGATTTGATGACTGCAACTGCCTTCGAGTGATCTCTAACACAGGCTTTGATCTGAACTAAAAATATAGATTATTAAATACGAAGTCAAAACTATGAGTTTAATCCAATTTTAGATTAATAGTATAATGCAAATCACAAATGATAGGTTAAATGCAAACTGAGAATCATGTGTTAAATCTGACATGAGAATCATGTGTTAAATGTGAATTGAGTATCATGAGTTAAACATGAATCAAGAATCATATGTTAAATCTGAAATGAGAATCAATAGTTAAATTCAAACTAAGAATCAAAGGTTAAATGAAATCTTAGAATCTTGCGTGAAAGGAGAAGTGAGAATCATGGATTTAATGTGAATTAAGATCATAAGTTAAATTATAACTAATAATCATGTATTAAACTAGTATCGTGAATTCTTTGTTAAATCGAAAACGAGAATTAAGGGTTGATTGCGAATTAAAAATCATATGTTAAATCTGAACTAAGAATCATCAGTTAAATTTTGAAGTAAGAGTCAGTGGTTAGAGATGAAATGCAAATTATATGTTAAATCGAAAGTGCGAATCATGGGTTACATTCGAATTAGGTATCAAAGTTAAATACGAACCGAGAATTGTATAAGAAATTCCAATTGGGAATCATGATTTAAATGCGATCTAATAATTATGGGTAAAATGTGAAGTGGGACTCATTGATTAAGCATCAAAGTTTAAATATGAATTGAGAGTCATGTGTTAAAATTCCAACTGAAAATTAAGGGTTGAATGTGAATCCCAAACAATTGGTTAAATGCGAACTGAAAACCAATGATAGAATTAAAATCGTGAATAATGGTTTCAAAGTGTAGCAAAGAAAGTGTTAAATCCATACTAAGAAATTAATTCTCAAATGTGAACTGAGAATTGTGTGTGAAATTGGAAATGGGAATCATAAATTAAATGCAACCTACCTTAGAATCATAGGTTGTATTCAAACTGAGAATCATGTGTTATGTCTGAAATGAGAATCATGTAATAAATTAAAAAAAGTAGGTTAGATTAAACACGAATCATGAATACAGTGTTAAATCCAAATTGAAAATCAATGGTTAATTGCGAGTCGTGAATCATGAATACATTGTTAAATCACAGTCCTTGTGAAAATGTTTTTGGAAAGTACTGTTAGGTATCCTCGTCGGATTTCATTCATTACTCTGTCCCCGAATTCTGGCTAGTCTTTGAATGCTAGCAATTCCGACTCATCGAATTTCATCTATAATTTTGTCCCCGGATTCTGACTAGGCTTCTTGTCTTCGAATGTTTTGACAAATCTCCTCGGCTTTGGACCTTTCAAAAAAATTTCTCGTCTCGAACATTTTGAAATGTGTATGTTTTGTTCGTAAGTGTGGCCCCCAGTCCTTGTGAAATTGTTTTTGGCAAAGACTGTCAAAATTTGAAAGTATCCTCCTCGAACTACTATTTCTACTTAATTTCTTGAGTAAACATTTTTCTGACCTCAAAATTCGAAGAGCTGGCAAACATTATTCATATCTACAGATCTCTTTGAATTTTGTACATTAGTAAGATAAAAATGGGAAAATGTTTTGTATGGGTCGGAATCATTTGTTAAATTTGAACCTAGAATTATTTGTTAAACGCCAGTTATAAATCAGTTATTAATTCTAAATTGAGAATCAATGGTTAAATATGAATTACAAATCACAGGTCAAACATGAATGATAGATTATTTGTTATATCTAAATTGGGAATCAAAATTTAAATATGAATCACAATTCACGGGTTAAACGTGAATAACAAATCATTTGTTATATTAAATTGAAAATAATAGGTTAAACACAAATCATAAGTTTTGTGTTACATCTGAATAGAAAATCAAGGGTTAGATCTGATGTAATTATCATTTGTTAAATTCGAATCGTTAATTGTATTAAATTTAAACTTAAAATCATCAGTTATATCCAAATTAAGAATGGTGTATGAAGAATGAATAGTTTATAAAATTCAAATCGAGAATCATAAGTTAAATACGAACTGAGAATCATGGGTCAAATGAGATCTGAGTATCATTTGTTAAATGCGAATCGTGAATCAAGTTTTAAATCCAAATTGAGAATCAAAGGTTATATTCGAAGTGAGAATCATGTATGACCTGATAATAAAGTATAAAATTCAAAATGAGAATCATGGGTCAAATATGAATTGAAAATAAAGAATTAAATATAAACTGATAATCATTTGTTAAATCTAAAACGATATATTTGTTAATCACGAATGATAAATAAGTTATTAAATCTGAATTGAGAATCAATGGTTAAATCTAAACTGATAATGATTTGTTAAACATGAATTGTGAATCACTTATTAAATCTGAATTGAGAATTAACGGTTAAATATGAATTAATATAATGGTTAAACATGAATGAAAAATCCTTATTATATATAAATTGAGAATCGTTTGTTAAATATAAATCATAAATCACGGGTTGAACGTGAATGACAGATCATTTGTTATATTGAATTAAGAATCACATGTTAAATGTTAATCATAAGTCATGTGTTTAAAACTGAATAGATAATCAAGGGTTAAATCTGATCTGAGTATCATTTATTAAATATGAATCATAAATCGAGTGTTAAATCCAAATTGAGAATCAAGGGTTATATACGAACTAAGAATCATGTATGTATAGTAAATTAGGTATGAAATTCAAACTGAGAATTATGTGTTAAATCCGAACTGATAATTATTTGTCAAACGCGAATCGAAAATTATTTATTAAATCCGAATTGAGAATTAAGGATTAAATATGAATCTCAAATTACAGGTTAAACGCGAATGACGCATCATTTGGTATATTTAAACTGAGAATCATAGGGTAAATGTGAATCACAAGTCATGTGTTAAATTCGAATAGAGAATCAAAGGTTATATACGAATTGAGAATCTTGTACACATAGTAAACCGCGTATGAATTCAAACTCACAATCATGAGTTAATTGAAAATTGAGAATCATGGATCAAATGTGAGTTGAAAATCATGTGTGAAATCTGAACTCAGAATCATATATTAAATCTGAGCTAAGAATTTTTTGTTAACAGAAATCGTGAATTATTTATTAAATCTGAATTGAGAATTAATGGTTAAATATGAATCACAAATCACGAGCTAAACACAAATGACAGATCATTTTTTATATCTAAGCTCAGAATAATTGGTTAGATACGAATCACAAGTGATATGTTAAATCTGATTAGAGTGACAAATCTAGGTGAGTGACAAATCTAGGTGAGTTAAGTTTATATACGCTCAATCTTTCTCTTATGAAAGCTGTCCAAAACAGTAATATAAACTGACTTTTTAAACTTATTTTGTCTAATTGAATTGGTGCAATTTGCTGTTTCAGATCTTCATAAGAACACAAAGAAAGTCAAATCTTCATAAGAACACAAAGAAAGTAGTTTTACTGGCTATTGTCAATTCTCACCATTCTCAACTTTCTGGTTTAACTATGGATTTCTAAGTGGATTATTTACAAGAAGACGACTGGGTGTGCTTCGGAAAATGAATAGATAGAATGTCTAGATAGTGGAAGGAGTGTCTCCATTTCTATTTAGTTGTTTCTTAATAATTCTTTTGACGTTGGGATTTATTTTCTTTCATATTTGAAGGTTTTAATGGAAATACATTAATTGTAAAGTGGGAAGGTATCAGATTCCTTCAATTATTTACTTCAACTAAAGTTTCCAATCTTCCACTTAGAATAAAAAGCTGTTTTGGATTTTCGTGACCTTTCATAGTCATATATATTGGTATTTTTCCCTTCTCTATATAACATATAGATATTACATAATATATATTCGTGGTATGATTTAAATTCGGTATGAATAGAAAAATCCTTCATTTAATAAAATAATTAAATTTAATATTAGAACTTATTCATTATAAATATTAAATTTATAAAAAAATAATTAGTATTAAAATTATAACCATTAATTATTTAGCAATAATATTTTTTTGTTGCATAAAATGGTATTTGGCAAAAAAATATTTTTTGGCTAATATGTTGCTATTATGATTTTTTTACAACCATATATAAAATTATTGCACTTGTGTTTATCTTTAAAAAAAATTATTGCAACTATCCAGTTTTTACAACGAAAAATAAAATTATTGTAATTGCATGGTTTTTATAACGAAAAATAAAATTATTGCAATTATAGGTTTTTTGCAGCAAAAAATATAATTATTGCAATTAAACATTTTTTACAACCACCAATATATTTGTCGTTTCTAAAAAATTTAAGCGTCCAACCTAATGCAACAATTTTTTTGAAACCAGTTTTTCATTGGTAAAACCTTTTAACAACGAATATTTCTTTTTTGCAGCAAATATTTTTCATTGCTTATGATAAAAATTCTTGTAGTGAGTGATGTTTATGAGGTAACCAAACCAATGGATAACATTACACTGTTTTGTCTTTTTGCTGATTGTGAGCCAATGACATTTCAAGAAGCTGCACAAGAGAAACAATGGAGAGATGCGATAGATGAAGAAATTAGAGCCATGGGAACTCACCTCACTTCCCAAAGGGGGAAAGGAAATAGGTGTCAGATGGTTATACAAAACTAAAAGAAATACTAAGGGGAATATTGAAAAAAAACACAAAGCAAGGCTTGTTGCAAAAGGCTGTAGTCAAAAGGCAGGAATTGACTATGATGAGCTATTCGCCCCCGTTGCCAGATTGGAAACTATTAGACTAATAATTTTTTTGGCAGCTCAAAACAAGCAAAAGATACAACAGATGGATGTAAAATCAGCATTTCTAAATGGCTTCCTTGAAGAAGAAGTCTACATTCAACAACCATTAGGTTATTAGATCAAATGGCATAAAGATAAGGTGTTGAAGCTAAAGAAGGCTCTTTACGGGCTAAAACAAGCACCAAGGGCATGGACCAGTAGAATCGATAAGTATTTCCAAGAGAACGGCTTCAACAAATGTTTGTACGAGCATGCTATATACACCAAGATCAAAGATGGAGATATTTTGATTGTGTCCCTCTATGTGGACGATTTGTTCTTCACCGGAAGTAGCCCAAGTATGTTCAATAAATTCAAGGAAGTAATGACGAAGGAGTTCGAGATGACATACTTGGGGCTGATGGCGTACTACCTTGGCATTGAAGTTAACCAACAAAATGATGGAATTTTCATCTCACAAGAAAGCTATGCTAAAGATATCCTCAAGAAGTTTAAGATGGAGAATTGTAGCTCGATAAGCACACTCATGGCGTTTGGAGTCAAAATGTCCAAGCATGAAGAAGGTGAAAGTGTAGATCCGACATTATTCAAACGTTTGGTAGGAAGTCTACGCTATCTAACTTGCACGAGACCGAATATTCTTCATGCAGTTGGATTGGTTAGCCGTTATATGAAATCTCCAACAACAACTCATTTCAAAACTGCAAAGAGAATCCTTCGCTATTTGAAAGGTACAATTGATTTTTCATTACTCTATTCCATTTCTAATGACTACAAACTTGTTGGGTATAGTGATAGTGGTTGGGCTGCAGACATAGACAATGCAAGGAGTACTACTGGATTTGTATTTTTTATAGGAAATATTTCCTTCACATGGATGTCAAAGATACAACCGATTGTCACGTTGTCCACTTATGAGGCAGAATATGTTAGTCATGCAATTTGGCTAAGAAATCTATTGAAGAAGATAGACCTAACACAGAATGAGCCAACTAAAGTGTATGTCGACAATAAGTCAGCCATCGCCTTATCCAAGAATCCAGTATTCCATGATCGAAGCAAGCATATCGATGTTCGCTACCACTACATAAGGGAGCGTATTTCACAAAAGGATGTTCAAGTTGAATATGTCAAGATACAAGATCAAGCTGCCGATATTTTTACCAAGCCACTGAAAAGCAAAGACTTCAAACGATTAAAGAAACTACTAGGGGTCACGGGATCAAGTTTAAGGGGGAGTATTAAATCATAAACTTGACCCGGTTAAAGGGTCCAACCCACTTAATAAGGCCTATCTAGAAAGCACATTCTAAAAGAAATTAAATTAATATCTATTTAGTAGTGGAGGTTGTGTGTAAGACCTTCTTTAGGTTGAGTGCAAGACACACTTTTATGTTGAGTGTAAGAAACACTTTTACCTTGAGTGTAGTCTTGAGGTTGAGTGTTTAAGTATCCATAATATCTTAGATGGGGGATCCTTGTCTCCACTATGGTTCTATAAATAGTGGAGCTCTCCCACCATCTAGAGCATCACCAAATACACTAAGAAGTAAAGTTAGAGAGAAAGTTAGAGTGAGAGAAAAGAGGGACAAGAATGCTCTCCTGAGTGTTAGAAAAATATTTTATCTTCTAGTGTGAGTTTTAACAGTGTTTTGTAATATTTATCATTTTCTATCTATTGCAAAGTTGTTTGTTTATTTTAAAGAGAGTGTTGTTTTATATTTTCCGCCAACAGTCTTAAAGATGAAAGTTGGAGAAAGAGTGACAGGATATTTAACAAGAGTAATGGAAACGGTCAATGACATGAAGAACTGTGGAAAAATAATGAATGATGTCAAAATTGTTGAAAAAATTATCCAAAGTCTCACAAAGAATTTTAATTACGTGGTTTGCTCTATCGAAGAATCAAAGAATATTGATACTCTTACAGTGGATGAGTTGCAGGGGTCATTACTTGTTTATGAATGCAAGGTGACTAAAAGAAAAATGAAGAACAGGTTCCACAAGTTGAAAATGAGCCAAAGAATGCTCGACGAAAAGGAAAAGTGGACATCTCAACGAGGAGGAAGCAGTTTTAGAGGACGTGGGAGAGGCAGATCATATGTCAACAGATCAGCCATCAATTGTTTTTCGATGTGTACGAGTAGGTCACTACCAGTTTGAGTGTACAAGCCTGGAGAAAGGGGCTAATTATGTTGAGGTTAATGAAGAGGAAGAATTACTCTAAATGGTGCACACAAACATGAGTGGTGTTGACAATAGCGAGGTATGGTTCCTTGACTCTAGGTGCTTGAATCATATGACATGAGAAAAATCATGGTTTAATGAGCTGGATGGAAGCTTCATAACCACTGTTAGATTGGGAAATGGTTCAAAGATGGGTGACCAAGGAAAGGGGAAGATCAGAATTGAAGTAGAAGGAATAACAAAAATGGTGACCGGTGTTTATTATATCCTAAATTTGACTAACAATTTGCTGAGTATGGGACAATTGCAGGAGAAACAACTGACAATTATCATAAAAAATGGTGTATGCAAGATCTATCATCATCAAAGACTAATGATTGTAGAGGCAAGAATGACCGTCAATCGCATGTTTTTTATTAATGCAAAGAAGAAGGAGATGTTTGTGATATGCCTCAAGATAGTGGAAGAATATCTGGGAAATCTCTGGATGATAGGGCTAGTGAATTTAATTCGCAAACATTCAATAAGTTCTGCAGAGATAAAGGAATAAAATGACAACTGACTGCAGCATACACTCCTCAACAAAACGGAGTAGCAGAAAGGAGAAACCAAACAATCATGAATATGGTTCGTGGTGTACTCTCAGAAAAAGAAATGCCAAGATATTTATGGCCAGAAGCAGCGAGGTGGACTGCTCATATTTTAAATCGAAGTTTCACAAAGTCAGTAAAATACATGGTACTTGAAGAGATATGGACAGGAATCAAGCTAGAAGTTTCTTACTTTATATTTTTTGGTTCGATAGGTCATGTTCATATTCCCGAGAAGAAACGGATAAAGCTCGACGATCGTAGTCACATATGTATTTTTCTTGGAATTAGTGATGAAACAATTACAACAAAGGCCTATCGACTCCTTGATCCAATCATAAAGAAATCATCAATAGCAGGGATTTCATGTGTGATGAAAACTCATTAGAGCAGAATATTCTTGCTTGGGGAGATGATGGAGTGTGTGAAGAAGACGAAACTGATGAAGAAAATTATGCTGAAGAACCAGAAGAAGGAAATGGTAAAGAGAATGGCGAAAATGTTGAAGATGAAATAAAAGCTTCACGGACAGGAACTCAAAGGGTAAGAAGAGAACCTGGATGAATGCGCGATTTTATACACGGAGAAGAACTAGATGAGGAAGAATTCACAAATTTTGCTCTGAACGTCTGTTATGCAGATCCAGTAAACTACAATGAGGCTGCAAAAGAAGAAAGGTGAAGAAATGGAATGAAGTTGGAAACTTAGTCAATAGAAAATAATAACACCTGGGAGCTTGTAAGCCTGCGATCTCATGCAAAGAACATCGGGGTCAAATGGGTGTACAAAACAAAGCTGATTGCAGAAGGAAAGGTTGAAAAGTGTAAGGCTCGGTTAGTCGCGAAAGGGTATACACAAACTGCATGAATGGACTACACTGAATGATTTGCACCAGTTGCTCGTGGGGATACAATCAGAAGTCTCTTAGCAGTAGCAGCTCAGAAAGGATGGTGTGTTCATCAACTAGCCCTCAAGAGTGAACTAAAGGACGAAGTCTATGTAGATCAACCTGAAGTGTTTATCAAACTAGGGGAAGAAAACAAAGTTTATCGACTAAGGAAGGAACTCTACGGTCTAAAACACGCATCGAGAGCATGGTTCAGCAGAATTGAGAGATATTTCATGAAGGAAAGATTCCAGAAAAACAACTATGATCAAATTTTGTTTTCAAAGAAAGCAGGAAAGGGAATCTTAATGGTAAATGTTTATGTCGATGATTTAATATTGACTGGAAATGATGAGCTCATGAGTGCAAAATTCAAGGCTTCAATGACAAAGGAGTTTGAGATGACAGACATGGGGAAAATGAGTTTCTTTCTTGGAGTAGAAGTTCGTAAAATGAATGATGGTATACACATCTGTCAGAGAAATATTCCAAAGAAGCTCTTAAAAGATTCAGTATGTGGAGTTGCAATGCTGTCAAGAATCTAATTGTTCCAGGGACAGTAATACGAAATGATCTAATGTTTGTAGTATGCTTAGTATCTCGTTTTATGGATGATCCCAGGGAAGAGATTATGTTGCTTACTAAAAGGATACTGAGGTACTTGAAGGGAACGTTGGATTTTGGAATTTTCTATGGAAGGTCATTAAACACGAATATTTTGGGTTACACTGACAATGATTATGCACGCGACTTAGATGACAGAAAGAGTACTTATGGGTATGTGTTTATACTAAATGTGATAGCAATTTGTTGGAGTTCCCGAAAACAAGACATAATTACTTTGTCTTCTACCGAGGCTGAGTATGTTGCTGCAACATTAGAAACGTGTCATTGCATTTGGCTTAAAGGATTGTTGCAGGAACTAGGTACTGTAGGTGCAGTGTGTATTGATATTTTGTGTGATAACAGTTCAGCGATTAAGTTGTCAAGGAATCGAGTTATGCATCGAAGGAAAAAACACATTGATGTAAGGTTCCACTACTTGCGTAACTTGTCACGGGAAGGAGCTATGTATCTGATTTTCTGTGGAACAAATGATCAAATTGCAAACATATAGTGACCAAACCACTCAAACTGGAACAGTATGTGAAGTTCAGGAATCTGCTCGGAGTTCAACAGCTGCAAGTTTTAAACCGATGTTGATTACCATTTCAGTTTAAGGGGAGGATTTGTTGGGTTTATTTTTAGTTTAGATAAATTATGCTTATTTATATGAGATGACATGGTCTTTTGTTGTTAGTTGCACTTAGAGTTAGTGTATTTGTGTGTCATTATTCATTCCTTGTTTTTTTGGTTTATGGTTTCTGCACGTTGTAAGGCTTCTATATAAGCCAAAAACATTTATTGAACAATATGAGATGGTTCTCTGATTACATTTGTGTAAGACATTAGTCAGTTTTCTATCAAGAAAATCAAATGGACTAAAGAGTCACCACCAAGCCAAAAAGGAACTTCAAGACCAAAGGATACAAAAAAAATCGTACTCGTGGTGCAATAGAGGATCATCAGACCTAAGGTTACAGGAAATTCCTCACTATTGATAGATTTTTGTAGTAGAGAAGAAGGAGGTCACTTAAATATTTTAAAGTTTATATTTAATTTTATCTAAATTGACAATTTTGTTAAGATATTGATATATGCAAGGAACTTCTTGATACTATGGAATGGAAACCTAATTTTGAAGACAATATCTACTAAGAGAACCTCAACGAAAAGCGGGCATCTTCCAGATGCCGTAAAATAAAATTAGAGCAATAAAATAAAGGATAAATGTTGACAATACAAAATAGTCGAATAGATGTAAAATACATTTTCTCTCTAATATGATAATTAAAATCTAGAAATGATAGTATTTTTTCTTAAGCCTTAAACATAAAAGAAAGAAAATGAATCTTGTTTTTTTAGTTTTCTTTTTTCTATAAATAGTTTAGCTTTAACGTAACAAATTTTTCCAAAGCTTTTTTTTATAAAAGTAAAAAACTGTTTTGGTTATAAGAGTAAAAGCAATAAAATATCTATAAATAGTATCATTAAAACCTCTATCAAATCTACTAAAAGTATTTCCGATCTTTAAAAAACCACTTAAAAAAAGAATAGACTTTTAAGAGACGTAAATTAACAAATAATGTTATTTTGTGATCGAGGAGATATTATATTAGTGAAATGAATTAACCCTTTCACGAAACTTTGTTGTCTCTGTTAAATTTTGTTTTTAACGCAATCCTGAATTCTAGAAGACGGATAAGGATTCAATCATACATTCTAGAAGAAGTCGCAGGATTCAATCCTACATTCTAAAGAAGCACCTACGTTCTAAAGAAGTAGAAGGATTTAATCCTATATTTTTTCGAATAAGGAGAAGGATTGATTTCCAATATAACCAACATGTCATCAATGTAGACCTTCAAGTTTCTACCTAATTGATCTACAACTATTTTATTCATCAACGTTGGTATATTGACCATGCGTTCTTCAAGTCCAAAGGCATGTCTTATGTAGCAACGAATTCTCTGTTTGGTCACAAAAGTAGTATGATATTGGTCATCCTCATGAATTTAGATCAGTTGTAGCTTGAGTTGACAATCGTCAAAGAAAAAATTATTTTTCCAGGAATAAAATCGACCAATTGATCAGTGTTTGGAAATGGAAAAGGATGATCTCATTCTAAATCAACACACATTCTCCAATTATCGTTCTTTTTCTTTACTAGTACTATTTTTAACCCATTACTCTTTTTACTACTATGTTGAGGAGTATTTATTTGTATGGTCCCAGCTAAAGTTCAACCATTAACATGACGACACACATTTATCTATCTTTGAAGGTCTCACGATCACATTTTAAACTGACTTTACTTCCACGATCATGAACAGATTTTACACTCTCCTTTTGAATTAATGTATTACCAAACCCAAGTCTATAATTAGTCTTCTAAAAATTATGTATTTTATCCTGTAAATTTTGTGAGAATATTTTAGAAATGATGAATGGTAACACTTTTCAGATCTATATTAATTAACACTTTTCAGATCTATATTAAAGGTCATCATCTAAAATTATCTAAACATGGTAGGTGGCATATATAGGCAATGCATAGTTTGGTTGTAGTGTTGTACCTTCAAATCGTCAACATAATGTTTTGTTAAACGATTGGAAATGGTTGAGAAAATATCTCGCGCAGTGGTAACACCAACCATTGTTTGTTACAATTATAATCTAGGTATTCTTCTTGTGGGTGATCAAATATTGTATAATTGGCAATACCCCTATTGTTTGTATACCTACCTTTTGGCTTTCTTTTCAGACTGTAGTGGTTCTCTCCTCTTCCATCATGTTAGGGATTCTATTTTTTTATATATATTACTAGCGATACCTCATAAATATGCCTTCGTTCTTTTTTATAAATAATAGAAGTTTTCCCCGTCTATTAACTGTCGGCTTTGATTTTGCAACGCCCAAAAGTATTCTATATAGTAGCCCACGTAGTTGTGGAACTTGCAATACTTGGACATATCTTTGTTCTCTTTCGGACTACTAATATTTTACGCTCTTCAATGAATGAGTCCCTAGTCTTCAAATAGATGGAAGATAGATTGTTAATAAGGTTATATGGTGCTATGTTGTCGTCACCTTTATTTGGGATAGGTAAATACTCATATCGCAAGGTAAAATGTTAGTTAAATTACTAATAAAAGAGTTAGATATATAAAAGCGTTGAATAATAGATAAAGAATGGTATTTATAAGGTTATTTGCTGATAAGATAGGAAAAATAAACAAGTTGCGGCATATTAACAAATATTGGCAAAGGAAGGCGTTAATTACCAGCCGGCTTGACAAGTAAGGGTAGGAAGATAATGAAAAATACATGAATATAATAGTCACATTTTAGATAAGTGAAACATATTACTAAAATATCCATGGAGGTTACGCGGTATAATAGTAATTTATAATTTATATAACAGATGGTTGATACATATACAAGTGTTACTCTTCCCGTATATTTAGGAGTAAAGTAACGGTAAATAAAATATAATAATTGTGAAAGAGGTGAACAATCTTACAAAATACACTGACATTTATAAAATCTTTTTATCATCTTATTCTTATATTTTCTTGTAATATTATTAAAATGAAATTATCTCTTAATATTTAGCGTCATCTGTGGAAACTTTCTTTAAAAAGTTATATATTTCCTAAATGATGAACCACTAGATCAATTTAAGTTAGCAACCAAAACTTTACAACTGATAAAATAAAATGTGTCTTTGGGAGACAATGCAATTATAGTTGAAAATATTGATAATGGTGATATAATATGTAGAAACTATATATTTTAATGTTGGAGAAGGTTAGAGTAAAGTAGCTAAATTGATTAATCAAGTATTGTAAAAATGAACAAGGATAAAGAGAAAATAATTATTTGAAAATAGTAAAAAGAAGGATGTAAGCCAAATCACCAAATAAATATTTACCCACACATGATGGAGAATATAATGAAAAAACGATTTCTAAAAATCATGGTGGCCATTTCTGAAAATCATGTTAGGTTTTAATCCAGATAATACCTTACTCTATCGGGCTTATTCAATGATATTTAAAAGAAATGTGTTGACTTGGTTGGTATAACAATTTACCGTTAGAAATATTTGATAGATTTGTTGAAACATGGACTTTGCTTCGACATAATTTTATTACTCATGATACGTTAAAACGTGAAGGGGGCGGTATCATGAATCTATTTCAAAACGTTGAAGATTCTTTAAGGTGCCATGCTCAAATATTTATATAGAAAATTAGTATGTTGCAAGGTTCCAATGAAAACATGGCATTAACAATATTTAAAATAGGTTTATATTATTATAATAATTTTCGAAAAAAATCGATTATGTTCCATCTGGGTTGTATGGTAGATCTGTTGACAAGAACATAGATGTATACCCAAGTGAAAGACATAAAAAATTGGAAAAATACAAATTAAAGTAATAAAATAATATAACAGTCATTAGAAAAAAAGTGAGATGATGCTAAAATAACTTTAGAGGTTGCAAAAGATCTTCTGAATATATCACATTTTTCCTATTATGACTACCGAACCTGATGGTTTACTCTGCTAAATCCATATATGGCGATTTTTTACGATAAGACAATCTGCTAAATCCATATATGGCGATTCTTTACGATAAGACAAGAGACCATGTAAACTACAAAACTACTAGATGACCAATTACATTATTTAATGAAATGAGTCATATGTATTATTGTGCATGGCACAATAATAATGGATATTTAACGGGGAGACTCTTTTTGACTGAAATATAAAATTCGAAGGTTGATTGATAATGGATAATTTTTTAAATTTATTAAATGAAAAGAAGGAAAAAAAGCAAAAGAAAAAGAAGGAAGTTTAAAGTGGAAGAAGAAAGATAAGCAACATGAGCTATACACTATTTTGAGGAAATATAATCAATTAAGAACTATTAATGCATTGGGAAAGAGATATAAACATTATATGTAA
Organism: Limnanthes douglasii subsp. nivea; assembly: GCA_036936605.1. Lineage (NCBI taxonomy): Eukaryota > Viridiplantae > Streptophyta > Magnoliopsida > Brassicales > Limnanthaceae > Limnanthes > Limnanthes douglasii. The sequence continues at coordinate 241,752,295 of JAUPFV010000005.1, read as the reverse complement.
GTTCGTTTAGTCGTTATATCATATTTGTCAATTACACCAAAATCCAACTTTAACCTTGTCATTTACTAATAATGACTTATGCGAATGAGTGACACCTCATGAAGATGTTTTATTGGTAAACCTTATAATAGCTTGACTGATAGTGAAAATGGTGATGGTTGAGCATAGAAGTTCAGGTAATGTATTTTAGAAATATGATATGACCAGATGATATGAGTTACATTCTTCAAGAAGACTTAAATGAACTGATGCGTTAAGGAAAAGGAAGTGGATTTAGTTTTGTTTGTTGATCAACTGATTGCGTTAAGGAAGTGGATTTAGTTATATCTTTCGGGAATGAGTAAATATTTTTCATGATAGGTAGTAATTTGAATTCCTATACTTTAATTTAAGGGTGCCCTGGGCCACATAAAATGGAGTTAGTGGTGTCATCTTATCATCAATGTATCAAGTATATTATTAAAGAGGAAATAAAAGTAATTTGAATGAGTGAACATGGTAGGTAGAGGTTATTACTCTCTGTCTTTAGCTCCAGAAAAGGTAATATATTTATAGTGACAGATTATTTTAGAGGACGTGTTAGGGGAAAATGATTGCAAACACCTAGCATTGTTAAAGAAGAGTGAGGTTAGAAATAATGGATTTGAGAACATTATGTTCGAAATATAGCTAATAATAAGATGGTTAGTTTATTCAGTAAGTATGTAATTCAATTTTGAACTAAAGATAAAGATAATGAGTTGTTTAAAAATAATAATAATTAATTTCAAAGGTAAGGAATGAGATGCTCAAGCTGGCAGGTTTCAAATGTAAATGGTGTGGAGCTAGTGTTGTTCTCACAGTTCAAGATGGATACGATTTTCAGCAAACTATTATAATCATATTCCTTATATAAAAGGTAAAGCAAAATATGAAGCCTGTTATGGATAAAATTAACTTGAAATTGTAATGTAAAAGTCTCTCAATTGAATATCGACATTTTTTATGGTTGTTCTCGTAATAATTACAAAATTAAGAAATGAAAGAATATCTAAAAGTTTAAAGTAAGTGAGAAAAATGTTGAAGAAAGTTACATATGAGTAAGTGTAAAACATGGAAACTAAAGAAGTAAGTTATTTAGAAAAATGTGATCATATTAAAGATTATAGTTGTTGTACTTAAATGACAAAGTTGTACCGTTGAACAAATTACAATATTGAATATTATGTTTTCAAATTTTAAAATATGATGTCCTTGGTCAAATTATATGTCAAATAAAGTCAACACGACTAATATTAAGATGTTTCGAAGTTTAGGATTTTGTTGGTTTCAAAGATTAGTGGTATGATCTCTGTGTTACTGAGGTTATACTTGTCGATGGTATTTATTGTTGTAGAGTTGGTGACTATGATATATGTCAAGTTATTTGTTAATATCATTATTTTTTTAGCTTAACCATTGAATGTGGCAAGGTAGATGGTGATTCGTTCTTACCTAGTTGTACCGATATGGTCATTATGAATGAAATGTTATGCTATAAAAGAAGGTATCAGATGTAATATAAGTATTAATCAACAAATGATCATTAAATGATATCAATTTATATTTAAGGATTGCATCTTTATAATATTCCAATAGATGTCTTACATCGATAATTTTAATGAAAAGAAAAAGTTAGTTAGAAAAGTATAACAAAATTAGATGTAGTAAGTGATGATTGTAGTTATCAAATCATAGTTAAAACTCTTAAGAGGTTACACACCCACTTAAAAAGAATATGGCTAGAAAGCAAAGTCTAAATCCGGCAATAATACATGTATGGCAATCCTATGTAAGTATTTTGGTTAAAACTAAAAAGACTCAAAAATAAATTAAAAGTTTAAAATAAAGAGGTATTTGGAAATATTTTTGATAGTTATTACCAAAGGTAAAAATGATGTCAAAATTGATGAATAGTACCTATAATATTCGAAAAATATAGCTAACAAATTAAATTTCTAACGCACCTTAATTTACTTGATAGAGAAGAAATCTACTAGCAACAAACAAATACCACTATTTGGTTCAAAGATGAAGATAAAAACACTCAATTCTTTCATAATTTTGTTAATAAAGAAGTAAAAATAATATGATAAATGGCAAAACACTCAATCGGGTCAATTACTATTTCATGTCTAGCTCTGGAGACGATGTAACGAAATTAATGAATGGATCCATCAATAATATCAAGATTTTTTTTGGTTTTTTTGAATTATATCAATTTGTCTCCAAATAGAAAATTAACAAACATAAAACAACTTTCATCTTTCCAACTCATATGAGCAACGACATAATCAAATCAATTGAAAATATCTTTGAATTTAAACATAGTTCTTTACCCTTCAAATACCTTGGTATTACAGTTCATTCTAGTAATAATACTTGTTACTTTAATGAATTAGTAAACAAGAAACAAAATCTTAGACTTTGTCAAATCAGTCATTTTTGCAATTTCAACCTAACTTATGCAAAACGAACACCCCACTAACAAAGTCATATCAAGAATAAACAATCTCCTTAACCAATTTCTTTAGGGATTTAAGGAAAATTATAATAAATTATCTTCTCCAAATAGTCTACACTTTGTAAAACACATGAAAAAAATGATCTAAACACTAGAAATGTCAAAGATACCCAAACTCTACTTACCTGCAAACTTTGGCTGACCTTTTGAAAATACAAAAACATTTGATGTAACCACATGCTCTCGATATTCTTCCAAAATTCTTCCAAAATATTCATCATCTGCAACCCGAAATCAAACCTAACAATTATGAAGTCTGGAAAACGAAATAAGAGACACAACATAAAAAAACAAACACACATGAATGCTTAATCATTTGTCTAATCCTACGTTAATATCTTATGTTAAATGGAATCCTCCATCCTCAAATAAACTATACCCTAATTGTGATAGATCTTGTTTCAGCAATGGAGAATCTAATAATGGTTTTGTAATTAGAAAAGAAAATAGTGAGTTAATATATGCAATTGTAATTTACTTGGCAAATATTCTTCACTCATTGCAGAAACAATGACATTATTTGATGACCTCTATTATTGTAAAAGAAAATAACCTAAAAAATACAGACATTGAAACTGACTACCTAATCCTATTTCATATACTAAGTTAGGGTAAGATTTCATGGTACCTAGAATAAATAATCAAATATTGTAGGAACTTTATCTTTTTCCATATAACCATTAGACATATAGTTAGGGAACAAAATTATGCAGCGCATTGGATAACGAAACGGGCTCTCAATCAGAAATATCACTTTGAATTCTCTTATAATCAAGCTCCCACTCCTTTAAGTGTTATTATCTTTCTTGAAAGTATTGATGTTAATAACAACACAAACTCATTCTTTGAACTGATTTCTTACTAACTTATAGGCAGGATCCCCAACTAATATTTATCTATGCAATGTAGGAACGTGACGAAACAAATGGTTTGATGAGAACTAACGACATGAATGAATTTGTTTACTAACTTACGGATAGGGTCCTCCTAACTAAGATTTAAAAAAGTGGGTTGATGAGGACTAAAACACATATTTTAGAACCTAAGTTCATAATCTTACTAAACGAAACACATCAACACACTATCTTACACTGTATTAAAATTCAATCTAATTAGAATTAGTTTCAAACGCAACTTGCACATTGCTTCAATTTACAATTGTGTAATTCCGATATTGATAAAATTTATTTAATTTACAAAAATCGTCTAAAATAATAATCTAAACTTATAATCATATAAATTTGGTTTTATTTCAAAAATTATAAAATAAAATGCAAATCTTGTTTGGGATTAAAACAAGCAAAATTTACTTTAAAAGACAACTCAAAAGTAAATGACATAATAATCAGATTAGATTAGAAAACCAATACCAACCTATTATCTTTGTAATTACAACTCAAATGTAAGATGAAGTGATCAACAAATTAGATCAGAAAAACAATATCAACCTTTTATTTTTGTAATTAAGGATAATAATAATAGTTTATAATTTAAACACACTAATATATATTTAAAGGTAGATATTTAATAATATTAAAATCCTTTAAAAGAAACCTCTATAGATTTTAAAATAGGAAAACCATAAAAGAAACGTATAAAATGCATATAATATAGTCTTATTTTTGTATAAGATACATAAAAAGACATAGTCTGTAACATTATGGTAATGTTTGGATATATTACCAAATCATCCAATGGATTGGGTTCTTTCTTTTTTTTCTTTTGTTGATCACCGGTTTTTGGGTTTTTTTTCATTTCAGCTACGCAGTTTTGTTTTATTTTGTTTTATCGCTGAAATCTGATCTTTAATTTTGAATATATATATATATATATATATATATATATATATATATATATATATATATATATATATATATATATATAATTATAGTTTCGATGAACAAGTTAAAGATCAAAAGAAAATTAGGTTTGAGAATCGGTGAAATCATAGAATTATCTGAAATAAAATAAATAACCAACATCATATAAAAAAAAGATGTATAATGAATTTCGTGCATGGATCGCCTCAGTTGAAGAAATCCTCAATTTAAAAGATTTTGGGGATGCAAAACATGTACAGTTGGCTGCAAGGAGGTTGGGTTACATCTTGGTGGCAACAGCTCAAGCAGACCAGATCAAGGCAAGGTAAGCCAAATATAACAACTTTGGCTAAATTTTTGAAGTATTTGAAGGCTGTATTTTTCCTTACAATTATGCGCGTATAATGCATCAGCAGTTCCAAAACGTTAAACAAGGGTCAAGGACTGTTGACGAATACACTAACGATTTTTCAAGCTATAAAACTGTGTCAAAATTGTTGATTCAGCATATCAATTAGTATCTCCCTACAGATGTGCGATGAGACATCAGTTTTAAGACCAACTGAACATGTTTGACCTTGTGAATGTGTCTGAAGCACATCAACGCACACTGCATCTGGTGAAAGACCTTTCCCAAAGGCCTTTTGGAGGAGAGACTGCTAGAACAACTGCAATGCCGTTTCCAAAAAGGACGGTTCCAAGTCCTAGCCCAGGAGTACCCACTGCTGCTCCTATGCGTACAAATGCTAATTCGCAGGTCCCTAGTCGCGCAGGTACTTCCTCGCAGGTCAGGTGCTACGATTGTCATGAACTCGGGCACATTGCTTTATAGTGTCCAAAATTACGACAACAGCCGCAACAATCAAGGGGTTTGTTCACTGAAGCTGTTGAGTTTTACCTGGAAGGTGACCCAGGATTTGATACGGAACTAGAGGATGATGTTGATTATATTCAAGAGGACTAGGTTACAGTAATAGATATTGGACATGTATTCGTTTTAAGGAGTATCTGTTTGACACCGAAAGCAAGATGTTAAAGGGGATGATTGGCTACGAAACAATATTATACAGTCGACTTGTCCTATCGGGGGAAAGTTATGCAAATTCGTTATTGATTCAGGTATTTGTGCAGAAGCTAGCCCTGAAAACAGAAGATCACCTAAACCCCTACAAGCACGTCGGGTTAAAGAAATGTGGTGAGGTAACAATATGTAAAAGATGTCTCGTGTCTTTTTCTGTTGGTAATTATAAAGATAAGGCATGATGCGATGCCATTGTTGTGGATGCTTGTCACTTATTGCTAGGCCGACCATGGAAATATGATAGAAGTGTCACATATGATGGTAGAAAAAACCATTATATTTTCATATGGAATAACGTTAGATTCATATTAACACCAACTAAGGAAGTATCCCCAAAACCTGCACTTGTTGTATCACAGTAGTCAGGTAAGAACTTTTTAGCTCGAAAAGTATTTATACAACGTGCTAGTGACACATGGATTGTTTATCTTTTGGTGTTATTCGTTTTGTAGCTGGTTGTAGGGTTTGGCATGTGGCAAAAGTTACATCCTCCAACGCAGGTCTATACCTACCACTCTCAATACCGAAAGGACTGTGGCTAAGCGTCAGCATGACATTCGTCTCTTGGCTGCCAATAACACACAGAGGTAATGATTATATTTTTATGGTGGTTGATAGGTTTTCTAAGGTGGCCCACTTTATTGCTTGCAAGAAAACCAAAGATGTTGTGAATGTTGCCATTTTATACTTTTGTGAGGTCTACCACTTACATAGTCTACCATTGAATATCGTTTTTGATCGTGATACGCAGTTTATCATGCACTTTTAGAGGAGCTTGTGGTGCCTCACAAACACAAGGCTAAGTTTTAGCAGCGCGTATCACCCGCGGAAACACGACCAAACCAAGGTAACTAATTGAATGTGATGCAACATGTTACGCACAGAGGTCTCTAGGAACTTGAAAGCATCGGACTCTCACCATGATCACATTGAATTCGCCTATAATAGGCACCACAAGCATAGTACTGGGTATAGTCCCTTCATGGTTGTCGATGGTTATAACCCACGGGGTCCTGTGGATTTGGCTTTCCCAATGCTTGATAAGATTAAAACTACGGTCCAGAATACCATTGCTGATCTATGGGAGACCCATGAAAACACACGCAAACACCTGGAGGAGACAACACGATAATATAAGGTTTTCGCAACTAAGAAGCGTTGATTGATGAAGTTTGTAGTAGGGGACTTTGTATGGAAACTTTTGACTAGAGATCTCTATCTGGCGCATGAGTACAACAAGTTGGCTGTAAGGAAGGTGGGTCCGTTTGAAATTATTGAAAATATTAATTCCAATGCATACATGTTGAAGCTACCCAGCCACATGAAGACCCGTAACATTTTCAACGTGAAGCACCTGGTTTCGTTTACCAATGCTGCTAAGGATAATGATGTTGAGAATTTGTGGGTGAATTATTCAGAAGAAGGAGATAATGATGTAGTTGCACGAGCCCATGACTATATGGCCATTTTGGAAAAAAAATGGGCTTTACTTAGGGCTCATGCATCTGAATTAGGCACTGCGACTACTCAAATCGAACGCGTCGAGAAGCCCAACGATTTTCGGAAGCATCACGGGGTGAAGCCGAGTGATGAAGTTTATGCCAAAAACTGTATCATTTAAGTCCTTTTTGGTGAATTTTATATATTTTTCTATTTCTGTTGAATTTTTATGAAAATACTTAACCAAATCCAATTGCTTTTATTGGGCTATTGGATCTATTTTGATTTGGTTGTACCCAAAAGATATAAAAGGGTCTCAAACCCTAGCTTTGCGGTCATACATTTTTGGATAGCATTTGAGTTTTCTCTAAAGTCTCTTATATCGGACCTATGGTTAGATTATTAATCTTCCTTATTTTTTTCTTTCTTTCTCTCTATTTTCCACTACTTGTTCCATCTCGTAGTGCGGCGCTACCATATTTCAACCTACTATATGGTAAGTAGACACCTCGCCTAAGAAAGTCATATCAAGAATAAACAATCTCCTTAACACATTTCTTTAGGGATTTAAAGAAAATAATAATAAATTATCTTGTCCAAATGGTCTACACTTTGTAAAACACATGAAGTAAATGATCTAAACATTAGAAATTTCAAAGATACCCAAACTTTATTCACCTGCAAACTTTGACGGACGTTTTGAAAATACAATATCCAAAGGTCTCACCACATGCTGTTGATATGGTTTCGAAATATTCATCTTCTGCAAACTAAAATCAAACCTAACGATTCCAAAGTCTCGAAAATAATAAACGAAATAAGAGACACAGTATAAAACAGCAAACACACATGAATGTTTAATCATTTGTCTAATCCTATGTTAATATCTTATGTTAAGTGGAATCATTCATTCTCAAATAAACTAAAGCTTAATTATGATAGATCTTGTTTGAGAAATGTATAATCTAATAGTGGTTTTGTAATTAGTAAGAAAAATAGTGAGTTACTATATGAAATAATAATTTACTTGTCAAATATTCTCCACTCATTGGAGAAACAATGATACAATTTGATGACCTCATTTATTATAAAAGAAAATGACTTCAAAAATATAGACATTGAAACTCACTATCTAATTCTATATTATTATCTAAGTCATGGTAAGATACCATGCCTAGAATAAATAATCAAATGTTGTAGGAACCTTATCTTTTTCCACATGCCCATTAAACATATAGTTAGGGAACAAAATTATGCAGTGGATTGGGTAGCCAAATGGGCTCTCAATCATAAATACCAGTGTCAATTCTATTATAATCAACCTCTCGCACCTTTAAGTTAAGTGCAATTATCTTTCTTGAAAGTATTGATGTTGGTTACTTGAGAATTACAACCTGATCATATTCTTTGAACTGATTTTACTAACTTATACATACCTAAACAAATGAGTTGATGAAGACTAAAAACACAAGTGAATTTGTTTACTAACTTACATACAGGGTCCTCCCAACTAAGATTTTGAAAAAATGGTTGACAAGGGCTAAATATACGCACATATTTTAGAGATTAAGTTCATAATCTTACTAAACGAAACACGTCAATACACTCCCTTGCAGTATATTAAAATGTTGTGTAATTAGAATCAGTTTCAAATGCAATCGGAACTGAATGGTTAAGCCCCTTTACATTACCTCAACTAACAATTGTGTAATTCCAATATTAATCAAATTTATTTAGTTTTAAAAAAATCTTCTAAAATAATAATCTAAACTTATAATCATATAAATTTGGTTTTATTTCTACAATTATAAAATGAAGTGCAAATCTTATTGTGCATTAAAACCAACAAAATCTACTTTAAAAAATAACTCAAAAGTAGATGAAAGGATAGATAAATTAGATTAAAAAAATAATATCCACATGTTCAATAAATTAGATTAAAAATTAATATCAACCTATTATCTTTGTAATTAAGAATAGTAATAATAATTTATAATTTTAAACACACTGTACATATTTAAAGACAAATATTTAATAATATTCAAATCTTCTAAAATGAACGAAAACTATAAAAAATAGGGCAAGGTTATATTTAGACCTCCATTTGGTTATAATGAGATCCTAAATAAATTTTTTTATTTTATTTTATGTAAAATTATCACTTTATCCATCATATAAAACAACTTTTCAACCAAAAATCTAACAATTTTCTTCTTCTCTGACCAAACTTCTCTCTAAAAGTAATCTAATACCCAAAGAATGAATTACATTAAAATCTAACCATTTTCTTCCTCTTCTCCAACCAAACTTCTCTCTGCTTTTTAATTATGTTTTAATATGGACTTGTGAAACTTTCGAGTTGGATAAATCAGCTTTCTCAAATAGGTTCATTGTGCGATTGTCTTCTTCTAGAAAGTCTTCAAGTAACGACAGTAAAACAACTGCCTGAATACCACGACTATACAGAAGATGGAACTGGATCTCTCATGGCAACAAATCCAAGGAGCTCGATCGAAATCGACGAGATTGATCAAGAGAAACAATTTCTATCCCGCTCCTTTGGAACTGGATAAGTATCTTTTGTCAAGGAGGCAGTGAACTCAATCTAACCCTGCTATGCGCGAAAAGAGCTGAAGTTTTGTAATTGTTGGTCGAAAATTTAAATCGTATTCATGTACATGATAACCCATGTGTTTATACACTAAGAAAGCTATTATTCCCCTCCTCTGGAACTGAACAAAATTTTTTGTCAAGGAGGAAGTGAACTCAACCTAACCTTTCCATGCGGGAAAAGAACTGAAGTTTTGTAATTGTTGGTTGAAAATTTGAATCGTATTCATGTACTAGATGACGCCTGTGTTTATACACTATAAAAACTTTATAAATTTTGTTTTTATCTTCGGTTGTTTTATTATTAAAAAAACAAAGAGGATAGAAATAGATAGAGAGAATTAAGAATTCTAATTGATATAATTTGTTTGTTTGATTGAATTTTAATAATTAAAATCCAATCTTGTTTTAATTGAATTCTTTTTCGCCTTTTGTGAATTTCTTTGTTTTAGTTATATATGATCCACACTTTTCATCGGAATTAAAAAGAGATAAGAGAGAAGAGAAATAGTTTTCATTAGAATGAGAAAGAGAGAAGAGAAGAGAGATAATGGGCCAAAATGGTCTATATATTAAGGGCGTTTTAGTAAAATTTGGGATCTTATTATACTCAAAATAAAACGGGTCTCCGTTTAACGTTGCCCAAAAAAATATAAAATGCATAAAATAATATAGTCTAGTTTTTGTGTAAGATACATAAAAAGACATAGTCCTTTATGGTAATGTTTGGATCTATTACCTGATCATCTAATTATTTTTGGATCTTTTTCTTTCCTTTTTCTGTCTTATGTCTTCTTTTTTCTTTCATTCCCACTATCTAGTTTTTATTTAGTTGATTGAACCTTTGCTCCAGTGTTTGGTTCTTTTATTTTCACTATGGAGCTCTTGTTTTTTTCTTTCTTGATTTCGGCTTTTTGGTTTTTTCTTGCCAATATCAGTTAGACCGTTTTCTTTTTGTTTCGTCAGAATCTTTAATTCTGAATATATCAATTTTAGGTTAAATAATATAATTAAGATCGTGTGTAGTTTATCTAAATTCTCATGCCAGATAAAAAGGTAGCGAAGCTCGCGATAATAAAAAAGACAATGAAGATGATGTAAGTGCTAAAGACATAGTGAAAATGATGCAAGTGCTAAAAATATTAAAGAGACATGGAGTGAAAACATATAATTGATATATAAAAAAATTAACAATAAATTTCGTACATGTATCTATCCATGTAGGTAGACCTAGGGGCGGAGCTGCAGTTGGTTTTGTGGATGTCGAGGAACCACAAGTAGAGTATATAGGATACGGCAAGATTTACGGTATCCAGGGACGCCATGAGGTTTTGATGGCGGCTATGCTGGTCCACCTGAAATGAAAAAGAAAATATACTATTATGACACTAAAATGAAATTTGTAAACGTCTAGTTAGTTAGTTCGTATTGATTTTCATTAAGAAATCATATGTGAAAAATTGTTATAAATAACTAGTTTTATGGATGAATTACTAGAATGTTCAGCTATCTAATATCTCATAATTCTTCCTTGAGGTTATGCATTAGGTAAAATCAAAATATTGCCAAAGATAGTATAACCAAACAAACAAAGAAAAACTCAGTGTGCACCAATCAATCAAACAAAGAAAATATCTGATTTAGATCCATAATAAAAATTAAAAAATAATAAAAATTAAAAAATAATAAAAATTATTTATTACTTCTGATGGAAAAACAGAGCTAGTTTTACTTTAAGTGCAATTATCTTTCTTGAAGATATTGATGTTGGTTACTTGAGAATTAGAACCTGATCACATTCTTTGATTTGATTTTTTAACTAACTTATAGGCAGGGTCCTTTGACTAAGATTTATCTATGCAATGCAGGAACATGCCTAAACAAATGGGTTGATGAAGACTAAAAACAGAACTGAATTTGTTTACTAACATACAGACTGGGTCCTCCTAACTAAGATTTTTTTAAAAAAATTGACAAAGGCTAAAAATACGCACATATTTTAGAACATAAGTTCAGAATCTTACTGAAGAAACACGTCAACACACTACCTTCCAGTATATTAAAATGTTGTGTAATTAGAATTAGTTTCAAATGCAACCGGAACCGAATGGTCCAGTCCCTTTACATTGCCTCACCTTACAACTGTGTAATTCCAATATTAATGAAATTTATTTAGTTTTAAAAAAATCTTCTCAAATAATAATCTAACTTATAATCATATAAATTTGGTTTTATTTCTACAATTATAAAATAAATTGCAAATCTCATTGTGGATTAAAACCAACAAAATCTACTTTCAAAGATAACTCAAAAGTAGATGGAATGATAAATAAATTAGATTAAAAGAATAATATCAACGTGTTATCTTTGTAATTGCAACTCAAAAGTAGATGAAATTATCAATAAATTAGATTAAAAAATTGATATCAACCTATTATCTTTGTAATTAAGAATAGTAATAATAATTTATAATTTAAACACACTGGTACATATTTAAAGACAGATATTTAATAATATTCAAATCTTTTAAAAGGAACCTCCATAGATGAAGTAGGAAAACCCAAAAAAAATATAAAATGCATAAAATAATATAGTCTCATTTTTGTGTAGGATACATAAAAATACCTACTCCTTAACATTATATGGTACTGTTTGGATCTATTATGAGATTCATCCAATTGTTTTTGGATCTTTTTCTTTTCTTTTTTTATCTTGTGGTTCGTTTTTATTTAGTTTATTTAACCTTTGCTCCACTGTTTGGTTCTTTTATTTTCGCTATAGAGCTTTTGTTTTTTTCTTTTTTGATTTACGTTTTTTGATTTTTTTTTGCCAATATCAGTTACACGGTTTTTTTTTTGTTTCGTCAGGATCTTTATTTAATTATATATATATATATTTATTGTTAGGTCAAATAATATAACTAAGCTCGTGTATAGTTTATTTTATCTAAACATGTTATTTTTTTCATAAAAAGATGATGAAGCTCGCGATAATGAAAAGCACAATAAAGATGATGCAAGTGCTAAAGACATAGCGAAGATGATGCAAATGCTAAAGATATTAAAAAGACATGGAGTGAAAACATATAATTGATATATAAAAAATGTACAATAAATTTCGTACACCTATCTATCCATGTAGGTAGACCTGTAAGGGCGGAGCTGCAGTTGGTTTTGTGGATGTCGAGAAACCACAAGTAGAGTATATATATATATAGGACACGGCAAGATTTACGGTATCCAGCGATGCAAAACCGATTAGAATAATGGGTTGACAAGTGTCATTCTTGGCGGCTTAATTTTTTTTTTGATGCAATATCAATGCTAAACCATATATGAAAAGAAATATGAAATCCTAAACTATATGTCAAGGTATGATGATAAATTCTATTCAAATGTATGAAGATAAATAATATATTATGACAATTGAGTTTTGTTATAAGAAAAATATTTTGTTAGAATATTTATCGATGGATTTGTAGCACAAAATATTATAGCTGAACATTTTCAATAATATATCTAATAATCGTCTCTTATTTATTTTAATGTTGAAAATTGGTTTAGAAAAGTTTCTTAATATCAATATTGGACACATTTTGTCTTGAAATATCCAAGTTCTCAAACCTTTACTAATTTTTTGTCTTGAAAAATTCAAAATGTTAGGTGTCATTTTCATGTCGTGTAAAGAAAACACTTATTTAATGGATAGCCTTTGGTTCTAAAACAAGTAGATCTAATAAAAATACCACTAGCTTCTCAATTAACTTAAAATTCTCGTGAAAGACCACGAGTTATATGCTCTAAACAACTCAATCTCGAGACACCAACATAAAGTACAACAAACATAAAAATATTATTCCAACTTTCAATTTACACAGCATACTAGTTGTAAAAAAAATTATGTTTCAAATTCAATGAAATTCTTTGTAGTGTGAAAACTTAAAAGAAAATAATAGAGAATTTTAACTATAAAGTTCAACGGTACATGAATACAATGTTTCTACAAGTTAAAAGTACTAAATCCCATCTCCAGATTCAAACCAAAATTATAAAAAATGAGTAATTTTGACTCTCGTTCAATTATCACTAACATAAAACATGCCAATAACTCGAGAAACTATGAAATAGTATGATCTAAACACACTAGGCATAGTAATGTACATTAAGAACTAGTTTTCCAACAACTATTTTCAAGTGTAATGCTATCATCCTTTAAAATACAAATCATAATTATATGTTCTAGATAGAAGATGTTCTAATTTGGATAACAAGATAAAAGCAATACCCAGATAGATAATATATGAGCTTGGTTTCTCTCAAAACTTGACAAGTACTCATTCAGCTATGAAGTTCAGTCTCAACTTAAGAATATATTATTCATTTCTAGTAAACCAAACCATGACATGTGCACATCAATATGTATATCACTAAATAAACTTCAAAATATTTTCACAGTTAATAAAAAAGAAAGGAAAACTTTGAAGAGGTTTCAAAAGGAAAATATGAGATGGATCACACTTAACTAAAAGATGAGATGTGCAAATGAATATATATCCAAGATTGGATATTCACCTTTTAATCATGTGTGTGTCTTAAACTCATGTCTTTTTTAAAAAAACTTAAGAGTGTGCACTATTGTTTCTCATGAAATTTGATAAACATTTTTTTGTTTTTCTCTTGTCATGCAAAAACTCTCCAATAACATTATAAACTAGCTTGATTTCCTATAAAAAGCAATACACAGATAAATAATGTTTGGATATAAAAGAAGATATAGTCTTTGACATTATGGTAATGTTCAGATATATTACCAAATAATCTAATTATTTTAGGATGACTTAAAACTTTTTTTTATCTATCGTGGTTCTTTTTCCCTTTTTTCTATCTTTTGATTTTTTTCCATTATCTAGTTTTTATTTAATTTCTTTAATCTTCTTTTTTTTCTTTTTTGTTATGGGGATTTTTTTTTCTTGACCTCTGTTTTTTTGTTTTTTCTTATCATTTCAGTTCAGTGTTTATTTTTACTTTCTTTCATTTCCTCACTCTAATCTTTAATTATGAATAAACAAATATATATAATTATAGTATGGGTGAACCAAGTTAAATATCAAATCAAAATTAGGTATGAGAGTAGGCGAAATTATAAAATTATTTGAAATAAAATAAATGGCCAACACTAAATAGAAACATAAAATAGGTGTATAACAAATAAAATGTATAATGAATTTCATACATGTGTGTACCTAGCAATGTAGGTCGACTGGTAAGGGCCGAGGTACAACGGGTTTTGTGGATGTCCAGTAAACCACTTATATCGACCCATTATATGTATTAAATATTTTGAATTTTCAACTATTCAAAGTAAATGGTAATCTAAGTAACCTCGAAACTATGAATCATCAAACTGTTATTTGTTGTCCACCCAAAACCAAACGACTAATGGTTCTTCCGTGAGGTTACTTAATCAATAAAAAAAATCTCATTCAGATCTATAACAAAAATTAGAAAATCAGTTCTGTGAAACTATTTCGATAACTACCTACCACTGCACGGATTTCATTTTGAACTGTGCGTGCGACTAAAAAGCTCCGGTGGAAAGAGAAACGAATTGGTTGCGATCACGAAAAGCGGCACTATTAGGGTTTTTTATGAAGAGGTGGAACTCCTATTGTGTCTGGTTAATCTTATATAATAGATTTTTTAGTCCCTCGTATGAGGCACGAGAGACATGTACTATTCCAGATTTTTAGTTGTTGAAATAATCTGATATGGTAATTAGAACTTTTGCAATTCAATGAGTTATATCCGTCCTCCTTATTTTTCTAGTTTAAAATCTTTTTTGACTATGCTTTCATGAAAATATATATTTAAAACTATTTTTGATACTCAATTTTAACAATTATTCAAATAATAGTTATAAATATTTTCAAAATTTATGCATTTTTTATTGCAGTTATGTCTATAGACTATAGAGACAACATAAACTATTATAGCATAGCCAAAATAAAAATAATAAAAATAATTTTATTACACGCCATGGAAAAATAGAGATAGTTTTCATTTACCTAAGGTGCAGTTGTTCATCAGTTACAAATCTATTATATACGGTATATGGTTTAGTATATAAATAAATTATATTGGAATAATTTAACATGACAATTTTTACAATTTCAATTGTATTATTATACAGGGAAAACATCCAAATCCAAATTTTCTCACCAAAACATAACTAAATATATATAACCATGCATAGGGAAAGCATCCAAGTTTAATCTAAATTTTGTTCAAACAAATACAACAATATAATATAAATGAACTAAAACGAATATATATGATCAAAGAGGCTAGACAGCAGCGACGTAGACGGGAAAAGACAGCAATCCTAAGGGCAAATATGGTTGTTTCAAACAAACACAAAATTTTGGTGTCAAGGAATCTAAACTGGAGATAAGAACACATGCGATAAGATACTACGAAGGCGAATGTTGGAGATGATATAGAAATTATACTATTTATTTCGCACCATATGTGATAGACAATAACGCCAAAGGAAGCACATCAAAGGTGTCGAAATCATGTCGAGGCCACTTGGACGCATCATGGATCCAAAATACCATATTGTTATTGTGACTTAAATAGAAACAAAGTTTAGAGCTTGCGAAATTCTAGATGTGTAACTACAATCATAGATGATATGATTAATGGTTTCTGAGGCCGAATTGGATTGTGAGCTAAATGATGAATAAATGACGGGGAATATTAAATTTATGTCATACTAAACTCACTCACCCACTCGATGCGGGGGATGAGCACACGAATGGGATAGTAGTTAACCTTGATAGAGAACTTGATTATTTCACTCTTAGTATTCCAATAGTGGACTTTGTTGTGTATGATGTTAGGGAGAGTGAAGGAGAGGATGAGATGGTCAAACTCCTGAAATGTTGGAGGGTTTCTATCACTAACAGGCCTTGAATGAGTCAGTCAATTCTAGATAACATCCCAAACGACATAAGAAATTTAATCCACAGACAATAAACTCGAATAATGGTTGGCCAAAGAGGTTGAGAGAAACAACGAGTCAAAACAAAATGAGGTCTTCTTCCCGTTACCTATCAAGACGCTCTACAAATTGTTAGCAGATTGCCCAAGATATATAATTTTCCTAGAAGTCCATGAAGGAAAAGATTCACTCTTTAAAGACTAAAAGTTTTTCTCATTAATCTTGTCAGAGTAAATTTAGTCACACCAGATTTGTTGGATAAACATTGAACTTATGTCATGTTTAATATTAGTTATTAGGGTAGTTATTTAGATAAGATCAAACAGGTTGTCTGTATTTTTTATATAAGAAACAGAACCTTGTATTGATATCTGAAATGAAGTTAACATTTCTGCACTTCTTGTTTATATATATATATATATTAGTCTGTCTATAAAGGTTATATGCATTGTTGTTTATCTCAGCGACCTTTTCCCTACATTTGTTATCAGAGTCGTGTGCGGTAAATACCAAAATATATGCTAAGGGCAATCACAATGGAGGCTACCAAGAATAAAAAAAGGATCACTGGGATTAAGCTACCCAATGTTAACGAAGAGTAATTACACGTCTTGGTCGCTAAAGATGAGAGTTTTCATTCAAGCTCATTGGATCTGGGGAGAAATTGACCCTAATGACCCAGATGCAAAGGTTGACGGAAAAACAGATAAGGTGACAATGGCTGCAATATTCCAGGCTATCCGTGAAGACATTCTACTATCACTGGCAGACAAGAAAATAGCAAATGATGCATGGATAACGATAGAAACAATGTGTTTAGGAGCAGAGCGTGTCAAGAAAGCAAGAGTGAAGACACTAAAAGAAGCGTTTGAGAATCTACACATTAGGGATACAAAGCTGATTGACGAATTCTCTATGAGATTAAATGGGTTGGTCATTAATATTCGTGCCTTGGGAGAACCACTGAAGAGACCTATGTCGTGAAAAAAAAAATACTTAGAGCAGTACCTTCCAAGTTCTTACAAATCACTCCAGCAACAGAGTAGTTTGGAGACCTAGATGTGATGTCAGTTGAAGAGACAATTGGGTCTCTAAAGGAACATGAAGAGAGGCTTCATTGCCAAATAGAAAACACGAGACGTCTCTTTGTGAAGGTTAAAAGATCAGCTAATAGATTGTATAATGTTATTGCTGAAACAAGTAAATATATGTCCTTATTTTCTAAAATGGAAAATTTATCATGGCTATGACATTCACGCCTTGAGCATGTTAATTTTCAAGCTATGGTATTTTTATCAAATAACATGATGGTGTATGGCCTACGGAGATTATTCAACCAAAAGAAGTGTGCACGAACTGCCTATTATCAAAACAAACGAGGAAGCCATTTCCTGGGCAGGCTAGTTTCCACGCAAAAGAAATGCTTGAGATGGTACATGGAGACTTGTGTGGGCCAATTTCTCCTAAAACAAAAGAACAAAATAAATACATCTTTCTACTAGTCGATGATTGCAGCAGGGTAATGTGGATATATATTCTTGCAAGAAAAGACGAAGCACTAGAGGCATTCAAGAAATTTCGAGCTTTGGTAGAAACAATTACAGAGAAGAAAATAAAAGTTTGAGAACGGATAGAGGAGGTGAATTCACTTCAAAGTTATTTACTTCTTACTGTGAAGATACAAGGATTAATAGGCATTTCACTGCTCCTTAATCACCACAGTAGAATGGGGTTGTGAAAAGAAGAAACAGAACAATAGTAGGAATAGTACGCAGTTTTTTAAAAGAAAACCCACTACCTTCCAGCTCTTGGGGAGAAGTTGCTCGTCATGCTGTTTACATACTAAATCACCTACCTACTCGAGCTTTATCAGGAAAGACGCGATATGAGCCATGACTAAAAATATACCAAATATTGGACATATTCGAATATTTGGTTATGTATCACACATGAAGGTGCCTAGTATACACACCCTAAAG
Organism: Limnanthes douglasii subsp. nivea; assembly: GCA_036936605.1. Lineage (NCBI taxonomy): Eukaryota > Viridiplantae > Streptophyta > Magnoliopsida > Brassicales > Limnanthaceae > Limnanthes > Limnanthes douglasii. The sequence goes on along the minus strand of JAUPFV010000005.1, from coordinate 241,733,821 downwards.
CTTGATGATCGCAGTAAAATGGTAGTGTATCTAGGTAGAGAGCCCGACACAAAGGCATGTAGACTTTATGATCCAGTCAACGGGTGAATTTTTGTAAGCAGAGACGTCATCTTTGATGAAGCTAGAGGATGGGAATAAGAGAAACAACAAGAAGAAGGGTTTGTAAACCCTGGTAACTTCACTATGCTCTACATACGTATAAAAGAGGTGGTTGATGATTCAGCTGAAGAAGAACCAGTTACACCGAAGAATGAAAGCACTGATTCTATGGGATCACAAACAGCTGGTCCTCAAACAGATGTTGAGGACCTGAGTAGTGGCACACATTCTGTAGACTCAAGCAGTAGAAATGAGAGTAATGGGAGTGAACAGCCTAGAAAATTTTGTCTACTCAGTGACATTTATGATGGAACAATTGAAGTAGAGTTTAAAAAAGAGCTTTTTCTACTGGGTGTTGACGAGCCTTGTAATTACGGACAAGCTGTGACAGAGCCTGCATGAGTGGAAGCTATGAAAAGTGAAATTTCTGCTATAGCAAAGAACAATACATGGAAATTGGTAGAGCTACCACCTAGGAATAAAGCCATAGGGCTGAAATGGGTCTACAAACTAATGAGGGAAACAGATGGACATATTATCAAGCACAAAGCCAGAGTCGTAGCAAAGGGCTATGTTCAACAACGCGGAATAGACTTTGAAGAGATCTTTTCCCCAGTTGCTCGCTTAGAAACGGTAAGATCACTGTTACCGCTTGCTGCCAAGAATGACTGGGAAGTGCATCACTTGGATGTAAAATCTGCATTTCTTAACAGGGATTTACAAGAAGTTGTCTATGTGTGTCAACCTGAGGGTTTTTTAAAAAAGGGTGTGGAACACTTTGTCTATCAGTTGGTGAAGGCTCTATATGGGTTAAGGCAGGCGCCACGGGCGTGGTATACAAAGTTAAGTAAGTGTTTGGAAGAGTTGGGCTTCACTAAGTGCCCATATGAATATGCAGTCTATACAAGGAGGGAAGGTAATGAAGTTGTGATTATTAGAGTATACGTGGATGATTTATTGTTCACAGGGACTAGTGTCGGAAACATTTGTAAGTTTAAGAGGCAAATGAGTGCATAATTTTAGATGAGTGATCTCAGGAGATTATCTTACTATCTTGGTATCGAAGTTAGTCAGGGGCAGGGATATAGTAAGCTTAAACAAGCAAGTTAAGCCAAGAGATTACTTGACAAAGCTACTACGGGGTCGTGCAATGCCGTAAAGTATCCTATGGAGCCAAAAATACAGATTGATAAAGATGAAAAGGGGAAGGCAGTAAACTCCATGAAATTTAAGAGCTTAATTGGTGGGTTGAGGTATTTGGTTCATACTCGTCCGGATATTTCTTACTTTGTTGGTGTAGTTAGCAGGTATATGGAAAGACCTATTGAATTGCATATGAATGCAGTTAAACGTATCTTGTGTTACGTGATATGAACTATCAACTTTGGGTTAGTATATTCAAGTGGGTCTAGAAATTATTTATTGTCGGGCTACTCAGATAACGACCTAGGTGGTAATCTTGAGGATAGAAAAAGCACAGGTGGCATGACTTTCGACTTGAATGAGAGTTTAATTACTTGGGTATCACAAAAGTAGAGGTGTGTGGTGTTGTCATCGTGCGAAGCTGAATTCCTGGCCGCTACATCGGCAGCACGTTAAGGTGTGTGGTTGAGCAAGTTACATAGTCAAATAACCGATGTAAATCACTCTCTAGTCGTGATATATATAGACACTCGTTCGACGACTGATTCGACAAAAAATCCAATTTTCTACGGAAGAAGTAAACATATTGATATTCGCTATCATTTCATTCGCAAATGTGTAGAGCGTGGACAAATTATTGTCAAGCACATAAGTACATGGGAGTAGCGTATAAATGTTCTAACTAAAGCGATGACCACTGTGAAGTTCGAAAATATGCGAGATTTACTGGGCATCAAGAACCTGCAGGTTGGAGTTTAACTTACAGGGGAGAATGTTGTAAGTAATCTAAACTAGTTGGTTTGAATACGTATTCCATGTTATTGCACGTACATAAGGTAGTTCACGAAGAAGAAAAGAATCAAGTTCAATGTTAAGGGGGAGAATGTTGGATAATCATTTAACTTATGACAGGTTTAATATGAGTTATTTGGGTAGTTATTTAGATAAGATCGAACAGTTTGTCTGTATTTTCTATATAAGAAACGGACCCTTGTATTGATATCTGAAATGAAGTTAACATTTCCACACTTCTTGTTTATTTATATATATATTAGTCTGTATGTAAAGCTTATCTGCATTGCTGTTTATCTCAGGGACCTTTCCCTGCAAGATTGAGTTGTCAAGTTTATTAACGGTGGATTAAGAATGTCTAAAGACAACCGCATGATTTCAGATTTTTAGGTCTAGAATTCTAAAAACTCCCTCGAACACGAGCAAGGTTATGACAGACCATGCTACTTTAGCATATGTAAGTGTCATCTCATGGTATGTAATATAGGGAATACTGTGAACAGACTGGTTTCTCGCCCTGGTATCGGAATTTGATCAAATAGCTACTCAAATCGAAGATTTCGATGAGCCCGTTAGATTTCAAAAGTATGATTTGTCACAAAGTTTGATATCCAGATTCGACCTATAAAGCCTTTGGTAACAAGTGTTAATATTTTAACCTTAATTTTATTTATTTATTCTATTTTAGAACATTTATGTAATTTCCCTTATTTGGAATTAAGGTTTTGGGTAGTGTTATATAAAGCATCATATACCCTATTTTGCCGTCAGACTTTGATTAATAGAATTTTGAGATTATTTCTCCGAGTCTCCTTTATATCTAACTTAGGGTTAGGGAAATATCTATTTCTTTCTTCTTCTAATCTTCTGCCACGCCATCAGTATGACCATAGGAGATGACAGAGAGATTATGAGAGTTGTTTAAGATATCTAGATGGAGAATGAAGATCGGAGACGACTAAACCTATCATACAAAAAATGCATATTTAATAATCATTCTAAGAGTAAGATATGGATTGTTTCAGGGCTAATCGTAAGGTCATCCTCGATAAGGTTAAGGGAATTAATTTCACCACAACAGAAAATCATCAACTCATCTAGAAAGAAAATATTACCAATCTTTAGTTTATGATATTTCCAATTGAAATTGAAGTTTGCATCACTACTTTTATCCTTGAGGATATTAGAGAGAACTTGCATGACCAAGACAAAGAACAACATAAATAAAGGGTCACCTTGTTTGAGACCCTTTCTACTATTGAAATCTCATGAATTTCACAATTAATATTAACAGTATAGGACGGGTGGTGATGAAATAAATAATCCAAGTGATCATTTGTTCCATAAAATCCATGACCACCAAGATGTCAACTAACATTGTCAAATACTTTAATCATATCGATATTGATAGCGCCCCTGGGTCCTTTAATATTACTCTGGTAACCCATAAAGTGTGCTTGAGATAGAACGATATTGTCTTTAATATTATAGCTAGTGACAAAACCCGATGAAGATTTGTCATTTAGTTTATATTAAATCCAAATCCTTTTAATATCATGGTAAAGCGACTCTTTCATTTTTAACTTGGTTAACATATTTATATATGCAAAGAACTTCTTATACGATGGAAAGCTTATTTTGAAGACAATATCTACTAAAACTTCCTTATTACTCTTAGGAGAACCTAAATGTAAAGCGGGCACTTTTCCAAATACCGTAAAATAAAATTAGAGCAATAAAAATAAAATAGAAATGTTGACAATGCAAAATAGTTTAATAGATATAAAATACAATAAAATATCTACAAACAGTGCCATTAATAAGGTTGGAAACCTCTATCAAATCTACTAAAATTATTTCAGATCTTTAAAAAAACACTTTAAAAAAGAGAATAGACTTTTAAGAGAAGGAAATTAACAAAGAAAGTTATTTTGTGATCGAGGAGATATTATATTAGTGAAATGAAGTACCCCTTTCACGAAAATTTGTTGTCTGTGTTAAATTTTGTTTTTTAATGCAGAGCGATTCAATCCTACATTTTAGAAGAACTAGAAGGATTTAATCCTACATTCTAACGAAGCACATACGTTCTAAAGAAGTAGACGGATTTAATCCTAGATTCCAATATGTCATCAATGTAGACCTTCAAGTTTCTACCTTATTTAATCTACAAATATTGTGTTCATCGACGTTGGTATATTGACCATGTGTTCTTCAAGCCCAAAGGCATGTCTTATTTAGCAACAAATTCTATGTTTGGTCACAAAAATAGTATGATATTGGTCATCCTCATAAATTTAGATCAGGTTGTAGCTTGAGTTGACAACCATGAAAGAAAAATTTATTTTTCCGGGCATAGCATCGACCAATTGGTCAGTGTTTGATAATGGGAAAGGATATTTCGAGAAGCCTCGTTCCCAATCAACATACATTCTCCAATTATCGTTCTTTTTATTTACTAGTACTATTTTTAATCCATTACTCTTTTTACTACTATGCTGAGGAGTATTTATTTATATGGTCCAAGCTAAAATTCAACCATTAACACGACAACACACTTTTTATCTATCTCAGAGCGTCCCCGATCGCATTGTAAACTACTTTTCTTCCATGGTCATGAAAATACAATACACTATCTGCTTGAATTCATGTATTACCAAACCTAAGTCTATAATTAGTCTTCTAAAAATTATCTATTTTATCTTGTAAATTTTGTGAGAATATTTTAGAAGGGGATCGTTGGTAGCATAATTCTCATATGGTTCTACGTACTCTTATTAAAAAAATTCATGCTCCTGTAGTCTACCATGACACAATCTACCACTTCAAAATTTTGCATGCTCCTGTAGTCTACCATGACACAATCTACCACAACACTTTCGAGATCTATATTAATTAACACCGTATACTTTTGTGAGGTCTTATTATGCCTTAAATCATCTAAAAATAACTGAACATAGTAGGTGGCATATATAGGTAATGCAAAGTTTGGTTGTAGTGTTGTACCTTCAAATGGCCAACATAATGTTTTGTTAAACGATTGGAAATGGTTGAAAAAATATCTCGCGCAGTGGTAACACCAACCATTGTTTGTTTGGATTATAATCGAGCTATTCTTCTTGTGGGTGATCAAATATTATATTATTGGTAATACCCTGTTGTTTGTATAACCACCTTTTGGATCTTTTCTCGACTGCAATGGTTCTCGCCTCTCCCATCATGTTAAAAATTCTATTTCTTTATTTATATTCCTTGCAATACCTCATAAGCGTGCCTCCATTATTTTTATAAATATAAGAAGTTTCCCGTCTATAAACTATCGGCTTTGATTTTGCAGCGCCCAAAAGTATTTTATATAGTAGCCCACGTAGTTGTGGAACTTGCAGTACTTGGACATATCCTTGTTCTCTTTCGGCCTATTAATATTTTACGTTCTTCAATGAATGAACCTATGGTCTTGAAATAGATGGAAGATAGATGGTTAATAAGGTTATATGGCGCTATGATGTTGTCACATTAATTTAGGATAGGTAAACATTAATATCGCAAGGAAAAATATTAGTTAAATTTCTAATAAAAGAGCTAGATATATAAAAGCGTCGAATAATAGATAAAGAAGGGTATCCATAAGGTTATTAGCTGATAAGATAGGCAAAATAAACATATTGTGGCATATGAACAAATATTGGCAAAGGAAGGTGTTAATTACCAGCTGGCTTGACAAGTAAAGGTAGGAAGATAATGACAAATACATAAATATAACAATCACATTTTAGATAACTAAAACATATTACTAAAATACACATGGATGTTATGCGTTATAATAGTAATTTATATAACAGATGATTTATACATATCAAAAGATACAAGTGTCACTCGTCCATCATATTTAGGAGTAAAGTAACTGTAAATAAAATATATAATCATTGTGAAAGAGGTGAACTATTTTACAAAATACAGTTACATTATAAAGTCTTTTTATTATCTTAATCTTGTATTTTTTGTAATATTATTAAAATAAAATTATCTCCTAATATTTAGCGTCGTCTGTGGAAACTTTCTTTAAAAAAATTATATATTTCCTAAATTATGAACAACTAGGTCAGTCTAAGTTAGCGACCAAAGCTTTACAACTTATAAAATAAAATGTTACTTTGTGAGACAATGCAATTATAGTTGAAAATATTGATAATGGTGATTTAATTTATGGAAATATATATTTTTAGTATTGGAGAAGGTCAGAGTAAAGTAGCTAAATTGATTAATTAATCATTGTAAAAAAATGAACAAAGATAAAGAGAAAGACAATTATTTGAAAATAGTTCAGAAGAAGGATGTAAGAACGAAAATGGCTTTCTACACAACAAAAAAAAAATTTATAAGCCAAATTACCAAATCAATATTTACCCACACATGATGGAGAATATAATGGAAAAACGAATCCACAACCTCACATTGGACGATTTTTGAAAATTATGTTAGGTTTTAATCCAGATGATACATTACTTTATCGAGCTTATTCAATGATATTTAAAAGGAGTGTGTTGACTTGGTTTAACAATTTACCGCTAAAAATAATTGATACATTTGTTGAAACGTGGGCTTCGCTTTGACATAATTTTGTTACTCATGAAACATTAAAACGTGAAGGGGGTAATATCATGAATCTATTTCAAAACGTTGAAGATTCTTTAAGGGGTCATACTCAACTATTTATGTAGAAAATTAATGTGTTGTAAGGTGTGTATGAAAACATGGCATTAACAACATTTAAAGTAGGCCTATCTTATTATAATAGTTTTCTAAAGAATTCGATTATGTTCCAATGTTTCAAGGTTTTCAAATTGGGTTGGGTATGCCACAATCCGTCGTTCTCTGGCTATATAACCTATAAATTGTTGACATCTGATGTGAGAAATGAACTTCTTTGGATTTTGATGACGTTGAAAACCTTTATCAAATATTTCAAAAGTGTTTCATATCTTTAAAAACGATAACAAAGCTTTTAAAACGAGAATAAAGTTCTTAATAAAAGGAAATTTGTTTTGTGCTCAATGAGATAGATCATCTTCTTGGGATACTTTTACTGTATGTATCAAATATTAGGTGCAAAAATATAAAGATCAATATACCATTATTTCCAGATATATTGACTTTAATATAAACTAAATGACTCTATACAATAGTTATATAAATATATTTTTTACCACTATCTGACTATTCTATCCTTGTCCGGGCTCCCCCTAGTCCTTGAGTTGGAATATGAAATGAAATTTAAAGAGTATAAGTATTTAAGTACAATAAAATAGTGTAGCCTTCAAGTCATTTCTACTTCATGCTCCATGCAAATTTGCATTCTCATTTCTTGTATACAATACTAGTAACTCAATGAAGTCGTTATATATGGACATTTTTTATACTCATCATCTAAAAAAATACGGAGATCATCTTTTGATGTCTTTTTAAAATCGTCGTGTGAATAATATATGTTAAAAAACAAGAGAGAAGTAGCCGCCAGGAAGCGGCTAGGGTTTTGTGTTTATTAGAGAATGTTCCTTTTTGTATTGAACTGTTTTTTTATAATGCAAACAAGGAAACTTAATATACTGAATATTCTAACACTCCCCTCAAGTTTTGTAGTAGGATCACCAATACCCAACTTGGATAAAACTGATTCGAATGTTCTTGCAGCAACCGTTTTTGTCACGATGTTTGCCAGTTGGTCTGCGGATCTAACAAACGGAAGTTCGACTGTCCCATCTTCAATCTTTTCTTTCATAAAGTTCCTATCTATTTCAACGTGCTTTGTTTTATCGTGCTGTACCGGGTACTCTGAAATCATAATCGCAACTTTATTATCGCACATTAACTGAGTTGGACACTTCAGAGAGGATCCAATTTCTTTTATTATTTTATTTAACCGACGTATCTCGTTAAACCCCTTAAGGATTCCTCTAAATTCTAATTCAGCACTTGACAGTGAACTACTACTTTCTGTTTCTTACTCCTCCAAGTCACCAACTTACCTCCAAGAAGAGTAAAATAGCCAGCAGTTGATCGCTTGTCGTTAGGATTCCCTCCCCAATCAGCATATGTGAATACTTCAACATCAAGGTGTCCATTTTTCTTAAAAAGTATGCCTCTTCCTGGTGTGCCTTTGAGATATCGAATAATCCTTATTACTGCCTTCATATGGTGTTCCTGAGGATGATGCATGAACTGGCTAACTACTCCCACCGCGTATGCAATGTCGGGTCGAGTGTGAGCCAGGTAAATCAAATTTCCACCAACCTTTGGTACCTTTCTTTACTCGCTGGTCTGGCCCCTTCAATTATCTTTAGTTTGTGATTCACAACCATAGGAGTGTCATTTGGTTTGCAATCCACCATGCCAACTTCAGCTAATGAATCCAATATATATTTCCGTTGGGAGATATAAATCCCTCCTCTTGACCTAAGAACCTCGATTCCCAGGAAATACTTCAATCCCCCAAGGTCTTTCATTTCAAACTCCTTGATGAGGTTTTTCCTAATAGATATAATTTCTTCTTCGTCATTCCCCGTTATAATCATATTGTCGACATATATTACAAGACAAGTGACTAATATTCCTCTCCTTTTGTAAAACAAGGTATGATCTCCATTACTCTATTTATATCTATACTGCTTCATTGCCATTGTAAATCTCCAAAACTAAGCACGAGGAGACTGTTTGAGCCCATATAATGCCTTTTTCAGTTTATATACCTCATTTTCTTGAAAACCATCAGGGAATCCTGGTGGGGGATCCATATATACCTCTTCTTCCAAGTCTCCGTGTAAGAAAGCATTCTTTACATCAAATTGATGAAGAGGCCAATCTTTATTCGCGGCTATTGAAAGTAAAACTCTGATAGTGTCAATCTTTGGAACCGAAGAGAACGTTTCAGAGTAGTCTATGCCATATGTTTGTGTATATCCTTTGGAAACCAATCTTGCCTTGTGTCGCTCAATGGTGCCATCGGATTTATATTTTATATTAAACACCCATCTACACCTGAATGCTTTCTTCCCTTGTGGTAACACACAATTCTCTCATGTACCATTCCTTTTTAGAGCTTCCATTTCCGTATTTATTGCCTCATGCCATTCATTCATCTTCTTAACTTCTTGAGCTGTTTTAGGGATTCGTTGAGAGAGAATAATAGCTGAAAAATCATTTGTAATCTTCGTCATTCCTTTCATGTCCATTTTTACCGGATATGTGGAACCACGACGAACGTGTTCCGCTGAATACCGGTCAGGAAGAACCCCTCTTTTTTTTCTTGGGGGAAGAATCAGATTTTGAGTTTCAACAAATGAACTTCTTGAAATGTCATGGTCTGTAGCATTTTGTGAATTATGACATTGTAAATTGTTTACCTCTTGATGGATATTTTCTTCGGCTGATTCGCTAGTAGTATCCATTGCATATATTTCTTGTTGGACATTGTCTTTGGGAGAATCATTGGTGGTAAGAACTGCCTCGTCAGTCTCCTTTATGTTGGAAGAGGCGTATTCGGTGGCGCCATCTACCGACTCTGTCGGCACATCCTCAAAGTAACTTTCATATAACAACCAGTCGAGTGATTCACTTACTTTCTCCCCCTGAGCACGAGATTGGTGGTCAAAAAAGTAATCGGATTCTAAGAAGTCACAGTCCATGGTGACATGGATTCGACGAGTAACCGGATTGCAACACCGATAGCCCATTTGATGGACACCATACCCAACAAATACAAACTTTTCAGCACACCGATTAAGTTTGTTTCGACTAGTTTTAGGGATATTAACAAACACCAAACAACCGAAGACACGAAGTGGTAAGGTCATAACATATGGAATTGTAACTTGGGTGGCAAGCACTTGTAATGGAGTTATATTTCCTAGACATCTGGTTGGTAGACGATTTGCAAGATACGTGGCTGTAGCAAGAGCTTCTGGCCAAAGAGAATGAGGAACTCTAGATTCAATCATAATAGCACGAGGTTTTTCAAGTAAAGTACGATTTTTTCGTTCTGAAGTACCGTTTTGTTGAGGTGTGTTTGGACAAGTGGTTTGATGGATAACACCATTTGTTTTGAAGAAATTATGCATTGTTTGGTTGACAAACTCTGTTCCATTATCAGAACGGAGAATCTGTATTTGTTTTTCAAATTGAGTCAAAATCATTTTCTAAAAACAAACAAATATTTCTGGTACTTCCGGTTTATGTTTCATGAAGTATATCCAAGTTATTCTTGAGAAATCATCCACAAATAAAACAAAATATCTGTTTTGATTGTTAGTGGAATTTGGTGTTGGACCCCAAACATCAGAATGGATTAGCGAAAAAGCATAATCAACTCTAGTATTACTTTGATTAAATGAGACCGTGTGATTTTTTGCAAGAATGTCGGTTTCACATTTCTCATGAATGGAATTATTCAAAAAAACACTAGGAAACAAAATTTTAAAATAGCTAAAAGAAGGATGACCAAGTCGCCGGTGCCATAACCAAAGTTTCCTTTTGGTTGTTCTGTGAGCAAGCATGGCATGTCCCTTATGGACTACCTCATCAACATAATAGAGACCTCCTTGTTCAGTACCACGCCCAATGATCTCCTTCGTACGAATGTCCTGTAAAATGTAAAAAAATGGATACATAAGAACCACATAGTTGAGTTGTTTTGTCACTTGACTAACAGATAATAACTTTAAGGATAGTGAAGGAATGTAGAGGCAGTTTTTATCCGAAAAAATAATTGAACCTCCCCCTTTGACTTCACAAATTTCTCCACTAGCAGTTTCAATATGGGACTTCTTTGGAGATGATATGTCATCAAAGTCTTTAGGATCATACGACATGGTGTCTATAGCCCCACAATCAAAGATCCAATTTATTGATTTCTCAAACCCTTTACCTCCAAGTTTTTCATAGGAGTTCGCCGCCATTCCTCCAAAACCAGTGCCACTTCCTTGCTTATTTTTAGTCGGATCTTCATTTCCACTTGTAGGCGAAGCCCGTTTGACATTAGATCTGAAATGCTGGTTATTTTTCTCCTTATGACCGTCCTCCCGCCATTATGGATTAGAATTTAAACCTTTGTGCAGAATCTTTAGCAACCAAACCCATTCCAATTTCAATCGAGTCACAATAAAAAGAACTTGATTTTAAAATATTAAGCCTGGCCACTTCCCTTCGTATTGTAGCATATGCTGTTTCCACGGAAGGAAGAGGATCATTTTTCAGGACATCTCTCTTGAATAGTTCCAGCTTGTCATTAATCGTCTTCTGGGTCTTTCATAGGGTTCGGATCTCGCCTATCTATAGACATCCAGATGTTCTGCTGTTTGTTCCACAAGTCTTCTAGTGTATCGGACCCTTCCATTAATGAATTAGCCCTATTATGAATGTCAAACACATGTAACAAATTTGTACCAGAATCGTATGTGCTGGCTAACCCATCCTAGAGGGCTTTTGCGAGATATTATTAACCAAGCTGGAATCAATATTCTGGATAATCCATGTGAAAACACATTGATTATCTTGTTCCCACCTTGTATATGTGTTGTGTTCCGAGACCATTTCATAGAATGGCAGCAATCTGCATTGTTAATTCATCAGGGATTTGACTGACCACGACTTCATTGCCAACCATCTTTGTTGAGGATGTTGAGAATTCCTAGAATCACACGTGCTCTGATACCATGTTATAAAACAAGAGAGAAGTAGCCGCTAGGAAACGACTACAGTTTTGTGTTTATTAGAGAATGTTCCTTTTTGTATTGAACTGTTTTTTTTATAATGCAAACCCAAGTAAGGCTCTCAATATATAGAGAACTTAGAGGCCTATTCAAGGAAACTTAATATACTGAATATTCTAACAATATACGAAGAACATATTTGATGTCACTTTACAACCATCGTATGAAGAACATATGGAGAATATATTTTGACGTCGCTTTATATTAGAAACATTAAAAATTATCGCTTTTGATGTTATCAGTCACAATAAAAACTAAGCATCGCAACTTACTATTTTATATGGTCTTGGATTATACCGATGATCGCAAATACTACTTTTAGAGTCTGGCCTATACATATTTCCTTGCATGGTCAATTAAATTAATCAGATGAGCTTGGCCTATACGTAGAGATCATTTAAATTATTAGAAACAATACAAACATTATAAATCGTTACATTAGAGATCATTAGAAACATTAGAGACCATGATTTTCTATACAAAGATGAACCACATATCCCCCCTCCCCGACCTTGAATAAAATTAAAATTATCTATTCAAGGACTAATAACTGACGACAACGATGAAAAACTAATTAGAATAATGGATTGACAATTGTCATTCTTGAGGGCTTAATATGATTTTTTTATACAATATGTATGTTAAACCATATATGAAAAGTAGTTGAAAATCCTAAACTGTATGCCAAGGTAATGATAAATTATTCTTAGATATAAGTATGATGATACATTCTATTTAAATGTTTGAAATATATTATGACAATTGAGTTTTGTTATAAGAAAAAACTTTTGTTTTAATATGTATTGATGAATTTGTAGCAGAAAATATTCTAGGTGAACATCTTCAATAATATATCTAATAATTTTCGCTTATCGATTTTAATGTTGAGAATTGGTTGAGGAAGCTTTCTTAATATCAATACTCAACACATTTTTTTCATTATATTATTGATGAACTTTAAAATATCCAAGTTTTAAAAATTTTACTAATTTTTTTGCCTTGAAAAATTCAAAATCTTAGGCGTCGTTTTCATGTCGTGTAAAGAAAACACTTATTTGATGTATAATATTTTTTCATTAAAAAGAAGTGAATCTTATAAAATACCATTGGCTTCCCTATTAACTTAAAATTCTCATGAAACACCACAAGTTATATACTCCAAACAACTCCATCTGGAGAAACCAACATAAAATATAACAGACATCAAGGATACTACTCCAACTTTCAATTTACACAAGATACTTGTGGTAAAACATTTGATGGTTCAAATTCAATTACTGTGAAAACTTAAATAAAATAATAATCAAGAATTTAAACTATAAAGTTCAACAATATTTGAATATAATGTTTTTACAAGTTAAAAATACTAAACCTATCGCCATATTCAAACCAAAATTATCCAAAAATAAGTAGTTATGAAAATCGTTCAATTATCACTAGCATAAAACATGTCGATAACTCGAGAAACTATAAAATAATGTACATGAAGAACTAGTTTTCCAACCACTATTATTCAAGTCTAGTGTTATCATACTTTAAAATACATATCATATTTTTATGTTTTAGATAGAAAATGTTATGATGTGGATAACGTGATAAAAGCAATAAACATAGAAAGAATTTATGAGCTTGGTTTTTCTCTAAACTTGGAAAGTACTCATTGAGCTATGAAGTTCGGTCTCAATTTAAGAATATATTGTTCATTTTTCGGAAACCAAAACATGAAATGTGCACATCAATATGTACATCACTAAATAAACTTCAAAATATTTTCATAGTTAATCAAAAAAGAAAGGAAAACTTCAAAGAGGTTTCAAAAGAAAAATATGAGATGGATTAGACTTAATGAAAAATGAGATGTGCAGATGACTATGTATTCATGATCGGATAATCACCTTTTAATCACGTGTATCTTAAATTCATGTCCCTTCTAAAAAAACTTACTAATGAGCACTATTGTTTGTCATGAAATTTGATAAACCTTTTGTTGTTCTTCTTTTGTCATGCAAGAACTCTCCAATAACATTATAAACTAGCTCTATTTCCCCCAAAATATGTTTTATGAAACTTTGAAGCAATCATTATATCATATCACTCAAATATTATTAGAAACTTGAATTAAGCATCCAATAAATCGTCTCTGTGAATAATGGGTATAATATTAAGATGATCATCAATTGCAATTCACTATATTAAACCAAACATTACAATAAATACCAACTTACCTTCAAATTCTTTTGGCAAGCAATACGTAAATAATTATCAAAACCACTATTATTGTATTCAAATTTTTTATTTACAATCTCCACACCAATAATATCGCCTTCATCAGTAAATAAAAAATTCATAAAATCGAATACTTAAATTTCAAACATAGTGTGAAAGAACAAAGTTTTTTAATGTTAATAATCTACAAATTTCTTACCATCCAAATGTTAAATAAACAGGTTCATACAAGGATAACTTTCACACTTGAAGAATAAAATGAGTATAGTGATATTATCCATATAAGGATAGTCTTTCACACTACAAGAGTAAAAAATAAATAGTGTTGTACGCATTATCAACAAACTAAATATCATTATCTATATAAAGTATGACTGCAATAAATAAGTATTTAATGTTCTCACCTGAAAAATTACTTAAAATTGTCACATTATATGGTCCAAGTAACACTTGATATTCTGTTTAAAATTGTCACATTATATGGTCTAGATAATACTTGATATTGTTTTCATTAGTATTGTGTCATTTTACAATCGTGAGAAGTGAATTTATTAATATATAATTGGATAGTGGTAAAATAATTATTTTCACTCAGTAGTACATTTTTCTCAAAACATGACACATACCACCCAACATCTTGTAACACTGTTATACCAATGTAAACTACCATGCATATATATATATAGTAGTATCTTATATTATAGTAGAACATTTTTCCATCAACTAAGGAAATGTACTGAATAACATGCTATATTTTTCTAAATGATGCATAGTGAGCCAAAATTGAAAACCTTACAACCTGCTAACAAGCAAAATGTAACAACAGTTCATCATCTATGTGCAATGGTTACTAGATTAGATATCTTTCATAACATAGTGATTAAACAATTCTAGTACAATTATTACAAAAGAAATATATACAAGAAAACATAAAACCTCGTTTATATGCAAAGTTATACTAACCACGCAAGTTGCATACATACACCATAAATTGTATTAACAACCACACTTCTATTCAGAATAAAACAAATATTACGTGAGCTCTTTTTACGAATCATCAAAATCAATATTTTAAGTGACATGTATAGCCTACCATGATTTAATCATATATATATATATATATATGAATCCAAGTGTTCGACATATCGATATATTCATTATGTCTAGTGAATATATTATCCACCTATTGTGTGTTATGCTATATGTCTAGTGAATATATTATCCACCTATTGTGTGTTATGCTATTATATATAACGTTACGCATAGTATATCAGTTACGCATAGTATATCAATTACGTATTATATATAACGTTACGCATAGTGTATCATTACGTATAACTTAATATCAGTGTATAAGTCATATTATATGAACGCTAGATTATATGTTACGATATGTCATTATCCATGGATCGTGTGTAACAAAACAGTCAATTGCACAACCAACTCAAGTATCAGGAGCATCATATTGAAGAAAAAACTCATTCTAGATAACATCTCTAATTTTTCTTGTAAATTTGTAAAGTTGAAACTTCACGGGAACAATTATTTATCTGAATACTGAATAATGTGTGAAAATCACAATGAATACTCAATTCCATTTGTAATACATAACCTCACATAACATAATATCTCGTGACCATAATCAAATTCACTAAAAATATTTATGTATCGGCATCTAAATTTAGAAAAAAAATAAAATATTGGTATTTAATATTAAATTCTCCATTTCCGAACTTATATTAATTTAGAGCATAGATTTATAAAATCTAATAAACTAGAGCACCACACTACATAGAAAGAAAATATACAGGTTCTATAAAAAAAAAATATAGATAATTCATAATCAACCCTTCATTCAAATTTAATAATTTTAATTAAAAAATATTATGTTAATATTTGATTAGATTACATTATATGTTTTAAATTAGAAAAAAGCAAGAATACTTCAACCACTCATCAATCATACTTATTTTTTGTTTTTCAAATCGAATCAAAACTAAACTTTAATTTACTACTCAATATCAATATCATGAGGCTTTTGATTGAATGGAGATCGATCCTATCAAACTTGAAATTACCTAGAACAAAGTTCTTATTGATTATTGACTCCATACAAATTGATATTTAACATCACACACTATAGTTTTTTTAAATAATATATGCCTCCCGAACCGTTCGAATAACACTAATTTCACTACGATTTACATTTGAAACCCGTGAGCTTGAAAATTTCATTTATTATGTTTGAAATCAATTATTATTCTGAATTACCTCATTATCTTTATTGTTAGTTAAAAATTAAATTACATACTTACTCACTCAACTAACTATTTAATATTAAATTTATTTCGAACCGTAATCTTGTTTAATCTATTATTTTCAACCTCACTCTCTTTTAACGATGCTTGGTGTTTACGATATATTTACCCCAATGGATCCCCTGAAATCTCATGTCACTACTAATATACAACTTTTTTTGAGCCAAAGATGGAGAATAATAATATATAGCTACCATGTTCACTCCTTAACTTACTTTTATTTTCTCGTTAACAACATAATCGATACAATGATGATAAGATAATACTACTGATTCCATTATATGTAGCCAAGGTCACCCAAAAATTATATTATAGAGAATACGAAACACTAACTATCATGAACATTGTTTCATTTTTCCCGTCAGATGCAGATAAATCCACTTTCCTGACGCAATCGGTCGATCAACCAACAAAAGTAACAAAATTTATGTTAGTTTTCTTGAAAGGTGCAACTCTATCATTTAGTCATATCATGTCTTATAAAATATATTAACTGAACTTCTAGTGTTAACTATCACATTTCTCACTCTCACTCTAGCTATTACAAGGGTTACCAATAAAACATCTTCATGAGGTGTCACTAATCCGCATAAGTCATCATCAATAAATGACATGTTAAAGTTGGATTTTTGTGTAAGTGCAAAGATGATTCAATGACTAAATGAAATTCTATATAATTCATATATCTCTCTTTTGATGAATTTATAGTTCTTGATAGAGTATATTCCCCAAAAATAGCGCATAACTCATGTTTCTTATCTTTCTTATTTCTCTTTGGACTTCCTTCTTTTGTCTTTACTTCTCTTTTTTCTCATTATCTTCCGTTAAAAAAATCATAAATTATCTATTGTTAATCAATCTTTGAATTTCACTTTAACAAAAATACTCTCCCATTGAACGTCTATGATCATTATGATATGCATAATAATACCGATGAGTTAAATGATAATCACGTGTAAACATATTGTGGTAGTTTGGTAGTTTAGCTGGTCTCTTGTCTTATCATAAACAATCACCACAGGTGCATTTAGCAGGTTAACCCATAATGTTGGGTAGTCAAATAGGAAAAATGTGATATATTCATAATATCTTTTGCAACCTCTATAATTCTCTTAATATAATTTCTCTTTTTCTCTAATGTATCTCCAAATGTTTTGTTATTTTAGTTTGTATTGTTCCATCTTTTTTGCATCTTCAACTTTGATATACTTCTATGTTCTTGCCAATAAATCCCTAATACAACCTACATAAAAATTAATTGAATTATTTAGCATACTATTATCAGAAGGTAAGACTGTTTTAAATAGCTGTTAACGCCATGTTTTCCTTGCAACCTTCCAACGTACTCATTTTCTTTATAAATGTTTGAGTATGATCTCTCAAAGACTTCTCAACCTTCTAAAATTGATTCATGATATGATACTTTTCATGTTTTATCATTTTATGACCATTGAAAGTAAGTAAAACACCATCCACGACTCGAGAAAACTATTAATTGTTCCTGACGGTAAATTGTTAAACCAAGCCAACACACTCCCTTTGGATATCATTGAAAAAACCAGATAGAGTAAGGTACCATCTAGATTAAAACCTAACATGATATTCAGAAATTATGCAAGGTGATGTTGTAGATCCATTGTTCCATTATGTTTCTCCATCATGTATGTGTAAAAAATTATTTGGTAATTTACCCTAAAAAATTCTTTGTGTATGTAAACATTCAACCAATGTGTACAAACCCATTTCATAATTTATTTTTGAAAATATTTTGTTTCTTTTTTTATTAATCGTGCAAATATTTTGAAGTTTCCTTAGTGATGTACATATTGATGTGGACATTTCATTTTGGTTTCTTAAAAATGAATAAAATATTTTACAATTGAGATTTGCCTCTATATCTTAATGTGTACTTGCCAATATTAGACAGAAACCAAGCTTGGAGATTTTTTCTATGTGTCCAAATTTTTTATTATTTTCAACATCAGAACATGTTCTAACTGTAAGATAAAAATATGATTTGTATATTAAAGCATGATAGTATTAGACTTGAATACTAGTTTCCAGCAACTAGTTCTTGATGTACACCTCTCTTATAGGTTTGTTTAGATAAGATGATTTTATTGTTTCTCGAGTTATTAGCATGTTTTGTGCTAATAATAATTGAATCATAGTCAATATACTTATTTTTAAATAATTTTGGTTTGGATATGGAGATGGTTTTAATAATTTAAACTTGTATTAAAACTATAGTCATATGTTGCTCAACTTTATAGTTTAAAGTATCAGTTTTCATTTTATTTATAACTTTCATAGTATAAAGAATTTCATTGAATTTGAAATATTAAAGGTCTCACTATTAAAACTTGTAAATTTAAATATAAGTGGCACTAGTTCGTTGGGTAAATTGAAAGTTTGAACAGTGTTCTTGATGCATGTTATACTTTATATTTGTTTCCCTAATATGCTAGTGATATTTTCATAACATTTATTTGGATTATGACAAAATACTATCCATCAAATAAATATTTTCTATATCTGGCATAAAAAAACTACTGACGTCTTGATTTTTTTCATGAGTAACAGTTAATGAAATTTTCAACATTTAGATATTTTAAAGTTGATAAATAATATAATAAAAAAACTTTGTGTTCAATATTGATATTAAGGAAGCTTTCTCAGTCAATTTTTAACATTAAAATCGACAATATGTAGTTATTAGGTATATAATTGAAGACATTCACCTATAATGTTTTATGCTACGGATTCATCAATAAATATTTAAATAAAATATGTTTATCGTAACAAAAATTAATTTTCATATCATATTAGTTAGATTCATACATTTAAATAAAATATATCATCATAAATACATCTAAGAAGAGTTTATCATTATCTTGGCATACAGTTAAGGATTTCAATTTAATTTTCATATATTGTTCATAAATATTGCATTAACAAAAAAAAGAACGTACATTAAGCCCTTAGCAATGACAATTGTCAATCCATTAGTCTAGTGGATTATCCATCATTGTTATCAATTATTAGTCGTTAAACAAATAATTTGAATTTGATTCAAGGTCGGGGATGGATATGTGGTTGATCCGCGTATAGAAATTAATGATCTTTAATATTTCTATGACCTCTAATGTAATGATTTACAATGTTTGTAATGTTTCTCATAATTTCGAAGATTATAGTTTTAAAGTCTCTAATGTTTCTAATAATATCAAAGGCGGCGGTTTCTAATATCCTTAATGTTTCTATAGATCTAGAAAGTGAAGGTTTTAACTATGTCTAATTGTTTTCAAAGCGATGGTATTCAATGTTTTGTTTACGATGATGGTTCAAAGCAACAAATAAAATTAGCTACATTAGTTAAAAAATTATAAGAATATGGCTATAAGCCCATCTCAACTGCAAATTATAAAGGATACTTAACCAATCAACATAAATATGGTTATAAGCCAAGACCATTGAATAATATATACGACCGTGCCAGTAAGCCTATATAGGCCAAACTATAAAGATCGTGTTTGTGATCATGGCTATAAGCCAAGACCATCTACAAATAGTAGGACGCAATGTGAAGTTTCTATGGAGTCTAATAATATCCAAAAATACGGGTTTTAATGTTTTAAATATAAAACGACATCAAAATATATTCTCCATATGTTCTTAGACGAAGGTTTGTAAAATGACGTTACAACATGTTCTACATATATTATTCAGATGATAGGTTTTAAAAAGACATCAAAAAATTATTTCCATGTGTTCTTTAAACGATGAAAATAAAATATCTCAATATAGAATGACTTTATTGAGTTACCATGTTGTGAACAAGAGACAACAACAACAATTTAATAACGCGGAGGTATTTAACTTGATAAGTGAGTTCAAAATTAAATAAAAAATCGCAAGCTCTAAACTCAGTGGTTAAAATAGAATAAAATTATTTATCATTTATTATATTAAAATTTTCCATAATATCGTATACATAAAAAACAAAGAACAAGACGACGGGAATTAAAATTCGCATGGAGCATGGAGTAAAAAAGATTTGAAGAATACATAGTTGAATACTTATACTCTTTAAATTATAGTCAAATAGTGTTAAAATTGTAAACGTATTTATATAACTATTATATAGTCATTTACTTTGTATTAGAAGTGAATTACTTTGTATTAGAAGTCAATGTACCTATAAATAGATGTACATTATGCTTTTATATTTTTACGCTCCGTAGTTGATATATATGGAGTAAAAGTATCCTAATATGATCTACCTCATTGATCACAAATTAACTTTATCTATTACTTTTCTTTCATTAAAAGCTATATTTTTTTAAAGCTTTGTTTTCTTTTATTAAAAGCTTTATTCACTTTTTGAATGCTTTGTTTCCTTTCTTAGAGATGTAAAACACTTTTTGTAGATTTGATAGAGGTTTCCAACATAAAAAAATTCCATAGAAGTCGCGTCTGACATTAAAATTTGAAAAATTTGTAGGTTATATAGTCAGAGAACAAGAGATTGAGGTAGACCCAACCCAATTTAAAAACCCCGCAATATTGGCTCCTCCAAAAAAAACCATAATAAAAATTAAAAAATAAGATAGAAATTTTGGAAGAAAACTAACACCGCTTACCTCTGTTCTCTTTATTATTTTAGTTTAAAATTAATTTTACTAAATTTTTATCAAAATACATATATTAAAAACTATTTTTAATATTATATTTTAATATTTATTCAAACAATAGTATATAAATATTTGTCAAAATTTATACATATATTATTACGGTTGTGACTGTATAGACAACATAAACTATTATAGCATAGCCAAAATAAAAATAATATAAATTATTTATTACTTCCGATGGAAAAACAGATCTAGTTTTACTTTACCTAACTATTTTGTTTAGACCTTCGTATAATAAAAGATATCTGGTTTTAATATATCTAACTATTTTGTTCAAACTTCATCTCCTATGTAAATAAATTATATTAGAATAATTTAAAATGACAATTTTTACTATCTCAATTGTATTATTATATAAAATAACGGTACATTCCATCCGAATGTGGTTGAATTTTTTTTAAGTACGTTAAATTAAAATAAAAACGAATTACAAATACATAAAACATATGCTTTGAAGTAAGCATGGAAGAACGAATAAGGCTCGTTCGCGTCTGTATAGAACAGTTATATAGTTGTGGGCTCTCTGTGTTACATCCATTTGAAACCATGCCTTTGAAAATCATTAGATATTGTTGAAATCTTAGCATTCGAGACCATTGGAAACATTAAAGATATTAGAATTCTTCGGAGAGGAGATCATTAGCAACACTGTATACATTAAAAATCTTCTCTTTGGAAATAATTAAAAACATTAGATACCGTCTTGGAAATTATTAGAAACAATACAAACATTATAAATCGTTGCATCAAAGATCATTTGAAACATTGGAGACCCTCGTTTTTTTATACGGAGATCAACCACATATCCCCCTTCCCGACCTTGAATAAAATTAAAATTATTTGCTCAAGGACTAATAACTGAAGACAGCGATGCAGAACAGATTAGAATAATGGGTTGACAAGTGTCATTCTTGACGGCTTAATATATTTTTTTTGATGCAATATCAATGCTAAACCATATATGAAAAGCAATATGAAATCCTAAACTATATGTCAAGGTATGATGATAAATTCTATTCAAATGTATGAAGATAAATAATATATTATGACAATTGAGTTTTGTTATAAGAAAAATCTTTTGTTAGAATATTTATCGATGGATTTGTAGCACAAAATATTATAGATGAACATTTTCAATAATATATCTAATAATTGTCTCTTATTTATTTTAATGTTGAAAATTGGTTTAGAAACGTTTCTTAATATCAATATTGGACACATTTTGTCTTGAAATATCCAAGTTCTGAAACTTTTACTAATTTTTTGTCTTGAAAAATTCAAAATGTTAGGTGTCATTTTCATGTCGTGTAAACAAAACACTTATTTAATGGATAGCCTTTGGTTCTAAAACAAGTAGATCTAATAAAAATACCACAAGCTTCTCAATTAACTTAAAATTCTCGTGAAAGACCACAAGTTATATGCTCTAAACAACTCAATCTCGAGACACCAACATAAAATACAACATACATAAAAATATTATTCCAACTTTCAATTTACACAACATTATTAGTGGTAAAAAAAATTATGTTTCAAATTCAATGAAATTCTTTGTAGTGTGAAAACTTAAAAACAAATAATAGAGAATTTTAAATATAAAGTTCAACGGTACATGAATACAATGTTTCTACAAGTTAAAAGTACTAAATCCCATCTCCAGATTCAAACCAAAATTATAAAAATGAGTAATTTTGACTCTCGTTCAATTATCACTAACATAAAACATGCCAATAACTCGAGAAACTATGAAACAGTCTGATCTAAACACACTAGGCATAATAATATACATTAAGAACTAGTTTTCCAACAACTATTTTCAAGTCTAATGCTATCATCCCTTAAAATACAAATCATAATTATATGTTCTAGATAGAAGATGTTCTAATGTGAATAACAAGATAAAAGCAATACACAGATAGATAATATATGAGCTTGGTTTCTCTCAAAACTTGACAACTACTCATTCAACTATGAAGTTCAGTCTCAACTTAAGAATATATTATTCATTTTTAGTAAACCAAACCATGACATGTGCACATCAATATGTATATCACTAAATAAACTTCAAAATATTTTCACAGTTAATAAAAAAAGGAAAACTTTGAATAGGTCTCAAAAGGAAAATATGAGATGGATCACACTTAACTAAAAGATGAGATGTGCAAATGAATATATATCCAAGATTGGATATTCACCTTTTAATCATGTGTGTGTCTTAAACTCATGTCTTTTTTAAAAAAACTTAAGAGTGTGCATTATTGTTTCTCATGAAATTTGATAAACATTTTTTTGTTTTTCTCTTGTCATGCAAAAACTCTCCAATAACATTATAAACTAGCTTGATTTCCTATGAAAAACAATACACAGATAAATAATGTTTGGATATATAAGAAGATATAGTCTTTGACATTATGGTAAGGTTCAGATATATTACCAAATCATCTAATTATTTTAGGATGACTTCAATTTTTTTTTTATCTATCGTGGTTCTTTTTCCCTTTTTCTATCTTTTGATTTTTTTCCATTATCTAGTTTTTATTTAATTTCTTTAATCTTTTTTTTTTCTTTTTTGTTATGGGGATTTTTTATTTCTTGACCTCTGTTTTTTAGTTTTTTCTTATCATTTCAGTTCAATGTTTATTTTTACTTTCTTTCATCTCCTCACTCTGACTTTTAATTATGAATAAACAAATATATATAATTATAGTATGGGTGAACCAAGTTAAATATCAAATCAAAATTAGGTATGAGAGTAGGAGAAATTATAAAATTATTTGAAATAAAATAAATAGCCAACACTAAATAGAAACATAAAATAGGTGTATAACAAATAAAATGTATAATGAATTTCATACATGTGTGTACCTAGCCATGTAGGTCGACTGGTAAGGGACGAGGTACAACGGGTTTTGTGGATGTTCAGTAAACCACTTATATCGACCCATTATATGTATCAAATATTTTGAATTTTCAACGATTCAAAGTAAATGGTAATCTAAGTAACTTCGAAACTATGAATCATCAAAATTGATAGATTCATCAGTTTTTCAGATTATTTAGACTACCATTTACGTTGAGTCGTCCAAAAGATAAAATATTTGACACATATAATGGGTTGATATGTGTTTGTAGCTATACAAACAAACCATAACACATATGTATTCATCAACCAACAAATGATGTTATTAGGATGGAGATACTATCAAAACTACACGTAAAATCTCTCTTCAGATTCAGTGTGGCTATCGAGCGGACCACGCTACACGACTATCGAGCGGACCACCTGCAATAAAAATGAAAATATATTATCATAACAATGAAATGAAATTTGTAAACGTGTGGTTTTGATCCGGCTACACTCCTATTGAGCAGGCCACCTACAATGAAAATTAAAATATATTATTATAACAATGAGAATAAAAATATATTATTATAACAATGAAATGAAATTTTTAAACGTTTCGTAAGTTAGTTCATGTTGATTTCGATTGAGAAAACATATATATATATATATAACTGTTATTTGTTGTCCACCCAAAACCAAACGACTAAATAACTATGTTTTATAGATGAATAACTAGAATGTTCCACTGTCGAATATCTAATGGTTGTTCCGTGAGGTTACTCAATCAATCAAAAAAAATCTCATTCAGATCTATAACAAAAATTAGAAAATGAGTTACCTGACCGATTCTCCTGTAAGAATAATGTTTTGGAAGAACCGATTCTCCTGTAAGAATAATGTTTTGGAAGAACCGATTCTGACACGGTTTCTTCTGTAACCTTCTGTGAAACTATTTCGATAACTACCTACCACTGCTCGGATTCCATTTTGAAGGGTGCGTGCGACTAAAAAGCTCCGGTGGAAAGAGAAACGAATTGGTTGCGGTCACGAAAAGCGGCTCTATTAGGGTTTTCTATGAAGAGGTGGAACTCCTATTGTGTCTGGTTAATCTTATATAATATATTTTTTGGTCCCTCCCATGAGGCACGAGAGACCTGTCCTATTCCAGATTTTTAGTCCGTTGAAATAATCTGATATGGTAATTAGAACTTTTGCAATTCAATGAGTTATATCTGTCCTCCTTATCTTCTAGTTTACAATCTTTTTTTACTATACTTTCATGAATATATACTTTTGAAACTATTTTTGATACTCAATTTTAACAATTATTCAAATAATAGTTATAAATATTTTCAAAATTTATGCATTTTTTATTGGAGTTATGTCTATAGACTATAGAGACAACATAAACTATTATAGCATAGCCAATATAAAAATAATAAAAATAATTTTATTACTCGGCATGGAAAAATAGAGATAGTTTTCATTTACCTAAGGTGTAGTTGTTCATCAGTTACAAATCTATTATATACGGTATATGGTTTAGTATATAAATAAATTCTATTGGAATAATTTAACATGACAATTTTTACAATTTCAATTGTATTATTATTATATAGGGAAAACATCCAAATCCAAATTTTCTCACCAAAAAATAACTAAATATATATAACCATGCATAGGGAAAGCATCCAAGTTTAATCTAAATTTTGTTCAAACAAATACAACAATATAATATAAATGAACTAAAACGAATATATATGATCAAGGAGGCTGGACAGCAGCGACGTAGACGGGAAAAGACAGCAATCTTAAGGGAAAATATGGTTGTTTCAAACAAACATAAAATTTTGGTGTCAAGGAATCTAAACTGGAGATAAGAACACATGCGATAAGATACTACGAAGGCGAATGTTGGAGATGATATAAAAATTATTCTATTTATTTCGCACCATATGTGATAGAAAATAACGCCAAAGGAAGCACATCAAAGGTGTCGAAATCATGTGGAGGCCACTTACACGCATCATGGATCCAAAATACCATATTGTTATTGTGACTTAAATTGAAACAAAGTTTAGAGCTTGCGAAATTCTAGATGTGTAACTACAATCATAGATGATATGATTAATGGTTTCTGAGGCCGAATTGGATTGTGAGCTAAATGATGAATAAATGACGGGGAATATTAAATTTATGTCATACTAAACTCACTCACCCACTCGATGCGGGGGATGAGCACACGAATGAGATAGTAGTTAACCTTGATAGAGAACTTGATTATTTCACTCTTAGTATTCCAATAGTAGACTTTGTTGTGTAGGATGTTAGGGAGAGTGAAGGAGAGGATGAGATGGTCAAACTCCTGAAATGTTGGATGGTTTCTAGCACTAACAGGCGTTGAATGAGCCAGTCAATTCTAGATAACATCCCAAACAACATTAGAAATTTAATCCACAGACAATAAACTCGAATAGTGGTTGGCCAAAGATCTTGAGAGCAACAACGAGTCAAACCAAAATGAGGTCTTCTTCCCGTTACCTATCAAGACGCTCTACAAATTGTTAGCAGATTGCCCAAGATATATAATTTTCTTAGAAGTCCATGAAGGAAAAGATTCACTCTTTAAAGGCTAAAAGTTTTTCTCATTAATCTTGTCAGAGTAAATTCAGTCACACCAGATTTGTTGGATAAACATTGAACTTATGTCGTGTTTAATATTAGTTATTAGGGTAGTTATTTAAATAAGATCAAACAGGTTGTCTGTATTTTCTATATAAGAAACAGAACCCTGTATTGATATCTGAAATGAAGTTAACATTTCTGCACTTCTTGTTTATATATATATATATATATATATTAGTCTGTCTATAAAGGTTATATGCATTGTTGTTTATCTCAGCGACCTTTTCCCTACATTTGTTATCAGAGTCGTGTGCGGTAAATGCCAAAATATATGCTAAGGGAAATCACAATGGAGGCTACCAAGAACAAAAAAGGATCACTGGGATTAAGCTACCCAATGTTAACGAAGAGTAATTACACGTCTTGGTCGCTAAAGATGAGAGTTTTCATTTAAGCTCATGGCATCTGGGGCGAAATTGACCCTACTGACCCAAATGCAAAGGTTGACGGAAAAACAGATAAGGTGGCAATGGCTGCAATATTCCAGGCTATCCGTGAAGACATTCTACTATCACTGGCAGACAACAAAACAGAAAAGGATGCATGGATAGCGATAGAAACAATACGTTTACGAGCAGAGCGTGTCAAGAAAGCAAGAGTGACGACACTAAAAGAAGAGTTTGAGAATATACACATGAGGGATACAGAGCTGATTGGCGACTTCTCTATGAGATTAAATGGGTTGGTCATTAATATTCGTGCCTTGGGAGAACCATTGAAGAGACCTATGTCGTGAAAAAAAAAACCTAGAGCAGTACCTTCCAAGTTCTTACAAATCACTCCAGCAATAGAGTAGTTTGGAGACCTAGATGTGATGTCAGTTGAAGAGACAATTGGGTCTCTAAAAGGAACATGAAGAGAGGCTTCGTTGCCATATAGAAAACACTAGACGTCTCTTTGTGAAGGTTAAAAGATCAGCTAATAGATTGTATAATGTTATTGTTGAAACAAGTAAATATATGTCCTTATTTTCTAAAACGGAAAATTTATCATGGCTATGACATTCACGCCTTGAGCATGTTAATTTTCAATCTATGGTATTGTTATCAAATAATATGATGGTGTATGGCCTACGGAGATTATTCAACCAAAAGAAGTGTGCACTAGCTGCCTATTATCAAAACAAACGAGGAAGCCATTTCTTGGGCAGGCTAGTTTCCACGCAAAAGAAATGCTTGAGATGGTACATGGAGACTTGTGTGGGCCAATTTCTCCTAAAACAAAAGAACAAAATAAATACTTCTTTCTACTAGTCGATGATTGCAGTAGGGTAATGTGGATATATATTCTTGTAAGAAAAGACGAAGCAGTAGAGGCATTCAAGAAATTTCGAGCTTTGGTAGAAACAATTACAGAGAAGAAAATAAAAGTTTGAGAACGGATAGAGGAGGTGAATTCACTTCAAAGTTATTTACTTCTTACTGTGAAGATACAAGGATTAATAGGCATTCCACTGCTCCTTACTCACCACAGTAGAATGGGGTTGTGAAAAGAAGAAACAGAACAATAGTAGGAATAGTACGTAGTTTTTTAAAAGAAAACCCACTACCTTCCAGCTTTTGGGGAGAAGTTTCTCGTCATGTTGTTTACATACTAAATCGCCTACCTACTCGAGCTTTATCAGGAAAGACGCGATATGAGGCATGACTAAAAATAAACCAAATATTGGACATATTCGAATATTTGGTTGTGTATCACACATGAAAGTGCCTAGTATACACACCCTAAAGCTTGACGATCGCAGTAAAATGGTAGTGTATCTAGGTAGAGAGCCCGAAACAAAAGCATGTAGACTTTATGATCCAGTCAACGGGCGAATTTTTGTAAGAAGAGACGTCATCTTTGATGAGGCTAGAGGATGAGAATAAGAGAAAAAACAAGAATAAGGGTTTGTAAACCCTGGTAACTTCACTATGCTCTACTTACGTATAAAAGAGGTGGTTGATGATTCAGTTGAAGAAGAACCAGTTACACCGAAGAATGAAAGCACTGATTCTATGGGATCACAAACAGCTGGTCCTCAAACAGATGTTAAGGACCTGAGTAGTGGCACACATTCTGTAGACTCAAGCAGTAGAAATGAGAGTAATGGGAGTGAACAGCCTAGAAAATTTTGTCTACTCAGTGATATTTATGATGGAACAATTGAAGTAGAGTTTAAAGAAGAGTTTTTTCTATTGGGTGTTGACGAGCCTTGTAATTACGGACAAGCTGTGACAGAGCCTGCATGAGTGGAAGCTGTGAAAAGTGAAATTTCTGCTATAGAAAAGAACAATACATGGAAATTGGTAGAGCTACCACCTAGGCATAAAGACATAGGGGTGAAATGGGTCTACAAACTAATATGGGATACAGATGGACATATTATCAAGCACAAAGCCAGAGTCGTAGCAAATGGCTATGCTCAATAACGCGGAATAGACTTTAAAGAGATCTTTTCCCCAGTTGCTCGCTTAGAAACGGTAAGATCACTGCTACCGCTTGCTGCCAAGAATGACTGGGAAGTGCATCACTTGGATGTAAAATCTGCATTTCTTAACGGGGATTTACAAGAAGTTGTCTATGTGTGTCAACCTGAGGGTTTTTTAAAAAAGGGTGTGGAACACTTTGTCTATCAGTTGATGAAGGCTCTATATGGGTTAAGGTAGGCGTCACGGGCGTGGTATACAAAGTTAAGTAAGTGTTTGGAAGAGTTGGGCTTCACTAAGTGCCCATATGAACATGCAGTATATACAAGGAGGTAAGGTAATGAAGTTCTGATTATTAGAGAATACGTGCATGATTTATTGTTCACAGGGACTAGTGTCGCAAACATTAGTAAGTTTAAGAGGCAAATGAGTGCATAATTTTAGATGAGTGATCTGAGGAGATTATCTTACTATCTTGGTATCGAAGTTAGTCAGGGGCAGGGATATAGTAAGCTTAAACAAGCAAGTTAAGCCAAGAGATTACTTGACAAAGCTGCTACGGGGTCGTGCAATACCGTAAAGTATCCTATGGAGCCAAAAATACAGATTGATAAAGATGAAAAGGGGAAGGCAGTGAACTCCATGAAATATAAGAGCTTAATTGGTGGGTTGAGGTATTTGGTTCGTACTCGTCCGGATATTTCTTACTTTGTTGGTGTAGTTAGCAGGTATATGGAAAGACCTATTGAATTGCATATGAATGCAGTTAAATGTATCTTGTGTTACATGATATGAACTATCAACTTTGGGTTAGTATATTCAAGTGGGTCTAGAAATTATTTATCGTCGGGCTACTCAGATAACGACCTACGTGGTAATCTTAAGGATAGAAAAAGCACAGGTGGCATGACTTTCGACTTGAATGAGAGTTTAATTACTTGGGTATCACAAAAGCAGAGGTGTGTGGTGTTGTCATCGTGCGAAGCTGAATTCCTGGCCGCTACATCGGCAGCACGTCAAGGTGTGTGGTTGAGCAAGTTACTCAGTCATATAACCGATGTAAATCACTCTCTAGTCGTGATATATATAGACACTCGTTTGGCGATTGATTTGGCAAAAAATCAAATTTTCTACGGAAGAAGTAAACATATTGATATCCGCTATCATTTCATTCGCAAATGTGTAGAGCGTGGACAAATTATTGTCAAGCACATAAGTACATGGGAGTAGCGTACAAATGTTCTAACTAAAGCGATGACCACTGTAAAGTTCGAAAATATGCGAGATTTACTGGGCATGAAGAACCTGCAGGTTGGAGTTTAGCTTACAGGGGAGAATGTTGGAAGTATCTAAACTAGTTGGTTTGAATACGTATTCCATGTTATTGCACGTAGACAAGGTAGTTCACGAAGAATAAAAAAATCAAGTTCAATGTTAAGGGGGAGAATATTGGATAAACATTGAACTTATGACATGTTTAATATGAGTTATTTGGGTAGTTATTTAGATAAGATCGAACAGTTTGTCCGTATTTTCTATATAAGAAACGGACCCTTGTATTGATTATCATTCCACACTTCTTGTTTATCTATATATATATATATATATTAGTCTGTATGTAAAGCTTATCTGCATTGCTATTTATCTCAGGGACCTTTCCCTACAAGATTGAGTTGTCAAGTTCATTAACGGTGGATTAAGAATGTCTAAAGACGACCGCATGATTTCAGATTTTTAGGTCTAGAATTCTAAAAACTCCCTCGAACACGAGCAAGGTTATGACAGACCATGCTACTTTAGCATATGTAACTGTCATCCCATGGTATGTAATATACGGAATACTACGAACAGACTGGTTTCTCGCCCATGTATCGGAATTGGATCAAATAGGCACTCAAATCGAAGATTTCGACGACCCCGTCAGATTTCAAAAGTGTGATTAGTCACAAAGTTTGATATCCAGATTCGACCTATAAAGCCTTTGGTAACAAGTGTTAATATTTTAACATTAATTTTATTTATTTATTTTATTTTAAAACATTTATGTAATTTCTTTTATTTGGAATTAAGACTTTGGGTAGTGTTATATAAAGCATCCTATACCCTAAATGTAAAGCGGGCACTTTTCCAAATACCGTAAAATAAAATTAGAGCAATAAAATAAAATAGAAATGTTGACAATACAAAATAATCGAATAGATATAAAATACATTTTCTCTCTCAAATGATAATTAAAATCTAGAAACGATAGTATTTTTTGTTAAGCCTTAAACATAAAGAAAAGAAAATGAATCTTTTTTTTCTAGTTTTTTTTTCTACAAATTGCTTAGCTTTAATCTAACCATTTTTTTCCAAACCTTTTTTTTATAAAAGTAAAAAAAGTTTTGGTTATAAGAATAAAAACAATAAAATATCTACAAATAGTGCCATTAATAAGGTTGGAAACCTCTATCAAATCTACTAAAATTATTTCAGATCTTTAAAAAACAGTTTAAAAAGAGAATAGACTTTTAAGAGAAGGAAATTAACAAAGAAAGTTATTTTGTGATCGAGGAGATATTATATTAGTGAAATGAAGTACCCTTTTCACGAAAATTTGTTGTCTGTGTTAAATTTTGTTTTTTAACGCAATCCTAAATTCTAGAAGAAGCAGAGCGATTCAATCCTACATTTTAGAAGAACTAGAAGGATTCAATCCTACATTCTAACGAAGCACATACGTTCTAAAGAAGTAGAAGGATTTAATCCTAGATTCCAATATGTCATCAATGTAGACCTTCAAGTTTCTACCTTATTTGATCCACAAATATTGTGTTCATCGACGTTGGTATATTGACTATGTGTTTTTCAAGCCCAAAGACATGTTTTATTTAGCAACAAATTCTCTGTTTGGTCACAAAAATAGTATGATATTGGTCATCCTCATAAATATAGATCAGGTTGTAGCTTGAGTTGACAACCATGAAAGAAAAATTTATTTTTCCGGGCATAGCATTGACCAATTGGTCAGTGTGGTAATGGGAAATGATATTTCGAGAAGCCTCGTTCCCAATCAACATACATTCTCCAATTACCGTTCTTTTTATTTACTAGTACTATTTTTAATCCATTACTCTTTTTACTACTATGCTGAGGAGTATTTATTTATATTGTCCAAGCTAAAATTCAACTCATTAAGAGTTACCAAACTAATAGTAAGGGCCCACGGGTCGCTGTCAAGATCATTCTAATTAAAGTATTTGACAATGTTCGGTGGCATTCTATATTTAACATCTTGGTGGTCATGAATTTTTTAGAACAAAAGATAACTTAGATTATTTATTTAAGATCTATCGGTGCTAGAAATCATCCAACCTTCGAGGAGATTGACCATCTCATCTTTTTTTCCCTCTCCTTAACATCCTTTACAATGACGTTCACTATTGGAATACTAAGAGAGGAATAACCAAAGTCTCTATCAAGGATATCTACAATATGATTTTTAAATTCACCCACCACCACCCCCCTAGCCGGATGGGCGAGGCTAGTATGGCATAAATTTAATATTTCCTATCATTATTTCATCTTTTGGCTTACTATCTAGAAAAAATAGCCACTTGGGATAAGTTTTGAGTTGAGATTTAAACCCCCCCCCCCCCAATGTGTTTCTCCCCCTCAGATACCTTTAATCATATCATCTACGATTGTAGTTACACGTCTAGGGTTTCACAAGCTCTAAGCATTATTTTTATTTAAGTCACATTAAAAATTGGTTCTTGTAGTACCATGAGGCGTCCAAGTAACCTCCACATGATTTCGAAACCTTTAGTATTTGATACCTTTGGCATGCTTCCTTTGGCGTTGTTGTCTACCACTTTTGGTGTGAGAGGAATGCTATAATTTTTTGATAACCTTCTATCCTCCCCTCTGCAGTATCTTATTGCATGCTTTCCGATCTCTGTTTCAGATTTCTTTGCACCAAATTTGTCTGGTCTATCAAATCTCTTTGAAATTTTAACTTACTTTTGTTTTGTGTTTGTTTGAAGAAACCATCTTGTCAATCAGGATTGCTTTCTTTTCACGTCTACACCGTCTTTGTCTAGTCTCTTTGATCGTATCGATTTTAAAATTTTCATTATATGTTGTACTTGTTCAACTAAATTTTAATGGATCCTATCAGTTTGGACCCTTTTGCTTTGCTTGGTTATACATATTTGGTCAAATTTTGATCAATGTTGTCCAAAAAAAAATTGGTTTCCAATAACACTCCTCAAAATATTCTTTACGTATTTGTAAAAGCCTTTTTTATCTTAATTTAATGCATTTAAAAGAAATTAAATGAAACCTCCAATGGATTACACTTTTATTTTATATAATAATACAATTGAAATGTTTAACAATTTACACTAGTAATTATTTTTATTATATTAAGGTCTGAACAAAATATTTGTTTTCCTTCAAACTGTTGGGTATATTTATTTCATTAAAAGGGTTGTTAGAAGGGGTACTTTAGAAGGGGTACTTAAGTCTAAAGATCAGGAAATCGGACCACGCTTAGACAACTAGTATGACGGAATGACATAAATTTTATTAAGACTTGCGGCCAAAAAAAAGAATTTCAAAATCGAAAATCAGAATTTATCCCGGATTCATTCAATAGAGTTGGAAAACTAAGTGGCTTAGCACGAAGAGCTTGAACCAGATTTCAAAAGACGATCTTCTGTAATTAATCTGAAAATTTCGCATGCAGCTACAAAAATTCTTGGATTAAAATCAAAGAAGAACTTCTTAAGAGGATTTTTAAATGAATTCTTAAGGATTGAGATCCCTTCTTACGTATTCGGTTCTCAATCCTTTAAGAAAGGTGATGGTTTTGAATAAATTGAAAGCATGATCCTGATTAAAATTGAGGACTTTAGTAGTTTTAAGCGTTTCCTTAGCAAACCAATCGACCGCCTCATTCCTCTTGAAAGATGTGAATCAAGTTCATGTTAGATGAAATAAGCTTTCGACAAGAGCAGATAATAGGTTTAAGAAATCAGGGAGTTCTCCCGTGGAGTATCATTTTAGTGAGGATACTTGAATATGTTTTACTGTCTAGTTGTTTAATCCCTTTGGAGTGATAGAGAAGTAATCCATTGAGTAAGGCTTTACACTCAGCCACAACCGGTAGGTTCTTTCCATAAAGACGATCGTAGCCAAGAATAATGTTACCATTACAGTCTCAGACTAAACCACCTCCACTGGATTTTGGGCTTGGTAAGATGGTTTAGGTAGCCTAATGAAGGGCCAACATTGTTGTCATATCCCTAGTGGCTTCTCTTGGGAATATTAGCCATATCTAGACCAAAAAGAATGTGAGTAAGATGATCTATGATTACTATAACATTGATGATCTTCTCATTATGCTTCACCTTGTTTCCTGGAGAACTATATGACCGAAGCAATAATGGGTGGTTGAATAGACCTCATGTGAACAATCTTCCATGTAAACCAGTACCAAGACCTTACTAAGTGAGTGAAGGTCATATTCTAGTTATATAGATGTTAAAAAAGGTAGCAAAGTAGGTCGAAACACTCCAAACACTCTAGAAACTTAGAAAAACATGGTTTATAGTTTATGTACTCTCACAATGCTAACATTTTGAAGCTAACTCAAAGTTTTTATTTTTGCAGGACAATGTCCATGTTGACGTAGCTATATAGGATTCTCTATGTGAGGAGGAAGCATTTTCGAGGAATGATTGGGTTCCATATTTTCTTGCAGAGGTTAGAAAAGTTTCCTTTGTTCTTGTTGGTTCATGTTCTATGAGCCATTTTCCCAAAATTCCTTGACTTCATCTCCTTCAAGCCTTGTTTTATCATAATCTTTATTAAAAGAGATAAATGGTTGAGAATAGCACCATTTATCTAACCAAAAGTCTATGTTTCCAGAGCCAGGGTGTCATATGATAAATCTCTCAGCACTATCTCTGATATTACTAAGTCTAATCTAGACTTTAGAGCTTGTAATAGGTTTGGGGCAGTAATATGGTGATGATTATTATAGTATATTGAAAAAACCATATTAGCCCAAAGAGATTTTTGAGCTCTAAAAGTTAGACATAGTTTATGAGAAAATACCACTTAAAGCTCTTCAACATTTCTCACATTTAAACCACATTCTTCATAATGTTTGCAGACTTTAGACCACTTTGACTAGTTGATAGAGAATTTTCTATCTTTTGAGCCTTACAAGAAGTTATTGTAAAGGGTTTTAATCCTTAGAATAACAGATTTAATGATAATGGAGTTTTGGATTATATAGATAGGGAAGGTTGAGATAATAGACTGAATCAATGTGAGCCTACCACCAGAAAACATAACACCTTTATCCCATTCAACAATCTTGTTTTTTATTTTGAAAACTAAGTCATCATACTTGTGAATCATGTTGATGTTGCTGACTGTGATGCCCAGGTACTTGAAAGAAATAAGGTTATGCTTGAACCCCATTATGTTTTCCAGACTTCTAATTATTTAAAGTAATATTTTATTTGCCACAATTAACTTAGATTTATC
This sequence comes from Limnanthes douglasii subsp. nivea, assembly GCA_036936605.1. Taxonomy (NCBI): domain Eukaryota; kingdom Viridiplantae; phylum Streptophyta; class Magnoliopsida; order Brassicales; family Limnanthaceae; genus Limnanthes; species Limnanthes douglasii. The sequence goes on along the minus strand of JAUPFV010000005.1, from coordinate 241,698,307 downwards.
TTTGTTTATAAGCTAACATGAAGTTACCGATTTGAGATATTGAGGAGATACGATTTTTACAGAAAATAGGGAGATCGTCTACAAAAGTAAGATAAGGTATGTTGATGCTCCCTCTCTTCTTGTATTTTGTAGAAGGATGATCTAATGCTAGATTCTTGAGCCCTTTAATAAGATAGTCCTCAGCCACGATAAAAAGACTATGAGACAAGGGGTCTTTATGTCTTAAGGCTTTATTAGATTTAAAAACTCTTTTATCTTCCCATTGATGATGATAGAGAATGAAATGTTACCAATACTATTTTCAATCAGCTTTAAGAAACTAGAACCAAAAACATGGAGGGCATGTTGGCCGGTACAAACACATTTATACAAGTGGACGACAATATAAAAGGCGACTCCGTAGAAACACTTGTATAAGACCCGAGAGAGGGGAAGTCCGACCGAAAGAAAGCAAAGGATGGGCCTCACAGGGATACTTTTCAACGAACTATACACCCTGATAATCCATCCCGAAGATTTACGCCGTTAACCGAGTCTAATTCTGTGATTTACGACCGAACGAATAGAGAACGAGGTATCAGCCTCCAATAGTGATGAGTGATCCAAGCTATAAGTGGTCCAACAAGTCTTTTTGGTCCTATCACAACGACCATGGCCACCCCACCGACGAGTGCTGACAGATCAAGGAGGAGATTTAAAGATGGATCGAAAATGGGGAACTCATTCAATTCATCAAGCGACATGATCGCCATCGCCAACCCAAGCAGAGAGAGGAAATTTTCCAGATCAATGAGGAGAAATATCACAAAGAAAAAAGAGAAGACACTTGAAAACAACAATGGTTGATTACAATTGTGGAAGGACGTTCAGATATAACTGAACGCAAGGAAGGTGCAGACAACAATGATCCAAGCACTTTGGTTATTTTAGCGGAAGCAGAATTTATGGTGGCCAGCAATTTGGTATTACAGATTCAAGAACCTGCGTCGTCGTTATTCACCATCGATGGGGGAGACTCTGGGATATCTCACGACACAAAATCTAATAAACGGGAAAATACATAATCACAAGATTCAGACAGTCGAGGTTTTATCCTATTAAAACTACCAGGACCTTGTTGTCGACCTCACATTTAATGACGAGGATTTGCCGGTGGTCAGCAAGCCGCATGAGAACGCTCTAACAGTGAACCTCGAAACTGGGGGAGTCATTACCCCGGGTCTTAGTATGTGAATGAAGCTCAACCAACTTCATATTCGAGGCAAGTTATCCTCGAATGAACCAGGTGCCACCCTACAAACCAATGCAGCAGACTTTGGTCGGATACAAAGGAAATTTCTTTTAGTGTGTGGGGGAAGTAGAACTGATGGTCAAATTTGGATACGATGCCACAAAAAAAATTATGATTTTGGAAGCCCCAAGCCCTTATCACACGATTATCGGTCGGCCTTGGCTTCACAACATGGAGGCCACTCCCTGCATATTTAGGAAATACATCAAGTACCTAATAGGAAATGCGGTCAAAATTATCCAGGGAAGCCAGATGACGGCCAGAACATGTTACACCGTCACGATAAACCCGTCAACCCCCCCCCCCCCGATAGAACTTACTGAGCCGGGGGGAAGCACAAAAAAATGACTGAGTACCTCCCCTAGTTGATCCTGTTGATGATCATCGAGAGACAGGAATGCCAGAAATAGACCAAATTGATTCGATTGAAGAAACGGTGGTAGAGGGTCGTACACTGCGTATAGGTAAGAATTTAGATTTTGTTTTTAAACAATTAATGTTTGACTTGCTATGAATAAACTTGGATATTTTCTCGTGGGATGCTCATGATGTATCTTTGGTAGACCCATCTATCATTCGTCATGAGTTAGCAGTAGATCCATGTGACGCGCCCATGCGGCAAAAGCGACGCTTATGTTCCCTCGAGAAACAGGAAGTTATAGGCGCCGAGGTAGATAAGTTATTGCAGCTCGAGAATATCCAGCAAGCTCGATATCTAGTGTGGATGGCAAACCCGGTGATAGTAAAAAGGAAAGGAGGCCAATGACGAATGTGTGTCGATTTTACCGATCTGAATCAACCTTCCCTAGAAGACGCGTTTTTGCTCTGCCTCGTATTGATCAATTGGTGGATTCAACTTTGGGTTGTGAATATCTTTCTTTTATGCACGCTTACTCCACCTACAATCAAATTCACCTCAGCCCATCTAACGAAGAGCATACGACATTTCATACCGAGCACGGGTTGTATTGTTATACCGTGATGTCATTCGTTTTAAAAACTTTAGGCTCCACATACCGATGTTTAGTCAATCACATTTTCAAAAACCATATGGCTAAACAAATGGAAGCATACATCGATGATATGATCGTTAAAACACGCACATCAAACAAACAGCTTGAGGTACTTCAAACTGTGTTCGACATTCTGGGTCAATATAATTTAAAGCTTAACCTGATAAAGTGTTCCTTCGGCATATAAACTAGAAAATTCCTTGGTTATGTGGTCAGTAAGAGAGGAATCGAGGAAAACCCTGTGCAATTGTAGGAAATTAACAAGATGGCACCACCCACAAATGTGAAAGAGGTTCAGTGGCTTACGGGTCGGTTAGCAACATTGTTACGCTCTATTTCTTGAGAATCCGATAAAAGTCACTCATTTTTTGAGATTCTCTGAGGCACTAAAAACATTTCTTGGACAGAGGAGTGCAGTACTACCTTTGAAGCATTTAAAGATTATCTAACCTCGCCTGAAATACTCTCAGCACCAATGACACGTGAGAGTCTGTTTTTATATTTATGAGCTTTATTTTGCTTGGTTAGAGCAATATCAATTAGGAAATCAGATGGCGTGCAACGCCCAATTTACTTTACCAGTAAAACTTTAGTAGACGCTGAGACTTAATACCTCAATATGGAGAAACTCACGCTCATCCTGTTGGTAGCAGCTCAATAGATGCGACATTACTTTTAAGGACACATAATTATCATCCAAAACTATTTTCCATTCAAAGCTGTGCTGCAAAAACCTGATGCTTCAAGGATATTGACAAAGTGGAGTATCCAATTAAGGGAACACGACATCAAATTTGAGCCCCCCACTATAATAAAGGGTCATGATGTAGCTGATTCCTCATAGAATTTTACACACCCCGTGAAGGGCCCTTTCCAAATGAAACCTTGGCTGAGCCTGAACAGTTAGAATGGGTTGTCGAAGCATATGGGGTCTCTAGCGCATCTAGTGGAGCAGCGATTAACTTTAATTTTCCGGTAACCAATAATATAGAAGAATACGAGGATGTGATTTGTGGGGTGAAGTTAGCACTTATAAGCGGGGCTCGAATTCCACGAATTCGATTGGATTCACAATTAGTCATTAGTCAAGTGAACGGCTCCTACGATGCTAAACATTAGGGTATTCATCGGTATCTGACAGAGCTTACAAAATTTCAATCTAAATTTGCCTTATCGTGTATGAGCAAGTCCCTCGTTTACACAATTCCAATGTCGACACCTTAGCCAAAACAACATCAGTGGGCGACCATCCCCTCATATTACTACATCAATTACCCATCACATAAATTATACACCAGAACGAGCAGTTTGCATAATTGACAGACTAATGACTAGAGACACCGTATCTTCTCTATCTCCAATTTGGCACCTTACCAACTGACAAAGCAGCCGCCCAGCTCTCCAACTGATAGAAACTAAGTATTATATATTGGATGCCATCTTATGCATAAAAATCCCCACTCACCTACTACTCCATTCTTTGGATTCCTCTAAGGCTACCTTAATTTTGCACGACCTACATTATGGCGATGTTGGGGCACATTGCGGATATCATAGCCTTATTCATTATTTTTTATTAGCAGGTTACTCCTGGCCGCCCTTGGCCACCGACGCAGAAAAACTTGTTCAACAATGCAATAAATGTCAACAGTTCGCCAACACAAGTCACCTCCCGAGTGAGCCGATGTAGGTAGTTGTTGTCCCTTGCCTTTTCGACGAATATGTATTGACTTAATAGGGGCACTACCCATGTCGACAAGTAAACGACAGTTTTTAGAGGTGTCGATTGATTAATTCATTAATAGGGTTGAAGTAAAATCTATCAATTGAACCTCAGCCTCATAAATATGTGATTTCATTCTTCAATAGATTTTACCTCAATTTGGAATATCTCGCATCCTGATGACATAGAATGGGCCCCAATTCCAAAATATGATGATCACTGCATTCTCCAACCATTTCGACATCAACCAAAACTTTTCCACACCATACTATCCTCATGCAAATGGACAGGTTAAGGTGAAAACCGCAGTATATTGGAAGACATTAAAACAAAACTAGAAGGGCCAAGGGTAAATGGTCGGCCAAGTTGACTGAGATTCTTTGGGTATATCAAATTACCCCGCGAACTACAAGTGGAGAAACTCCCTTATCCCCGGTATATAACAGTAAGGTTGTGGTCCCAACAGAGATCATCATCCCAAGTCATGGGATCAACAATTCCGATGAGAATAGCAATACCACTGACCGAGTAGTAAGTATAGACCTTATCGAAGAACGACGTGGCCATGAACGATCCCGAGTAGAGCATTATAGAAGCCTCGTGCAGGGACGTTTCAACGCTTAACTAAAGCATCTTATTTTGCAGGTTGGCGATAAAGTAATGAAAAAAAAATTCCAAGGCTCAGGTAATAAAGCATTAGGCAAGCTCGGACCAAATTGGGAATGGTCATTCACAATCATCTCTAAGAGGCATAGAGAAGCATACCTCCTTGATAACGCCAAAGTCAGCATACTTAAGCACCTATGGAATATTCCCCATTTACGATTATATCACCATGATGTGTAACTTAGACGATTTGCTCTTTTACCTTCCCGATGGCGCAGGAAGGTTTTTTAACGATGCATTAGACTTCTTATTTTATTTACTACAATACAATTTCTTGTTTTCGCCAATGTCAGGGTTTATTTATTCGTTCTCTTAATCCTTACAATACCGAAGAAAGTTAACGACCATGCTAATGGTCTACGTATGGAGTTGTGCTGAGCCTAAATCATCGAGTCTATTAATACAAACGGGCTACAGGCCACACCTACGGGCTATGTACCACGAACTGATCTAGCATAAAGCATTTAATAGGGCTACTAAATACGGTTTAAATGACCTCTCCACGAATAAGCTGAGGAGTATAACTCACTCATAGCTACGTAACGCAAACTGATCATGGGTCAAGCCCTTTAACGGGCCATGCAATAGGATCTAACTGACCTCGCTGTGAAGTAGGCTCTAACTGACTTACGCAATGAGTTTAATACGACTCGACATTCTAGAAAAATGCTTTATCGTTTAAACACATACCTACATAAACCTAAGAAGCTGAATAATCACTATCATATATTAATAAAACCATCGAAGACATCCTAAGAATCTGATGAGAATAAGTTTAAGTATCTCATAAACAAAATACGACTAAGCAAAATATGAGTTCAGTTATATTTATAACACATTTACCACAAAAATGAAATACATCCACGAAATTATCAAAGATGCATTACTCCAAGCGTCAGGCACCAAGCTCAGATCATCAACCGTAGTATCTTTTATCTGATAAACGCCTTGCTGAACCACGCCTACTTCAATTACCGGGGTGGACACATTTACTAGCTCGTGTTGAGACCGTGCTGGCATCACGGATGCGGTATCCCCATATGGGCACCGCGTGTCTCCACGCGCAAATTTCACTAATGAACCCAATTTCCTTTCTGAGTTCAAAGACATTAGCTCCGTTATAGCTTCCTTCTGTGTATGCGTCATCATTTCCATAGCAACCTCCATTATATGTGCCTCCCTCTCATCTCAATCTGATGATTCCTTCTTCAAAAGTTGGTTGCGTTCTTTCTCCATTGATGCCTTTAACTCCACCACTGTAGCAGTCAATCTCTCGTTCTCCAATGTAAGAGTGGCAATACGCTCAGACGGATCTTCAACTCTTTTCACTTGAGAGACATTCTGAGAAAGCAATGTGTTACTTTGGTACATTACCTTCTCATTCCTTTTAATCAGCCCATTATTCTGAGCTATCAGCGCGGCATTCACAGTGGCCAGCTCCTTACACATTGCCTCACAGGTAGTCAAGAAACTTTGGAGCGTGGTTACCCTCTAACGCAAGCATTCATTCTCGGCAATTGCATTATTCTTCCTAGCCTTGGCAGCTCCATATGTATTTTTGAATCTAGCTCAGTGATCAACCCTCTCACTGACCCAAAGAACATGGGCTCTGTTTTTTATTTCTACGTTAGTTAAAAATCACTTTCGACATCCTTTGGTATGATAATACCACAGAGTTATGGTGCATCTGTGTTAACAAGTAAGGTTAGCATAACACACGATTTAGATTCACAGTAGTCTACATTACAAGCATAAGGTACCTCAATTGTCAGCTCCACTTTCTTCTGTAGTAACTCACTCATGGCCATATGGTCATAAAAAGATAGCTCATGAATATGATTATGATGCTCAAACATTAACGTCGATGGAGGTGGCATCATCACACCTGGTACCAGGAATTCCTCTGCTACCCCCTTCCCTTTTTGTGCCTCACTCTCCCTCTCTTTTGTTGGTAAAAAATTTGGTCTTACGAAATTCATAGCGGCTGAGCCCCAACCCACTTCTTGCACCAGTGATGCCGATCGACGAACAATCACCGTCTTGAGCCAATTTTCCATTCTCTTGGCTATCTCCTCATGGATATATTTTTTTGGTCTCTCATATTCCTCTTCTATAGAATCCTTGTTCGGTTGTACTCCCATGTGCGCCTCGTCCAAAACTATTACTTTGGGGGCTTTGCCCCGATTATCGTCAACATGTGCTTCTCAGGCCATCTTCACTTGATCACCTCTACCTCAAGCCCCATCACTCATCCTCATGTACAAATTGGAGCCTTCTCGTTGATAACAGAACTATATCGAATATTACACGAGCCTTCTTTTGTAGGGGACTCACCTGGTCATCTGAGTGCTCATTTTTTTCTTGGACTGGTCGAGTCTAGTCTTTGCCACCTTCATCTTTTGGGGGGACAACATATTCCTCCCTGTAATTTACTTCTCCCAACTCACTTTCTTTCTCGTTCTTACATTGCAAGGATGACGAGCTCTCTGCTTCCCTCATTTTACGATCTTGGAGCACTGATAGCCACACCTCTGTAATATTACGCTCATTATACCTTTGTTCAACAAGTGGTCGAAATCGCTCGATCGTCACCACCTCTTTACTATCACCCATTATAACTTTACCTTTTTATCAAAATAATTAGTTCAGGAATTGGCCACAATCTAGCTTTCAAGAAATTGACCTGAGTAAATAAGTTAGCCGGCTCCTGTAACCACGTCTTGTTTCCTAGGTTAGCCACCTGAATCAAGGGGTTCTTTGCGCCCTCAGATAGATCCTCTTTGCACAACTCTTGGTGTTTCCTTTCACTTGCAGCAATCAAATAGATAAGTTAGTTTTCCCCCCAAGGTCTTAACCTTGCAGGCTAAAAGTCATCCTTCTTATACTTAACCTTCCAATGGATTCCAACTAAAGATTATTCAACACCTTTTTATGCTCCCAGTTCCCCGATATGAATACAAACCAGTTCTTCTAGTTCTTATCGGAGGTACAAAGCTCCACTATTTTCCTACACCCAGTCAACTGAGTATAGAATAAGGGTGATTTTTCCATTTTTGTCAATCCACCACTACCAACAGATCCGCCAAACAAATCTAGATACCTAGCAGACATGCAATTAACATTATACTAAGAAAAACCCTACACCCATTGGCTGCTAACTGTGTGGGGCATATACCTATCACCTAAAAAAATCTCGTATCAGTAACGGTAGTTGCAACCGTAAGCCCCATTAAACAATTGTAGTGTATATGCAAGTCTCATTTTCCTTGCCTTGAAATGGATACTCCCCGACCTCTGGCACCATAATTGTAACATAACTAGGAATACCATACATAGCCCTAAAGATCAGCAAACCGGGTTCGTCAAAATACTCATATTTGGGTGCTATTCGGTCAAACAAACTTTTTAAAAATTGAGGATCTTCGAACTAGGTTTCCACGACTTTAACCGATTTCCTTACTTCTTTGTAATATTTTTTAGGGCCATCTCGACTACAATGAGCCAAATTAAGGGATAAGATTAAAAAGATTGAGCAAACATTTCATGCACAATCACGATTGCTGGAGACGAAATTCTTTTCCCAAAGGTAATAAATTAGGGATCAACAACTGATTGCTGAGAAACTAGGATTTCATCCACCAATACTAATTCAGAGAGCAAGAAACAATTAATATATAAACTTACATTTTGGGTTGACGACAAGCCTTAATAATGGGGATGTAGCTTATTTCTTTAAACGCAACCAATTTCTTTCCCGAAAAGGTAAACTACTTTTTTTATTAATAATTTTCTTAACTTTTAAACTGTGACTTACTATTAGGATACCAATTTGGTTTTTGCTCCACACGTGATGGGATGAAGGTTTTCATTCTTAATTAAAGCCAATCGCACGTTTTCCCTAAACCACAAGTGTTGTTTAGAAGATAAACGGCTTCATTGTCAGAATAAAACTGCTTGGAATTCGACACGTGTCCCTTGGAAACCAATCTTGCCTTGTGTTTGTGTATATCCTTTGGAAACCAATCTTGTCTTGTGTCGCTCGATGGTGCCATCGGATTTATATTTTATATTAAACACCCATCTACACCTGACTGCTTTCTTCTCTTGTGGTAACACACAATTCTCCCATGTACCATTCCTTTTTAGAGCTTCCATTTCCGTATTAATTGCCTCATGCCATTCATTCATCTTCTTAGCTTCTTGAGCTGTTTTAGGGATTTGTTCAGAGAGAATAGTAGCTGAAAACGCCTTTGTAATCTTCGTCATTCCTTTCCTGTCCATTTTTACCGGATATGTAGAAGCACGAGGAACGTGTTCCGATGAATACCGTTCAGGAGGAACCCCTCTTTTTTTTCTTGGGGGAAGAATCAGATTTTGAGTTTCAACAAATGAACTTCTTGAAATGTCATGGTCAGTAGCATTTTGTGAATTATGATATTGTAAATTGTTTACCTCTTGATGGATATTTTCTTTGGCTGATTCGCTGGTAGTATCCATGGCATATATTTCTTGTTGGACATTGTCTTCGGGAGAATCATTGGTGGTAAGAACTGCCTCGTCAGTTTCCTTTATGTTGGAAGAGGCGTGTTCGGTGGCGCCATCTACCGACTCTGTCGGCACATCCTCAAAGTAACTTTTCTATAACAACCAGTCGAGTGATTCACTTACTTTCTCCCCTTGAGCACGAGATTGGTGGTCAAAAAAAATAATCGGATTCTAAGAAGTCACAGTCCATGGTGACATGGATTCGACGAGTAACCGATTGTAACACCGAAAACCCATTTGATGGACACCATACCCAACGAATGCACACTTTTCAGCACACGGATTAAGTTTGTTTCGACTAGTTTTAGGGATATGAACAAACACCAAACAACCAAAGACACAAGGTGGTAAGGTCATAACAGATGGAATTGTAACTTGGGTGGCAAGCACTTGTAATGGACTTTTATTTCCTAGACATCGGGTTGGTAGACGATTTGCAAGATACGTGGCTGTAGCAAGAGCTTCTAGCCAAAGAGAATGAGGAACTCTAGATTCAATCATAATAGCACGAGTTTTTTCAAGTAAAGTACGATTTTTTCATTCTGTAGTACTGTTTTGTTGAGGTGTGTTTGGACAAGTGGTTTGATGGATAAAACCATTTGTTTTGAAGAAATTATGCATTGTTTGGTTGACAAACTATGTTCCATTATCAGAATGGAGAATCTGTATTTGTTTTTCAAATTGAGTCAAAATCATTTTGTAAAAACAAACAAATATTTCTGGTACTTCCGGTTTATGTTTCATGAAGTATATCCAAGTTATTCTTGAGAAATCATCCACAAATAAAACAAAATATCTGATTTGATTGTTAGTGGAATTTGGTGCTGGACCCCAAACATCAGAATGGATTAGCGAAAAAGCATAATCAACTCTAGTATTACTTTGATTAAATGAGACCGTGCGATTTTTTGCAAGAATGCAGGTTTCACATTTCTCATGAATGGAATTATTCAAAAAAAGACTAGGAAACAAAATTTTAAAATAGCTAAAAGAAGGATGACCAAGTCGTCGGTGCCATAACCGAAGTTGCCTTTCGGTTGTTCCATGAGCAAGCATGACATGTCCCTTATGAACTGCCTCATCAACATAATAGAGACCTCCTTGTTCAATACCACGCCCAATGATCTCCTTCGTACGAATGTCCTGTAAAATGCAAAAAAATGGATACATAAGAACCACATAGTTGAGTTGTTTTGTCACTTGACTAACAGATAATAACTTTAAGGATAGTGAAGGAATGTAGAGGCAGTTTTTATCTGAAAAAATAATTGAACCTCCCCATTTGACTTCACAAATTTCTCCACTAGCAGTTTCAATATGGGATTTCTTTGGAGATGATATGTCATCAAAGTCTTTAGGATCATAAGACATGGTGTCTTTAGCCCCACAATAAAAGATCCAATTCATTGATTTCTCAAACCCTTTACCTCCAAGTTTTTCATAGGAGTTCGCCGCCATTCCTCCAAAACCAGTGCCACTTCCTTGCTTATTTTTAGTCGGATCTTCATTGCCACTTGTAGACGAAGCCTGTTTGGCATTAGATCTGAAATGCTGGTTATTTTTCTCCTTATGACCGTCCTCCAATAACATTATAAACATTTTGATAAACAGTTTTTGTTTTTCTCTTGTCATGCAAAAACTCTCCAATAACATTATAAACTAGCTTGATTTCCTATAAAAAGCAATACACAGATAAATAATGTTTGGATATATAAGAAGATATAGTCTTTGACATTATGGTAAGGTTCAGATATATTACCAAATCATCTAATTATTTTAGGATGACTTAAACTCTTTCTTTAACTATCGTGGTTCTTTTTCCCTTTTTCTATCTTTTGATTTTTTTTTCTATTATCTAGTTTTTATTTAATTTGTTTATTCTTCTTTTTTTTCTTTTTTATTATGGGGATTTTTTTTTTCTTGACCTCTGTTTTTTGGTTTTTTCTTATCATTTCAGTTCAGTGTTTATTTTTACTTTCTTTCATCTCCTCATTCTGATTTTCAATTATGAATAAACAAATATATATAATTATAGTATGGGTGAACCAAGTTAAATATCAAATCAAAATTAGGTATGAGAATAAGAGAAATTATAAAATTATTTGAAATAAAATAAATAGCCAACACTAAATAGAAACATAAAATAGGTGTATAACAAATAAAATGTATAATGAATTTCATACATGTGTGTACCTAGTCATGTAGGTCGACTGGTAAGGGCCGAGGTACAACGGGTTTTGTGGATGTTCAGTAAACCACTTATATCGACCCATTATATGTATCAAATATTTTGAATTTTCAACGATTCAAAGTAAATGGTAATCTAAGTAACCTCGAAACTATGAATCATCAAAATTGATAGATTCATCAGTTTTTCAGATTATTTAGACTACCATTTACGTTAAGTCGTCCAAAAGATAAAATATTTGACACATATAATGGGTTGATATGTATTTGTAGCTATACAAACAAACCATAACACATATATATATTCATCAGCCAACAAATGATGTTATTAGGATGGAGATACTATCAAAACTACACGTAAAATCTCTCTTCAGATTCAGGTGTGTGTCTAGGGAGCGGACCACGCTACTCGGCTATCGAGCGGACCACCTGCAATAAAAATGAAAATATATTATCATAACAATGAAATGAAATTTGTAAACGTGTCGTTTTGATCCGGCTACACTGCTATTGAGCAGGCCACCTACAATGAAAATGAAAATATATTATTATAACAATGAGAATAAAAATATATTATTATAACAATGAAATGAAATTTTAAGCGTTTCGTAAGTTAGTTCATGTTGATTTCGATTGAAAAAACATATATATATATATATAAAACTGTTATTTGTTGTCCACCCAAAACCAAACAACTAAATAACTATGTTTTATAGATGAATAACTAGAATGTTCCACTGTCGAATATCTAATGGTTCTTCCATGAGGTTACTCAATCAATCAAAAAAAATTTCATTCAGATCTATAACAAAAATTAAAAAATGAGTTACCTGACCGATTCTCAGTAAGAATAATGTTTTGGAAGAACCGATTCTCCTGTAAGAATAATGTTTTGGAAGAACCGATTCTGACACGGTTTCCTCTGTAACCTTCTGTGAAACTATTTCGATAACTACCTACCACTGCTCGGATTCCATTTTGAAGGGTGCGTGCGACTAAAAAGCTCCGGTGGAAAGAGAAACGAATTGGTTGCGGTCACGAAAAGCGGCGCTATTAGGGTTTTCTATGAAGAGGTGGAACTCCTATTGTGTCTGGTTAATCTTATATAATATATTTTTTGGTCCCTCCTATGAAGCACGAGAGACCTGTCCTATTCAAGATTTTTAGTCCGTTGAAATAATCTGATATGGTAATTAGAACTTTTGCAATTCAATGAGTTATATCCGTCCTCCTTATCTTCTAGTTTACAATCTTTTTTTACTATACTTTCATGAAAATATATTTTTAAAACTATTTTTGATACTCAATTTTAACAATTATTCAAATAATAGTTATAAATATTTTCAAAATTTATGCATTTTTTATTATAGAGACAACATAAACTATTATAGCATAGCCAATATAAAAATAATAAAAATAATTTTATTACTCGCCATGGAAAAATAGAGATAGTTTTCATTTACCTAAGGTGTAGTTGTTCATCAGTTACAAATCTATTATATACGGTATATAGTTTAGTATATAAATAAATTCTATTGGAATAATTTAACATGACAATTTTTACAATTTCAATTGTATTATTATATAGGGAAAACATCCAAATCCAAATTTTCTCACCAAAACATAACTAAATATATATAACCATGCATAGGGAAAGCATCCAAGTTTAATCTAAATTTTGTTCAAACAAATACAACAATATAATATAAATGAACTAAAACGAATATATATGATCAAAGAGGTTGGACAGCAGCGACGAAGACGGGAAAAGACAGCAATCTTAAAGGAAAATATGGTTGTTTCAAACAAACATAAAATTTTGGTGTCAAGGAATCTAAAATGGAGATAAGAACACATGCGATAAGATACTACGAAGGCGAATGTTGGAGATGATATAAAAATTATTCTTTTTATTTCGCACCATATGTGATAGACAATAACGCCAAAGGAAGCACATCAAAGGTGTCGAAATCATGTGGAGGCCACTTACACGCATCATGGATCCAAAATACCATATTGTTATTGTGACTTAAATAGAAACAAAGTTTAGAGCTTGCGAAATTCTAGATGTGTAACTACAATCATAGATGATATGATTAATGGTTTCTGAGGCCGAATTGGATTGTGAGCTAAATGATGAATAAATGACGGGGAATATTAAATTTATGTCATACTAAACTCACTCACCCACTCGATGCGGGGGATGAGCACACGAATGGGATAGTAGTTAACCTTGATAGAGAACTTGATTATTTCACTCTTAGTATTCCAATAGTGGACTTTGTTGTGTAGGATGTTAGGGGGAGTGAAGGAGAGGATGAGATGGTCAAACTCCTGAAATGTTGGATGGTTTCTAGCACTAACAGGCGTTGAATGAGCCAGTCAATTCTAGATAACATCCCAAACAACATAAGAAATTTAATCCACAGACAATAAACTCGTATAGTGGTTGGCCAAAGAGCTTGAGAGCAACAACGAGTCAAACCAAAATGAGGTCTTCTTCCCGTTACCTATCAAGACGCTCTACAAATTGTTAGCAGATTGCCCAAGATATATAATTTTCCTAGAAGTCCATGAAGGAAAATATTCACTCTTTAAAGACTAAAAGTTTTTCTCATTAATCTTGTCAGAGTAAATTCAGTCACACCAGATTTGTTGGATAAACATTGAACTTATGTCGTGTTTAATATTAGTTATTAGGGTAGTTATTTAAATAAGATCAAACAGGTTGTCTGTGTTTTCTATATAAGAAACAGAACCCTGTATTAATATCTGAAATGAAGTTAACATTTCTGCACTTCTTGTTTATATATATATATATATATTAGTCTGTCTATAAAGGTTATATGCATTGTTGTTTATCTCAGCGACCTTTTCGCTACATTTGTTATTAGAGTCGTGTGCGGTAAATGCCAAAATATATGCTAAGGGAAATCACAATGGAGGCTACCAAGAACAAAAAAGGATCACTGGGATTAAGCTATCCAATGTTAACGAAGAGTAATTACACGTCTTGGTCGCTAAAGATGAGAGTTTTCATTCAAGCTCATGGGATCTGGGGAGAAATTGACCCTACTGACCCAAATGCAAAGGTTGACGGAAAAAACAGATAAGGTGGTAATGGCTACAACATTCCAGGCTATCCGTGAAGACATTGTACTATCACTGGCAGACAAGAAAACAACAAAGGATGCATGGATAGCGATAGAAACAATATGTTTAGGAGCAGAGCGTGTCAAGAAAGCAAGAGTGACGACACTAAAAGAAGAGTTTGAGAATCTACACATGAGGGATACAGAGCTGATTGATGATTTCTCTATGAGATTAAATGGGTTAAGTCTTTCATAGGGTTCAGATCTCGCCTATCTATAGACATCCAGATGTTCTGCAGTTTGTTCCACAAGTCTTCTAGTGTATCGGACTCTTCCCTTAATGAATTAGCCCTCTTATGAATGTCAAACACATGTAACAAATCTGTACCAGAATCGTATGTGGTGGCTAACCCATCCTAGAGGGCTTTTGCGAGATATTATTCACCAAGCTGGATTCAATATTCTGGATAATCCATGTGAAAACACATTGATTATCTTGTTCCCACCTTGTATATGTGTTGTGTTCCGAGACATTTCATAGAATGGCAGCAATCTGCATTGTTAATTCATCAGGGATTTGACTGACCACGACTTCATTGCCAGCCATCTTTGTTGAGGATGTTGAGAATTCCCAGAATCACACGTGCTATGATACCATGTTAAAAAACAAGAGAGAAGTAGCCGCCAGGAAGCGGCTAGGGTTTTGTGTTTATTAGAGAATGTTCCTTTTGTATTGATCTGTTTTTTATAATGCAAACCCAAGTAAGGCTCTCAATATATAGAGAACTTAGAGGCCTATTCAAGGAAACTTAATATACTGAATATTCTAACAATATACGAAGAACATATTTGATGTCACTTTACAACCATCGTATGAAGAACATATGGAGAATATATTTTGACGTCGCTTTATAATAGAAACATTAAAAATTGTCGCTTTTGATGTTATCAGTCACAATAAAAACCAAGCATCGCAACTTACTATTTTATATGGTCTTCGATTATACCGATGATCACAAATACTACTTTTAGAGTCTGGCCTATACATATTTCCTTGCATGGTCAATTAAATTAATCATATGGGCTTGGCCTATACGTAGAGATTGTTTAAATTATTAGAAACAATACAAACATTATAAATCGTTGCATTAGAGATCATTAGAAACATTAGAGACCATCGATTTTCTATACAAAGATCAACCACATATCCCCCCTCCCCGACCTTGAATAAAATTAAAATTATCTATTCAAGGACTAATAACTGACGACAACGATGAAAAACTAATTAGAATAATGGATTGACAATTGTCATTCTTGAGGGCTTAATATGATTTTTTTATACAATATATATGTTAAACCATATATGAAAAGTAGTTGAAAATCCTAAACTGTATGCCAAGGTAATGATAAATTATTCTTAGATGTAAGTATGATGATACATTCTATTTAAATGTTTGAATCTAACTAATATATTATGACAATTGACTTTTGTTATAAGAAAAAACTTTTCTTTTAATATTTATTGATGAATTTGTAGCAGAAAATATTCAAGGTGAACATCTTCAATAATATATCTAATAATTTTCGCTTATCGATTTTAATGTTGAGAATTGGTTGAGGAAGCTTTCTTAATATCAATACTCAACACATTTTTTCATTATATTATTGATGAACTCTAAAATATCCAAGTTCTGAAAATTTTACTAATTTTTTGCCTTGAAAAATTCAAAATCCTAGGCGTCGTTTTCATGTCGTGTAAAGAAAACACTTATTTGATGGATACTATTTTTTCTTAAAAGAAGTGGATCTTATAAAATAACATTGGCTTCCCTATTAACTTAAAATTCTCATGAAACACCACAAGTTATATACTCCAAACAACTTCATCTGGAGAAACCGACATAAAATATAACAGACATCAAGAATACTACTCCAACTTTCAATTTACACAAGATACTTGTGGTAAAACATTTGATGGTTCAAATTCAATTACTGTGAAAACTTAAATAAAATAATAATCAAGAATTTAAACTATAAAGTTCAATAATATTTGAATATAATGTTTTTACAAGTTAAAAATACTAAACCCATCGTCATATTCAAACCAAAATTATTAAAAATAAGTAGTTATGACACTCGTTCAACTATCACTAGCATAAAACATGTCGATAACTCGAGAAACTGTAAAATAATGTACATGAAGAACTAGTTTTCCAACCACTATTATTCAAGTCTAATGTTATCATGCTTTAAAATACATATCATATTTTTATGTTTTAGATAGAAAATGTTATGATGTGGATAACGAGATAAAAGCAATAAACATAGAAAGAATTTATGAGCTCGGTTTTTCTCTAAACTTGGAAATTACTCATTGAGCTATGAAGTTTGGTCTCAATTTAAGAATATATTGTTCATTTTTCGGAAACCAAAACATGAAATGTGCACATCAATATGTACATCACTAAATAAACTTCAAAATATTTTCATAGTTAATCAAAAAAGAAAGGAAAACTTCAAAGAGGTTTCAAAAGAAAAATATGAGATGGATTAGACTTAATGAAAATGAGATGTGCAGATGACTATGTATTCATGATCGGATAATCACCTTTTAATCATGTGTATCTTAAATTCATGTCCCTTTTAAAAAAACTTACTAATGAGCACTATTGTTTGTCATGAAATTTGATAAACCTTTTTTTGTTCTTCTTTTCTCATGCAAGAACTCACCAATAACATTATAAACTAGCTCTATTTCCTCCAAATTTTTTTTATGAAACTTTGAAGCAATCATTATATCATATCACTCAAATATTATCAGAAAGTTGAATTAAGCATCCAATAAATCGTCTATGTGAATAATGGGTAGAATATTAAGATGATCATCAATTGCAATTCACTATATTAAACCAAACATTACAATAAAAACCAACTTACCTTCAAATTCTTTGGGCAAGCAATACGTACGTAAATAATTATCAAAACCACTATTATTGTATTCAGATTTTTTATTTACAACCTCCACACCAATAATATCGCCTTCATCAGTAAATATAAAATTCATATAATCGAATACTTAACTTTCAAACATAGCGTGAAAGAACAAATTTTTTTAATGTTAATAATCTACAAATTTCTTACCATCCAAATGTTAAATAAACAGGTTCATACAAGGATAACTTTCACACTTGAAGAATAAAATGAGTATAGTGATATTATCCATATAAGGATAGTCTTTCACACTACAAGAGTAAAAAATAAATAGTGTTGTACGCATTATCAACAAACTAAATATCATTATTCATATAAAGTACGCTTGCAATAAATAAGTATTTAATGTTCTCCCCTGAAAAATTACTTAAAATTGTCACAGTATATGGTCCAAGTAACACTTGATATTCTGTTTAAAATTGTCACATTATATGGTCTAGAGAATACTTGATATTGTTTTCATTAGTATTGTGTCATTTTACAATCGTGAGAAGTGAATTTATTAATATATAATTGCATAGTGGTAAAATAATTATTTTCACACAGTAGTACATCTTTCTCAAAACATGACACATACCACCCAACATCTTGTACCACTGTGATACCAATGTAAACTACCATGCATATATATAGTAGTATCTTATATTATAGTAGAACATTTTTCCATCAACTAAGGAAATGTACTGAATAACATGCTATATTTTTCTAAATGATGCATAGTGAGCCAAAATTGAAAACCTTACAACCTGCTAACAAGCAAAATGTAACAACTGTTCATCATCTATGTGCAATGGTTACTAGATTAGATCTCTTTCATAACATAGTGATTAAACATTTCTAGTACAATTAGTACAGAATAAATATATACAAGAAAACATAAAACCTCTTTTATATGCAAAGTTATACTAACCATGCAAGTTGCATACATACACCATAAAATCGTATTAACAACCACACTTTTATTCAGAATAAAACAAATATTACGTGAGCTCTTTTTACGAATCATCAAAATCAATATTTTAAGTGACATGTATAGGCTACCATGATTTAATCATATATATATATATGAATCCAGGTGTTCGACATATCGATATATTCATTATGTCTAGTGAATATATTATCCATCTATTGTGTGTTATGCTATTATATATAACGTTACGCATATTATATCAATTACGTATTATATATAACGTTACCCATAGTGTATCATTACGTATTACTTAATATTAGTGTATCAATCATATTATATGAACGCTAGATTATATGTTACGGTATGTCATTATCCATGGATCGTGTGTAAAAAAACAACCAATTGCACAACCAAATCAAGTATCAGGAGCATCATATTAAAAAAAAACTCATTCTAGATAACATCTCTAATTTTTCTAGTAAATTTGTAAAGTTGAAACTTCACGGGAACAATTATTTATCTGAATACTGAATAATGTGTGAAAATCACAATGAATACTCAATTCCATTTGTAATACATAACCTCACATAACATAATATCTCGTGACCATAATCAAATTCACTAAAAATATTTATGTATGGGCATCCAAATTTAGAATAAAATAAAATATTGGTATTTAATGTTAAATTCTTTATTTCCGAACTTACATTAATTTAGAGCATAGATTTATAAAATCTAATAAACTAGAGCACCACACTACATAGAAAGAAAATATACAGGTTCTACAAAAAAATAAATATAAAATATAGATAATTCATAATCAACCCTTCATTCAAATTTAATAATTTTAATTAAAAAATATTATGATAATATTTGATTAGATTACATCATATGTTTTAAATTAGAAAAAAAACAAGATTACTTCAACCACTCATCAATCATACTTAGCTTTTGTTTTTAAAATCGAATCAAAACTAAACTTTAATTTACTACTCAATATCAATATCATGAGGCTTTTGATTGAATGGAGATCGATCCTATCAAACTTGAAATTAACTAGAACAAAGTTCTTATTGATTATTGACTCCATACAAATTGATATTTAACATCACACACAATAGTTTTTTTTTAATATTATATGCCTCCCGAACCGTTCGAATAACACTAATTTCACTACCATTTACATTTGAAACCCGTCAGCTTGAAAATTTCATTTGTTATCTTTGAAATCAATTATTATTATTCTAAATTACCTCATTATCTTTATTGTTAGTCAAAAATTGAATTACATACTTACTCACTCAACTAACTATTTAATATTATATTTATTTCGAACTGTAATCTTATTTAATCTATTATTTTCAACCTCACTCTCTTTTAACGATGCTTGGTGTTTACGATATATTTACCCCAATGGATCCCCTGAAATCTCATGTCACTACTAATATACTACATTTTTTGAGCCAAAGATGGAGAATAATAATATATAGCTACCATGTTCACTCCTTAACTTACTTTTATTTTCTTGTTAACAACATAATCGATATAATGACGATAGGATAACACCACTGATTCCATTATATGTATACAAGGTCACCCAAAATTTTATTATAGAGAATACGAAACACTAACTATCATGAACATTGTTTCATTTTTCCCGTCAGATGCAGATAAATCCACTTTCCTGACGCAATCGGTCGATCAACCAACAAAAGTATCAAAATTTATGTTAGTTTTCTTGAAAGGTGCAACTCTATCATTTAGTCATATCATGCCTTATAAAATATATTAACTGAACTTCTAGTGTTAACTATCACATTTCTCACTCTCACTCTAGCTATTACAAGGGTTACCAATAAAACATCTTCATGAGGTGTCACTAATCCGCATAAGTCATCATCAATAAATGACATGTTAAAGTTGGATTTTTGTGTAAGTGCAAAGATGATTCAATAACTAAATGAAATTCTATATAATTCATATATCTCTTTTTTGATGAATTTATAGTTCTTGATAGAGTATATTCCCCAAAAATAGCGCATAGCTCATGTTTCTTATCTTTCCTATTTCCCTTTGGACTTCCTTCTTTTGTCTTTACTTCTCTTTTTTCTCATTATCTTCCGTTAAAAAAATCATAAATTATCTATTGTTAATCAATCTTTGAATTTCACTTTAACAAAAATAGTCTCCCATTGAACGTCCATGATCATTATGATATGCATAATAATACCGATGAGTTAAATGATAATCACGTGCAAACATATTATGGTAGTTTGGTAGTTTAGCTGGTCTCTTGTCTTATCATAAACAATCACCACAGGTGCATTTAGCAGGTTAACCCATCATGTTGGGTAGTCAAATAGGAAAAATGTGATATATTCATAATATCTTTTGCAACCTCCATAATTCTTTTAACATAATTTCTCTTTTTCTCTAATATATCTCCAAATGTTTTGTTATTTTAGTTTGTATTGTTCCATCTTTTTTGCGTCTTCAACTTTGATATACTTCTATGTTCTTGCCAATAAATCCCTAATACAACCTACATAAAAATTAATCGAATTATTTAGCATACTATTATCAGAAGGTAAGACTGTTTTAAATAGCTGTTAACGCCATGTTTTCATTGCAACCTTCCAACGTACTCATTTTCTTTATAAATGTTTGAGTATGATCTCCCAAAGACTTCTCAGCCTTCTGAAATAGATTCATGATATGATACTTTTCATGTTTTATCATTTTATGACCATTGAAAGTAAGTAAAACACCATCCACGACTCGAGAAAACTATTAATTGTTCCTGACGGTAAATTGTTAAACCAAGCCAACACACTCCCTTTGGATATCATTGAAAAAACCCGATAGAGTGAGGTACCATCTAGATTAAAACCTATCATGATATTCAGAAATTACGCATGGTGATGCTGTAGATCCATTGTTCCATTATGTTTCTCCATCATGTATGTGTAAAACAATATTTGGTAATTTACCCTAAAAAATTCTCTGTGTCTGTAAACATTCAACCAATATGTACAAACCCATTTCATAATTTATTTTTGAAATTTTTTTGTTTATTTTTTTATTAATCGTGCAAATATTTTGAAGTTTCCTTACTGATGTACATATTGATGTGGACAGTTCATTTTAGTTTCTTAAAAATGAATAAAATATTTTACAATTGAGATTTGCCTCTATATCTTAATGTGTACTTGCCAATATTAGACAGAAACCAAGCTTGGAGATTTTTTCTATGTGTCCAAATATTTTATTCTTTTCAACATCAGAACATGTTCTAACTGTAAGATAAAAATATGATTTGTATATTAAAGCATGATAGTATTAGACTTGAATACTAGTTTCCAGCATGTACACCTCTCTTATAGGTCTGTTTAGATAAGATGATTTTATTGTTTCTCGAGTTATTATCATGTTTTGTGCTAATAATAATTGAATCATAGTCAGTATACTTATTTTTAAATAATTTTGGTTTGGAAATTTGAGATGGTTTTAGTAATTTAAACTTGTAGAAAAACTATAGTCATATGTTGCTCAACTTTATAGTTTAAAATATCAGTTTTCATTTTATTTATAACTTTCATAGTATAAAGAATTCCATTGAATTTGAAATATTAAAGGTTTCACTATTAAAACTTGTAAATTTAAAATATAAGTGGCACTAGTTTGTTGTGGAAATTGAAAGTTTGAACAATGTTCTTGATGCATGTTATACTTTATATTTGTTTTCCTAATATGCTAGTGATATTTTCATAACATTTATTTGGATTATGACAAAATACTATCTATCAAATAAATATTTTCTATACCCGGCATGAAAATGACTACTGACGTCTTGATTTTTTTCATGAGTAACAGTTAATGAAATTTTCAACATTTAGATATTTTAAAGTTGATAAATAATATAATCAAAAAACTTTGTGTTCAATATTGATATTAAGGAAGCTTTCTCAACCAATTTTTAACATTAAAATCGACCATATGTAGTTATTAGGTATATAATTGAAGACATTCACCTATAATGTTTTATGCTACGGATTCATCAATAAATATTTAAATAAAATATGTTTATCGTAACAAAAATTAATTTTCATGTCATATTAGTTAGATTTATACATTTAAATAAAATATATCATCATAAATACATCTAAGAAGAGTTTATCATTATCTTGACATACAGTTAAGGATTTCAGTTTAATACATAGTTGAATACTTATACTCTTTAAATTATAGCCAAATAGTGTTAAAATTGTAAACGTATTTATATAACTATTATACAGTTATTTACTTTGTATAGCCAAATAGTGTTAAAATTGTAAACGTATTTATATAACTATTATACAGTTATTTACTTTGTATTAGAAGTCAATGTACCTATAAATAGATGTACACTATGCTTTTATATTTTTACACTCGGTAATTGATATATATGGAGTAAAAGTATCCTAATATGATCTATCTCATTGATCTCAGATTAATTTTATTTATTACTTTTCTTTCATTGAGCCAACTGTGTGGTTAATATCGATCTGGTTAAAGTCAGACTTTATTGATTAAATTCAAATAACATATCATGATATCAAAATTAGACTTGTTAATCCATATAATATTTTATCAGATTTTATGATATTCAAAGAGTGAACCAACTGGACTTGGTCAATCTATATCATATTTAATTCCACCCTTTACAGTGAGGGATTTCATGCAGCGTAGGCTAGGGTCAGCTTCCATTGCACTAAAAGTACCACTGTTTCTTGTATCATTCGGTCCCATGGGCCTCTTCTGATGTGAATGCTTATCCATATATTTGTTAGATTATATTTTGTGAGAAAACTGATATAGAAACAGATTGAAGCAGTTTGAAGCTGTTTTTTTCGGTTTATATTTTAGTTATTTCACAGTGTAATATATAAGATATTATGTTAGTGAAATTGAATCAGCCCTTTCACAAAACTTTGTTGTTTCTGTTTAAATTTTTTAACGCAATCCTAAGTTGTGAAGAAGCAGAAGGATTAAATCCTACATTCTAAAAAAACAAACGGATTAAAATCCAATATTTAAAAAAATACAGAAGGATTAAAATCCAATATTTTGTATCAGAGCCACAATGTCGCAGTCAAGACGTGATGATAGACACGAGTTGTGGAAGCATGGAGACACGAGTTGTGGAAGCATACATATAGGAGTTTCTAGAAGTAGATCTAGCCAGAGGGAGAAATCTCTATCTCTCCAAGCACCCGAAACTGTCTGATAGAAACTGCCTACTCGCTATTCTCTACCAAGGGTTGAATGAGCAACATTGTATCAAGTTCTGGATAAAGACACGGCAAAAGAAGTGTGGGATACATTGAAAGAGACTCATGTTGGAGCACAGTTATTAAGAAGAGATCTAGACAACATGGACATGGCTGAGAATGAATCCATTGATGAGTACACCAAAAAGACGACCTTGATAGTCAGTAAGATAAGGTATCTTGGAGCAAATGTTGACAACAGTTATGTCATCTAAATTTTTTTGAGATCAGTGTCATCAAAATTCATGCTTGTGGCCATGAGTTTGGTGATATCTCTTCCAAGTCTCTCGAAGAAATTACAAGCTCTTCAACATCCTTTTAAGATAAGATGACAAACTTTAGGGATATAGAAAGGTGTTGAAAAAATCTTGTACGCAAAGACAGATGTGCAAAACAGTGACCAATGCAGTTACATTAACAGAGGAAGTTAATAGAGGAAGAGGCCTAGGAAACGGAAGAGGTTAACAGAGGAACAAATAATTCCATCATCAAAGGTGAGAGATAGAAGAAGCAGAACTCTATCTTTGACATAAAAAGGTCAGATGTTACAATTGCAATAACTTTGGTCATTTTGCTACAAATTGTGGGTACAAGACAGAAGAAAATGTTCACATAACATTGCATCTAATGAAGAATGAGGACATAAACTTCAATAATTCAATTAAATGAGAAGTCAGATTGTGAGATGGATAACTGAGTGACTACAAAATTGAGGGAGAGAAATGTTAAATTAAATTTTGTAGTCCAGAGTTGAGAAAAATAGAAATATTAAACAGGGCTTTTAAAAATAAGTTCACTTGAGAAAACTAATATAGAAACAGTTCTTTGAAGTTGTTTTCTTCAGTTTATATTTCAGTTATTCTACAATGTTATGTTAGTGAAATTAAATTAACCTTTTCCACAAAATTTTGTTCTCTGTTTAAATTTTTTTAATGCAATCCTACATTTTAAAGAAGTAGAAGGATTAAATCCTACGTTCTAAAGAAGCAGACACATTTTAAAGAAGAAAGGGATCAAATTCTACATTCTAAAGAAACAGACGAATTAAAATCCAATATATAGAGAATACAGAAGGATTAAAATCCAACAATATTTTCAATGAGTAATGTTTCGTTCATGTTCATCTGATCTTTCCTTTTTGTCCTCGTGCATTCCAGAAACATATTTGTTGCTCTAGCGAACATTACCGAGGAGGATTTTTTCCGGCCATTGGGTTGATGATAAGTTTGATTTTGTTAAGTTTGTTGGTGGAAGGAGTCCACGAGAAGAAAAATACGATTTTTCTTATGGTGTAAGCAATATAATTCTACTATCAGTCATAGGCGTGCGATGACTATTATAGGTAAAATGTTTGGTTGGTAAGGTAAGGTTTTATGTTTTGATTACTCCAGTATTGGGGTGACACCCTTATTTCTTTTTTTGGTTTGGTCCTTAGCTGTGGAATGAATTTTTTATTCTTTTAGTTTGGTTTACTTTTGAGTTCATTGGAATTAAGATAAAATTAATTTCTATTTTATTTATCACCTATATTTTCTGGAGGTTGTCTTAGGACGTGGTGTAAGATAGAAGTTACGCTTTTTACTAGTGGCATTCGAAATTGTGAGTTTTTGGTTAATAAAATTTTTACCGAAGTTCACAGTTGAACCAAACTCGCGGTAAGTTTTTAATATTTATTGCTTCATGAAATGTGCGGGGTTGAACGATTTAGTGGAGCTAACCTGAAATTTTTGGCTTCCTACTGCAATTATCTATAGATAGCTCTTAGGCATTTGAAATCTATTCGTAATCTTGATGAATCTACTAGATCATTATTAAGGTGAGATTAATAAGCTCAATCATTGCTGCTATCAATTTAAAATGAGTGATTTTGGATAATATGGTTCTTATTTCAGATGGATTAATAAAAATTATTTAAACTCAATTGCTTAAAGAATTGACCATGTTCTGGTTAATAGTATTGGAAATCATTCTTTCCCATGTTCATAGTCCATTTTGGTTTGTCTTTCTCTTCTAACCACTCCACTGTTAAACTTATTTTGTTCACACTAGGACACAAATTAATAAACAATTTAACTTTTTTTAATACATGACAGACTCATCATTCTTTAACAATATGTTGTCTTATTCATGTAACCTACAAATCTCTACTCATGGTATGAGACTGGATTCCAAAAATTCACTTGTCTTAAATTTTCCCTTTATGACCTCAATCGTAAGGAATATAACTATATTAGCAATGGGGTGGAAAATGGCCAACACTAACTTTTCTCGGCCCACTCCATATTAGTAAATGAACCCATAAATCCCTCTTTGGTATTTACCAAGATTGTAGCTTATTCTACCTATATATCCCTAAGTCACGTAGACAAAGTTTTCTAAAAACTAGAAAATTTAAAGAGCTTTGACTCAACCTTGGGGATCGTAACACTAAATTCTTAAAGAACAACTTTAAAAACCGTATTATTCGGAAATAAAAATTTATGTATCACTAATAATAATTGGATCCTATCCACTTCGACTAACGAGGTGTCGAAAGTCTTAGTCAACTATTAATTTAACAACCTTGGCTCCATGTCTCTCTCAGGTTAACCAAGGCTCGCTCATATCTCCTTGTTTATTTTTATTGAAGTGAATAACCAAGATGAATCCTTAATGGTTTGTCATGTTGCTTGTGCATAAATTAAAAACTCCTTTTTTAGTAATGATAGTGATAAATCATCGGGCCCTGATGGCTTGAACACGAGTTTATTCAAGCATGCTCGAATATCATCAACAAAGAAACTTGTAATCAGATTTTAATTTTCTTTAATACGATCTTTTTAAGACTTTTTTACATTTCACCACAATTTTTCTTATCTCTAAAAAGAATTGCTTCTTTATTGTTGAGGACTTCATGTCTATTGCATGTTGCATTGTTGTTTATAATACTATTTCTAAGATCTTTGCCCATAAAATCAATGACTTTTCCCCTATCTGATTGGAAAATCACAATCATATTTTTGTTGGCCAAAATATTAAAGACAATATCCTTTTATCCCAAGAACTCCTTAAGAGTTACCAAACAAATAGTAAGGGCCCACGGGTCGCTGTCAAGATCATTCTAATTAAAGTATTTGACAATGTTCGGTGGCATCCTATATTTAACATCTTGGTGGTGATGAATTTTTTAGAACAAAAGATAACTTAGATTATTTATTTAAGATCTATCGGTGCTAGAAATCATCCAACCTTCGAGGAGATTGACCATCTCATCTTTTTTTTCCTCTCCTTAACATCCTTTACAATGACGTTCACTATTGGAATACTAAGAGAGGAATAACCAAAGTCTCTATCAAGGATATCTAGAATATGATTTTTAAATTCACCCACCACCACCCCCCTGGCCGGATGGGCGAGGCTAGTATGGCATAAATTTAATATTTCCTATCATTATTTCATCCTTTGGCTTAATATCCAGAAAAAACTAGCCACTTGGGATAAGTTTATGAGTTGAGATTTAAACCCCCCCCCCCCCCCAATGTGTTTCTCCCCCTCATATACCATTAATCATATCATCTACGATTGTAGTTACACGTCTAGGGTTTCACAAGCTCTAAGCATTATTTTTATTTAAGTCACATTAAAAATTGGTTCTTGTAGTACCATGAGGTGTCCAAGTAACCTCCACATGATTTCGAAACCTTTAGTATTTGATACCTTTGGCATGCTTCCTTTGGCGTTGTTGTCTACCACTTTTGGTGTGAGAGGAATGCTATAATGTTTTGATAACCTTCTATCCTCCCCTCTGCAGTATCTTATTGCATGCTTTTCGATCTCTATTTCAGATTTCTTTGTACCAAATTTGTCTAGTCTATCAAATCTCTTTGAAATTTTAACTTACTTTTGTTTTGTGTTTGTTTGAACAAACCATCTTGTCAATATGGATTGTTGTCTTTTCACGTCTACACCGTCTTTGTCTAGTCTCTTTGATCATATCGATTTTAAAATTTTCCATATATGTTGTACTTGTTTAACTAAATTTTAATGGATCCTATCAGTTTGGATCCTTTTGCTTTGGTTGGTTATACATATTTGGTCAAATTTTGATCAATGTTTTCCAAAAAAAAATTGGTTTTCAATAACACTCCTCAAAATATTATTTACGTATTTGTAAAAGTGTTTTTTTATTTTGATTTAATGCATTTAAAAGAAATTAAATGAAACCTCCAATGGATTACAGTTTTATTTTATATAATAATACAATTGAAATGTTTAACAATTTACACTAGTAATTATTTTTATTATATTAAGGTCTGAACAAAATATTTATTTTCCTTCAAACTGTTGGGTATATTTATTTCATTAAAAGGGTTGTTAGAAGGGGTACTTTAGAAGGGGTACTTAAGTCTAAAGATCAGGAAATCAGACCAGGCTTAGACAAGTAGTATGACGGAATGACATAAATTTTATTAAGACTAGCGCAAAAAAAAAGAATTTCAAAATCGAAAATCAGAATTTATCCCACCTTCATTCATCTTTCAAGGATTCATTCAATAGAGCTGGAAAACTAAGTGGCTTAGCACGAAGAGCTTGAACCAGATTTCAAAAGACGAGCTTTTGTAATTAATCTGAAAATTTCGCATGCAGGTACAAAAAATCTTGGATTAAAATCAAAGAATAACTTCTTAAAAGGATTCTTAAATGAATTCTTAAGGATTGAGATCCCTTCTTACGTATTGGGTTCTCAATCCTTTAAGAAAGGTGATGGTTTTGAATAAATTGAAAGCATGATCCTAATTAAAATCGAGGTCTTTAGTAGTTTTAAGCGTTTCCTTAGCAAACCAATCGACCGCCTCATGCCTCTTGAAAGATGTGAATCATGTTCATGTTAGATGAAATAAGCTTTCGACAAGAGCAGATAATAGGTTTACGAAACCAGGGAGTTCTCCCGTGGAGTATTATTTTAGTGAGGATACTTGAATATGTTTTAATGTCTAGTTGATTAATCCCTCTGGAGTGATAGAGAAGTAATCCATTGAGTAAGGCTTTACACTCAGCCACAACCGGTAGGTTCTTTCCATAAAGACGATCGTAGCCAAGAATAATGTTACCATTACAGTCTCAGACTAAACCACCTCCACTGGATTTTGGGCTTGGTAAGATTGTTTAGGTAGCCTAATGAAGGGCCAACATTGCTGTCATATCCCTAGTGGCTTCTCTTGGGAATATTAGCCATATCTAGACCAGAAAGAATGTGAGTAAGATGATCTATGATTACTTTAACATTGATGATCTTCTCATTATGCTTCAGCTTGTTTCCTGGAGAACCATATGACCGAAGCAATAATGGGTGGTTGAATAGACCCCATGTGAACAATCTTCCATGTAAACCAGTACAAATACCTTACTAAGTGAGTGAAGGTCATATTCTAGTTATATAGATGTTGAAAAAGGTAGCAAAGTAGGTCGAAACACTCCAAACACTCTAGAAACTTAGAAAAACATGGTTTATAGTTTATGTACTCTCACAATGCTAACATTTTGAAACTAACTCAAAATTTTTATTTTTGCAGGACAATGTCCATGTTGACGCAGCTATATAGGATTCTCTATGTAAGGAGGAAGCATTTTCGAGGAATGATTGGGTTCCATATTTTCTTGCAGAGGTTAGAAAAGTTTCCTTTGTTCTTGTTGGTTCATGTTCTATGAGCCATTTTCCCAAAATTCCTTGACTTCATCTCCTTCAAGCCTTGTTTTATCATAATCTTTATTGAAAGAGATAAATGGTTGAGAATAGCACCATTTATCTAACCAAAAGTCTATGTTTCCAGAGCCAGGGTGTCATATGATAAATCTCTCAGCACTATCTCTGATATTACTAAGTCTAATCTAGACTTTAGAGCTTGTAATAGGTTTGGGGCAGTAATATGGTGATGATTATTATAGTATATTGAAAAAAACATATTAGCCCAAAGAGATTTTTGAGCTCTAAAAGTTAGACATAGTTTATGAGAAAATACAACTTAAAGCTCTTCAACATTTCTCACATTTAAACCACATTCTTCATAATGTTTGCATACTTTAGACCACTTTGACTAGTTGATAGAGAATTTTCTATCTTTTGAGCCTTACAAGAAGTTATTGTAAAGGGTTTTAATTCTTAGAATAACAAATTTAAGGATAAGGGAGTTTTGGATTATATAGATAGGGAAGGTTGAGATAATAGACTGAATCAATGTGAGCCTACCACCAGAAAACATAACACCTTTATCCCGTTCAACAATCTTGTTTTTTATTTTGAAAACTAAGTCATCATACTTGTGAATCATGTTGATGTTGCTGACTGTGATGCCCAGGTACTTGAAAGGAATAAGGTTATGCTTGAACCCCATTATGTTTTCCAGACTTCTAATTATTTAAAGTAATATTTTATTTGCCACAATTAACTTAGATTTATCTTTGTTTATAAGCTAACATGATTTTTATTTATAGTGAGACATGAAGTTACCGATTTGAGATATTGAGGAGATACGATTTTTACAGAAAATAGGGAGATCGTCTACAAAAGTAAGATAAGGTATGTTGATGCTCCCTCTCTTCTTGTATTTTGTAGAAGGATGATCTAATGCTAGATTCTTGAGCCCTTTAATAAGATAGTCCTCAGCCACGATAAAAAGACTATGAGACAAGGGGTCTTTATGTCTTAAGCCTTTATTAGATTTAAAAACTCTTTTATCTTCCCATTGATGATGATAGAGAATGAAATGTTATCAATACTATTTTCAATCAGCTTTAAGAAACTAGAACCAAAAACATGGAGGGCATGTTGGCCGGTACAAACACATTTATACAAGTGGACGACAATATAAAAGGCGAATCCGTAGAAACACTTGTATAAGACCCGAGAGAGGGGAAGTCCGACCGAAAGAAAGCAAAGGATGGGCCTCACAGGGATACTTTTCAACGAACTATACACCCTGATAATCCATCCCGAAGATTTACGCCGTTAACCGAGTCTAATTCTGTGATTTACGACCGAACGAATAGAGAACGAGGTATCATCCTCCAAGAGTGATGAGTGATCCAAGCTATAAGTGGTCCAACAAGTCTTTTTGGTCCTATCACAACGACCATGGCCACCCCACCGACGAGTGCTGACAGATCAAGGACGAGATTTAAAGATGGATCGAAAATGGGGAACTCATTCAATTCATCAAGCGACATGATCGCCATCGCCAACCCAAGCAGAGAGAGGAAATTTTCCAGATCAATGAGGAGAAATATCACAAAGAAAAAAGAGAAGACACTCGAAAACAACAATGGTTGATTACAATTGTGGAAGGACGTTCAGATATAACTGAACGCAAGGAAGGTGCAGACAACAATGATCCAAGCACTTTGGTTATTTTAGCGGGAGCACAATTTATGGTGGCCAGCAATTTGGTATTACAGATTCAAGAACCTGTGTCGTCGTTATTCACCATCGATGGGGGAGACTCTGGGATATCTTACGACACAAAATCTAATAAACGGGAAAATACATAATCACAAGATTCAGACAGTCGAGGTTTTGTCCTATCAAAACTACCAGGACCCTGTTGTCGACCTCACATTTAATGACGAGGATTTGCCGGTGGTCAGCAAGCCGCATGAGAACGCTCTAACAGTGAACCTCGAAACTGGGGGAGTCATTACCCCGGGTCTTAGTATGTGAATGAAGCTCAACCAACTTCATATTCGAGGCAAGTTATCCTCGCATGAACCAGGTGCCACCCTACAAACCAATGCAGCAGACTTTGGTCGGATACAAAGGAAATTTCTTTTAGTGTGTGGGGGAAGTAGAACTGATGGTCAAATTTGGATACGATGCCACAAAAAAAATTATGATTTTGGAAGCCCCAAGCCCTTATCACACGATTATCGGTCGGCCTTGGCTTCACAACATGGAGGCCACTCCCTGCATATTTAGGAAATACATCAAGTACCTAATAGGAAATGCGGTCAAAATTATCCAGGAAAGCCAGATGACGGCCAGAACATGTTACACCGTCACGATAAACCCGTCAACCCCCCCCCCCCCCCCCGATAGAACTTACTGAGCCGGGGGGAAGCACAAAAAAATGAATGAGTACCTCCCCTAGTTGATCCTGTTGATGATCATCGAGAGACAGGAATGCCAGGAATAGACCAAATTGATTCGATTGAAGAAACGGTGGTAGAGGGTCGTACACTACGTATAGGTAAGAATTTAGATTTTGTTTTTA
Source organism: Limnanthes douglasii subsp. nivea (assembly GCA_036936605.1). Lineage (NCBI taxonomy): Eukaryota > Viridiplantae > Streptophyta > Magnoliopsida > Brassicales > Limnanthaceae > Limnanthes > Limnanthes douglasii. Next base: position 241,666,337 of record JAUPFV010000005.1, on the reverse strand, counting down.
AACAATTAATGTTTGACTTGCTATGAATAAACTTGGATATTTTCTCGTGGGATGCTCATGATGTATCTTTGGTAGACCCATCTATCATTTGTCATGAGTTAACAGTAGATCCATGTGACGCGCCCATGCGGCAAAAGCGACGCTTATGTTCCCTCGAGAAACAGGAAGTTATAGGCGCCGAGGTAGATAAGTTATTGCAGCTCGAGAATATCCAGCAAGCTCAATATCTAGTGTGGATGGCAAACCCGGTGATAGTAAAAAGGAAAGGAGGCCAATGACGAATGTGTGTCGATTTTACCGATCTGAATCAACCTTCCCTAGAAGACGCGTTTTTGCTCTGCCTCGTATTGATCAATTGGTGGATTCAGCTTTGGGTTGTGAATATCTTTCTTTTCTGCACGCTTACTCCACCTACAATCAAATTCACCTCAGCCCATCTAACGAAGAGCATACGACATTTCATACCGAGCACGGGTTGTATTGTTATACAGTGATGTCATTCGTTTTAAAAACTTTAGGCTCCACATACCGATGTTTAGTCAATCACATTTTCAAAAACCATATGGCTAAACAAATGGAGGCATACATCGATGATATGATCGTTAAAACACGCACATCAAACAAACAACTTGAGGTACTTCAAACTATGTTCGACATTCAGGGTCAATATAATTTAAAGCTTAACCTGATAAAGTGTTCCTTCAGCATATAAACTAGAAAATTCCTTGGTTATGTGGTCAGTAAGAGAGGAATCGAGGAAAACCATGTGCAATTGTAGGAAATTATCAAGATGGCACCACCCACAAATGTGAAAGAGGTTTAGTGGCTTACGGGTCGGTTAGCAACATTGTTACGCTCTATTTCTTGAGAATCCGATAAAAGTCACTCATTTTTTGAGATTCTTTGAGGCACTAAAAACATTTCTTGGACAGAGGAGTGCAGTACTACCTTTGAAGCATTTAAAGATTATCTAACCTCGCCTGAAATACTCTCAGCACCAATGACACGTGAGAGTCTGTTTTTATATTTATCAGCTTTATTTTGCTTGGTTAGTGCAATATCAATTAGGAAATTAGATGGCGTGCAACGCCCAATTTACTTTACCAGTAAAACTTTAGTAGACGCTGAGACTTAATACCTCAATATGGAGAAACTCACGCTCATCCTGTTGGTAGCAGCTCAATAGATGCGACATTACTTTTAAGGACACATTATTATCATCCAAAACTATTTTCCATTCAAAGCTGTGCTACAAAAACCTGATGCTTCAAGGATATTGACAAAGTGGAGTATCCAATTAAGGGAACACGACATCAAATTTGAGCCCCCCACTATAATAAAGGGTCATGATGTAGCTGATTCCACATAGAATTTTACACACCCCGTGAAGGGCCCTTTCCAAATGAAACCTTGGCTGAGCCTGAACAGTTAGAATGGGTTGTCGAGGCATATGGGGTCTCTAGCGCATCTGGTGGAGCAGCGATTAATTTTAATTTTCCGGTAACCAATAATATAGAAGAATACGAGGATGTGATTTGTGGGGTGAAGTTAGCACTTATAAGCGGGGCTCGAATTCCACGAATTCGATTGGATTCACAATTAGTCATTAGTCAAGTGAACGGTTCCTACGATGCTAAACATTAGGGTATTCATCGGTATCTGACAGAGCTTACAGAATTTCAATCTAAATTTTCCCTATCGTGTATGAGCAAGTCCCTCGTTTACACAATTCCAATGTCGACACCTTAGCAAAAACAAAATCAGTGGGCGATCATCCCCTCATATTACTACATCAATTACCCATCACATAAATTATACACAAGAATGAGCAGTTTGCATAATTAACAGACTAATGACTAGAGACACCGTATCTTCTCTATCTCCAATTTGGCACCTTACCAACTGACAAAGCAGCCGCCCAGCTCTCCAACTGATAGAAACTAAGTATTATATATTGGATGGCATCTTATACATAAAAATCCCCACTCACCTGCTACTCCATTCTTTGGATTCCTCTAAGGCTACCTTAATTTTGCACGACCTACATTATGGCGATGTTGGGGCACATTGCGGATATCGTAGCCTTATTCGTTATTTTTTATTAGCAGGTTACTTCTGGCCGCCCTTGGCCACCGACGTAGAAAAATTTGTTCAATAATGCAATAAATGTCAACAGTTCGCCAACACTAGTCACCTACCGAGTGAGCCGATGTAGGTAGTTGTTGTCCCTTGCCTTTTCGACGAATATGTATTGACTTAATAGGGGCACTACCCATGTCGACAAGTAAACGACAGTTTTTAGAGGTGTCGATTGATTAATTCATTAATAGGGTTGAAGTAAAATCTATCAATTGAACCTCGGCCTCATAAATATGTGATTTCATTCTTCAATAGATTTTAGCTCAATTTGGAATATCTCGCATCCTGATGCCATACAATGGGCCCCAATTCCAAAATATGATGATCACTGCATTCTCCAAACATTTCGACATCAGCCAAAACTTTTCCACACCATACTATCCTCATGCAAATGGACAGGTTAAGGTGAAAAACCGCAGTATATTGGAAGACATTAAAACAAAACTAGAAGGGCCAAGGGTAAATGGTCGGCCAAGTTGACTGAGATTCTTTGGGTATATCAAATTACCCCGCGAACTACAAGTGGAGAAACTCCCTTATCCCCGGTATATAACAGTAAGGTTGTGGTCCCAACAGAGATCATCATCCCAAGTCATGGGATCAACAATTCCGATGAGAATAACAATACCACTGACCGAGTAGTAAGTATAGACCTTATCGAAGAACGACGCGGCCATGAACGAGCCCGAGTAGAGCATTATAGAAGCCTCGTGCAGGGACGTTTCAACGCTTAACTAAAGCATCGTATTTTGCAGGTTGGCGATAAAGTAATGAAAAAAAAATTCCAAGGCTCAGGTAATAAAGCATTAGGCAAGCTCGGACCAAATTGGGAATGGTCATTCACAATCATCTCTAAGAGGCATAGAGAAGCATACCTCCTTGATAACGCCAAAGTCAGCATACTTAAGCACCTATGGAATATTCCCCATTTACGATTATATCACCATGATGTGTAACTTAGACGATCTGCTCTTTTACCTTCGTGATGGCGCAGGAAGGTTTTTTAACGATGCATTAGACTTCTTATTTTATTTACTACAATACAATTTCTTGTTTTCGCCAATGTCAGGGTTTATTTATTCGTTCTCTTAATCCTTACAATACCGAAGAAAGTTAACGACCATGCTAATGGTCTACGTAAGGAGTTGTGCTGAGCCTAAATCATCGAGTGTCTATTAATACAAACGGGCTACAGGCCACACCTACGGGCTATGTACCACGAACTGATCTAGCATAAAGCATTTAATAGGGCTACTAAATACGGTTTAAATGACCTCTCCACGAATAAGCTGAGGAGTATAACTCACTCATAGCTACGTAACGCAAACTGATCATGGGTCAAGCCCTTTAACGGGCCATGCAATAGGATCTAACTGACCTCGCTGTGAAGTAGGCTCTAACTGACTTACGCAATGAGTTTAATACGGCTCAACATTCTAGAAAAATGCTTTATCGTTTAAACACATACCTACATAAACCTAAGAAGCTGAATAATCACTATCATATATTAATAAAACCATCGAAGACATCCTAAGAATCTGATGAGAATAAGTTTAAGTATCTCGTAAACAACATACGACTAAGAAAAATATGAGTTCAGTTATATTTACAACACATTTACCACAAAAATGAAATACATCCACGAAATTATCAAAGATGCATTACTCCAAGCGTCAGGCACCAAGCTCAGATCATCAACCGTAGTATCTTTTATCTGATAAACGCCTTGCTGAACCACGCCTACTTCAATTATCGGGGATGGACACATTTACTAGCTCGTGTTGAGACCGTGCTGTCATCACGGATGCGGTATCCCCATCTGGGCACCGCGTGTCTCCACGCGCAAATTTCACTAATGAACCCAATTTCCTTTCTGAGTTCAAAGACATCAGCTCCGTTATAGCTTCCTTTTGTGTATGCGTCATCATTTCCATAGCAACCTCCATTATATGTGCCTCCCTCTCATCTCAATCTGATGATTCCTTCTTCAAAAGTTGGTTGCGTTATTTCTCCATTGATGCCTTTAACTCCACCACTGTAGCAGTCAATCTCTCGTTCTCCAATGTAAGAGTGGCAATACGCTCAGACGGATCTTCAACTCTTTTCACTTGAGAGACATTCTGAGAAAGCAGTGTGTTACTTTGGTACATTATCTTCTCATTCCTTTTAATCAGCCCATTATTCTGAGCTATCAGCGCGGCATTCACAGTGGCCAGCTCCTTACACATTTCCTCACAGGTAGTCAAGAAACTTTGGAGCGTGGTTACCCTCTAACGCAAGCATTCATTCTCGGCAATTGCATTATTCTTCCTGGCCTTGGCAGCTCCATATGTATTTTTGAATCTAGCTCAGTGATCAACCCTCTCACTGACCCAAAGAACATGGGCTCTGTTTTTTATTTCTACGTTAGTTAAAAATCACTTTCGACATCCTTTGGTATTATAATACCACAGAGTTATGGTGCATCTGTGTTAACAAGTAAGGTTAGCATAACACACGATTTAGATTCACAGTAGTCTACATTACAAGCATAAGGTACCTCAATTGTCAGCTCCACTTTCTTCTGTAGTAACTCACTCATGGCCATATGGTCATAAAAAGATAGCTCATGAATATGATTATGATGCTCAAACATTAACGTCGATGGAGGTGGCATCATCACACCTGGTACCAGGAATTCCTCTGCTACCCCCTTCCCTTTTTGTGCCCACTCTCCCTCTCTTTTATTGGTAAAAAATTTGGTCTTACGAAATTCACAGCGGCTGAGCCCCAACCCACTTCTTGCACCAGTGATGCCGATCGACGAACAATCACCGCCTTGACCCAATTTTCCATTCTCTTGGCTATCTCCTTATGAATATATTTTTTTGGTCTCTCATATTCCTCTTCTATAGAATCCTTGTTCGGTTGTACTCCCATCTGCGCCTCGTCCAAAACTATTACTTTGGGGGCTTTGCCCCGATTATCGTCAACATGTGCTTCTCAGGCCATCTTCACTTGATCACCTCTAACTCAAGCCCCATCACTCATCCTCATCTACAAATTGGAGCCTTCTCGTTGATAACAGAACTATATCGAATATTACACGAGCCTTCTTTTGTAGGGGACTCACTTGGTCATCTGAGTGCTCATTTTTTTCTTGGACTGGTCGAGTCTAATCTTTGCCACCTTCATCTTTTAGGGGGACAACATATTCCTCCCTGTAATTTACTTCTCCCAACTCACTTTCTTTCTCGTTCTTACATTGAAAGGATAACGAGATCTCTGCTTCCCTCATTTTACGATCTTGGAGCGCTGATAGCCACACCTCTGTAATATTACGCTCATTATACCTTTGTTCAACAAGTGGTCGAAGTCGCTCGATCGTCACCACCTCTTTACTATCACCCATTATAACTTTACATTTTTATCAAAATAATTAGTTCAGGAATTGGCCACAACCCAGCTTTCAAGAAATTGACCTGAGTAAATAAGTTAGCCGGCTCCTGTAACCACGTCTTGTTTCCTAGGTTAGCCACCTGAATCAAGGGGTTCTTTGCGCCCTCAGATAGATCCTCTTTGCACAACTCTTGGTGTTTCCTTTCACTTGCAGCAATCAAATAGATAAGTTAGTTTTTCCCCCAAGGTCTTAACCTTGCAGGCTAAAAGTCATCCTTCTTATACTTAACCTTCCAATGGATTCCAACTAAAGATTATTCAACACCTTTTTATGCTCCCAGTTCCCCGATATGAATACAAACCAGTTCTTCTAGTTCTTATCGGAGGTACAAAGCTCCACTATTTTCCTACACCCAGTCAACTGAGTATAGAATAAGGGTGATTTTTCCATTTTTGTCAATCCACCACTACCAACAGATCCGCCAAACAAATCTAGATACCTAGCAGACATGCAATTAACATTATACTAAGAAAAACCCTACACCCATTGGCTGCTAACTGTATGAGGCATATACCTATCAACTAAAAAAATCTCGTATCAGTAACGGTAGTTGCAACCGTAAGCCCCATTAAACAATTGTAGAGTATATGCAAGTCTCATTTTCCTTGCCTTGAAATGGATACTCCCCGACCTCTGGCACCATAATTGTAACATAACTAGGAATACCATACATAGCCCTAAAGATCAACAAACCGTGTTCGTCAAAATACTCATATTTGGGTGCTATTCGGTCAAACAAACTTTTTAAAAATTGAGGATCTTCGAACTAGGTTTCCACGACTTTAACCGATTTCCTTACTTCTTTGTAATATTTTTTAGGGCCATCTCGACTACAATGAGCCAAATTAAGGGATAAGATTAAAAAGATTGAGCAAACATTTCATGCACAATCACGATTGCTGGAGACAAAAGTCTTTTCCCAAAGGTAATAAATTAGTAATCAACAACTGATTGCTGAGAAACTAGGATTTCATCCACCAATACTAAGTCAGAGAGCAAGAAACAATTAATATATAAACTTACATTTTGGGTTGACGACAAGCCTTAATAATGGGGATGTAGCTTATTTCTTTAAACGCAACCAATTTCTTTCCCCAAAAGGTAAACTACTTTTTTCAATAATAATTTTCTTAACTTTTAAACTGTGACTTACTATTAGGATACCAATTTGGTTTTTGCTCCACACGTGATGGGATGAAGGTTTTCATTCTTAATTAAAGCCAATCGCACGTTTTCCCTAAACCACAAGTGTTGTTTAGAAGATAAACGGCTTCATTGTCAGAATAAAACTGCTTGGAATTCGACACGTGTCCCTTGGAAACCAATCTTGCCTTGTGTTTGTGTATATCCTTTGGAAACCAATCTTGCCTTGTGTCGCTCGATGGTGCCATCGGATTTATATTTTATATTAAACACCCATCTACACCTGACTGCTTTCTTCTCTTGTGGTAACACACAATTCTCCCATGTAACATTCCTTTTTAGATCTTCCATTTCCGTATTAATTGCCTCATGCCATTCATTCATCTTCTTAGCTTCTTGAGCTGTTTTAGGGATTTGTTCAGAGAGAATAGTAGCTGAAAACGCCTTTGTAATCTTCGTCATTCCTTTCCTATCCATTTTTACCGGATATGTAGAAGCACGAGGAACGTGTTCCGGTGAATACCGTTCAGGAGGAACCCCTCTTTTTTTTCTTGGGGGAAGAATCAGATTTTGAGTTTCAACAAATGAACTTCTTGAAATGTCATGGTCAGTAGCATTTTGTGAATTATGATATTGTAAATTGTTTACCTCTTGATGGATATTTTCTTCGGCTGATTCGCTGGTAGTATCCATGGCATATATTTCTTGTTGGACAGTGTCTTCGGGAGAATCATTGGTGGTAAGAACTGCCTCGTCAGTCTTCTTTATGTTGGAAGAGGCGTGTTCGGTGGCGCCATCTACCGACTCTGTCGGCACATCCTCAAAGTAACTTTCCTATAACAACCAGTCGAGTGATTCACTTACTTTCTCCCCTTGAGCACGAGATTGGTGGTCAAAAAAATAATCGGATTCTAAGAAGTCACAGTCCATGGTGACATGGATTCGACGAGTAACTGATTGTAACACCGAAAGCCCATTTGATGGACACCATACCCAACGAATACACACTTTTCAGCACACGGATTAAGTTTGTTTCGACTAGTTTTAGGGATATGAACAAACACCAAACAACCAAAGACACGAGGTGGTAAGGTCATAACAGATGGAATTGTAACTTGGGTGGCAAGCACTTGTAATGGAGTTTTATTTCCTAGACATCGGGTTGGTAGACGATTTGCAAGATACGTGGCTGTAGCAAGAGCTTCTGGCCAAAGAGAATGAGGAACTCTAGATTCAATCATAATAGCACGAGTTTTTTCAAGTAAAGTACGATTTTTTCATTCTGAAGTACTGTTTTGTTGAGGTGTGTTTGGACAAGTGGTTTGATGGATAAGACCATTTGTTTTGAAGAAATTATGCATTGTTTGGTTGACAAACTATGTTCCATTATCAGAATGGAGAATCTGTATTTGTTTTTCAAATTGAGTCAAAATCATTTTTGTAAAAACAAACAAATATTTCTGGTACTTCCGGTTTATGTTTCATGAAGTATATCCAAGTTATTCTTGAGAAATCATCCACAAATAAAACAAAATATCTGATTTCATTGTTAGTGGAATTTGGTGCTGGACCCCAAACATCAGAATGGATTAGCGAAAAAGCATAATCAACTCTAGTATTACTTTGATTAAATGAGACCGTGCGATTTTTTGCAAGAATGCAGGTTTCACATTTCTCATGAATGGAATTATTCAAAAAAAGACTAGGAAACAAAATTTTAAAATAGCTAAAAGAAGGATGACCAAGTCGTCGGTGCCATAACCGAAGTTGCCTTTCGGTTGTTCCATGAGCAAGCATGACATGTCCCTTATGAACTGCCTCATCAACATAATAGAGACCTCCTTGTTCAGTACCACGCCCAATGATCTCCTTCGTACGAATGTCCTGTAAAATGCAAAAAAATGGATACATAAGAACCACATAGTTGAGTTGTTTTGTCACTTGACTAATAGATAATAACTTTAAGGATAGTGAAGGAATGTAGAGGCAGTTTTTATCTGAAAAAATAATTGAACCTCCCCATTTGACTTCACAAATTTCTCCACTAGCAGTTTCAATATGGGACTTCTTTGGAGATGATATGTCATCAAAATCTTTAGGATCATAAGACATGGTGTCTTTAGCCCCACAATCAAAGATCCAATTCATTGATTTCTCAAACCCTTTACCTCCAAGTTTTTCATAGGAATTCGCCGCCATTCCTCCAAAACCAGTGCCACTTCCTTGCTTATTTTTAGTCGGATCTTCGTTGCCACTTGTAGACGAAGCCTGTTTGACATTAGATCTCAAAATGCTGGTTATTTTTCTCCTTATGACCGTCTTCCAATAACATTATAAACATTTTGATAAACATTTTTTGTTTTTCTCTTGTCATGCAAAAACTCTCCAATAACATTATAAACTAGCTTGATTTCCTATAAAAAGCAATACACAGATAAATAATGTTTGGATATATAAGAAGATATAATCTTTGACATTATGGTAAGGTTCAGATATATTACCAAATCATCTAATTATTTTAGAATGACTTAAACTCTTTTTTTTATCTATCGTGGTTCTTTTTCCTTTTTTCTATCTTTTGATTTTTTTTCCATTATCTAGTTTTTATTTAATTTCTTTAATCTTCTTTTTTTTCTTTTTTATTATGGGGATTTTTTTTTTCTTGTGAACCAAGTTAAATATCAAATCAAAATTAGGTATGAGAATAGGAGAAATTATAAAATTATTTGAAATTAAATAAATAGCCAACACTAAATAGAAATATAAAATAGGTGTATAACAAATAAAATGTATAATGAATTTTATACATGTGTGTACCTAGCCATGTAGGTCGACTGGTAAGGGCCGAGGTACAACGGGTTTTGTGGATGTTCAGTAAACCACTTATATCGACCCATTATATGTATCAAATATTTTGAATTTTCAACTATTCAAAGTAAATGGTAATCTAAGTAACCTCGAAACTATGAATCATCAAAATTGATAGATTCATCAGTTTTTCAGATTATTTAGACTACCATTTACGTTAAGTCGTCCAAAAGATAAAATATTTGACACATACAACACATATGTATTCATCAGCCAACAAATGATGTTATTAGGATGGAGATACTATCAAAACTACACGTAAAATCTCTCTTCAGATTCAGGTGTGTGGCTAGCGAGCGGACCACGCTACACGGTTATCGAGCGGACCACCTGCAATAAAAATGAAAATATATTATCATAACAATGAAATTTGTAAACGTGTTGTTTTGATCCGGCTACACTGCTATTGAGCAGGCCACCTACAATGAAAATGAAAATATATTATTATAACAATGAGAATAAAAATATATTATTATATAAGAATAATGTTTTGGAAGAACCGATTCTCCTGTAAGAATAATGTTTTGGAAGAACCGATTCTGACACGGTTTCCTCTGTAACCTTCTGTGAAACTATTTCGATAACTACCTACCACTGCACGGATTCCATTTTGAAGGGTGCGTGCGACTAAAAAGCTCCGGTGGAAAGAGAAACGAATTGGTTGCGGTCACGAAAAGCGGCGCTATTAGGGTTTTCTATGAAGAGGTGGAACTCCTATTGTGTCTGGTTAATCTTATATAATATATTTTTTTGGTCCCTCCTATGAGGCACGAGAGACCTGTCCTATTCCAGATTTTTAGTAGAGCTGTCAATTTTGGACACGACCTGTAAACCCAACACGAACACGACCCGGAATTTTAGGGTTAGAGACCCGATATTTCAGACCCGATAAAATTAAGACACGACACGAACCCGACTCGAAAAAAAAACAGGTCGGGTTCGGGTTGGGTTCGTGTCACCCGAAACTGACCTGTAAAACCCGAAAAGACCTGTAAACCCGAAACTGACCTGTAAAACCCGAAAAGACCCGTAAACCCGAAACTGACCTGTAAAACCCGAAAAGACCTGTAAACCCGAAACTGACCTGTAAAACCCGAAAAGACTCGTAAACCCGAAACTGACCTGTAAAACCCGAAAAGACCCGTAAACCCGAAAAGACAGGTGAAACCCGAAAAGACATGTAAACCCGAAACAGACATGTAAAACCCAAAAGACATGTACACTTGTAAAATAAAATACTGAACCCACTTAATAAAATAATATTATTTTAAAAATTTGACTTATAAATTAGAATACCAAAAATACTTATAAAACTTTATTAATAAAATAATTTTATTTTTGATTTAAAATATATAAAATAAATAGTATACTTAAATAAGTATATGAGGGAGGATAAATAATGGTTCACATGTTTGCTATACAGTTTTGAATTTTATTCTTCTTTCACGTATATTAATAAAGTTTTGAATCTTTCTTCTGTGTATATAGATTATAATATTAAGAATAAAAAATGGAAATAATTTATTATTTAACAGTTTTTTTATTTGATTCGTGTGAGTTTGCTAGATTTATTAATAAATATTGAATGCATTCAATCTTGTTTTGTGGGATGAATCGATTTACAATTCTAGTGGTTATTTGATAAGAAGTGACAACTTAGTGGTTATTTGATATTTTCTAAAATTTATTTAATTTATCTCATGTATTTTTTTCATGTTTAGATGAGATGGCAAACCCATCATCACCATATATTTTACGGTAAGATAACTTCACCGGTGATAGTAAAGCCGGTGTAAATATATGAAGTAAGCGTATCTTGACTTTATATAAATATAGTGGACCAATAAAATTTCAAAAGGGGATGTAGCTCAAATGGTAGAGCGCCCACTTTGCATGCGGGAGGTCCAGGGTTCGATCCCTTGCATCTACATTTATTTAATTTTGTCTTTTCCCAAAATTCGTGTCAAACAGGTCGGGTTCAAAATTCGTGTCAAACAGGTCGGGTTCGTGTCAGACGGGTGTTTCGTGTTGGATACAATTTCGTGTCAAACAGGTCGGGTTCGGGTCCAACAGGTTTTTAACAAGTCGGGTTCGGGTCTTTGAACCTGACACGAATTTCGGGTTCGGGTCGGGTTCGTGTCACAGGTTCTAAAATTTCGGGTTGGTCAAACCCGACACGAACACGACCCGAAACCCGAAATTGACAGCCCTAATTTTTAGTCGTTGAAATAATCTGATATGGTAATTAGAACTTTTGCAATTCAATGAGTTATATCCGTCCTCCTTATCTTCTAGTTTACAATCTTTTTTTACTATACTTTCATGAAAATATATTTTTAAAACTATTTTTGATACTCAATTTTAACAATTATTCAAATAATAGTTATAAATATTTTCAAAATTTATGCATTTTTTATTGCAGTTATGTCTATAGACTATAGAGACAACATAAACTATTATAGCATAGCCAATATAAAAATAATAAAAATAATTTTATTACTCGCCATGGAAAAATAGAGATAGTTTTCATTTACCTAAGGTGTAGTTTTTCATCAGTTACAAATCTATTATATACGGTATATGGTTTAGTATATAAATAAATTCTATTGGAATAATTTAACATGACAATTTTTACAATTTCAATTGTATTATTATATAGGGAAAACATCCAAATCCAAATTTTCTCACCAAAACATAACTAAATATATATAACCATGCATAGGGAAAGCATCCAAGTTTAATCTAAATTTTGTTCAAACAAATACAACAATATAATATAAATGAACTAAAACGAATATATATGATCAAAGAGGCTGGACAGCAGCGACGAAGACGGGAAAAGACAGCAATCTTAAAGGAAAATATGGTTGTTTCAAACAAACATAAAATTTTGGTGTCAAGGAATCTAAACTGGAGATAAGAACACATGCGATAAGATACTACGAAGGCGAATGTTGGAGATGATATAAAAATTATTCTATTTATTTCGCACCATATGTGATAGATAATAACGCCAAAGGAAGCACATCAAAGGTGTCGAAATCATGTGGAGGCCACTTACACGCATCATGGATCCAAAATACCATATTGTTATTGTGACTTAAATAGAAACAAAGTTTAGAGCTTGCGAAATTCTAGATGTGTAACTACAATCATAGATGATATGATTAATGGTTTCTGAGGCCGAATTGGATTGTGAGCTAAATGATGAATAAATGACGGGGAATATTAAATTTATGTCATACTAAACTCACTCACCCACTCGATGCGGGGGATGAGCACACGAATGGGATAGTAGTTAACCTTGATAGAGAACTTGATTATTTCACTCTTAGTATTCCAATAGTGGACTTTGTTGTGTAGGATGTTAGGGGGAGTGAAGGAGAGGATGAGATGGTCAAACTCCTGAAATATTGGATGGTTTCTAGCACTAACAGGCGTTGAATGAGCCAGTCAATTCTAGATAACATCCCAAACAACATAAGAAATTTAATCCACAGACAATAAACTCGAATAGTGGTTGGCCAAAGAGCTTGAGAGCAACAACGAGTCAAACCAAAATGAGGTCTTCTTCCCGTTACCTATCAAGACGCTCTACAAATTGTTAGCAGATTGCCCAAGATATATAATTTTCCTAGAATTCCATGAAGGAAAATATTCACTCTTTAAAGACTAAAAGTTTTTCTCATTAATCTTGTCAGAGTAAATTCCGTCACACCAGATTTGTTGGATAAACATTGAACTTATGTCGTGTTTAATATTAGTTATTAGGGTAGTTATTTAAATAAGATCAAACAGGTTGTCTGTATTTTCTATATAAGAAACAGAACCCTGTATTGATATCTGAAATGAAGTTAACATTTCTGCACTTCTTGTTTATATATATATATATATATATATATATATATATATATATATATATATATATATATATATATATATATATTAGTCTGTCTATAAAGGTTATATGCATTGTTGTTTATCTCAGCGACCTTTTCCCTACATTTGTTATTAGAGTCGTGTGCGGTAAATGCCAAAATATATGCTAAGGGAAATCACAATGGACGCTACCAAGAACAAAAAAGGATCACTGGGATTAAGCTATCCAATGTTAACGAAGAGTAATTACACGTCTTGGTCGCTAAAGATGAGAGTTTTCATTCAAGCTCATGGGATCTGGGGAGAAATTGACCCTACTGACCCAAATGCAAAGGTTGACGGAAAACAGATAAGGTGGCAATGGCTGCAATATTCCAGGCTATCCGTGAAGACATTCTACTATCACTGGCAGACAAGAAAACAGCAAATGATGCATGGATAGCGATAGAAACAATATGTTTAGGAGCAGAGCGTGTCAAGAAAGCAAGAGTGACGACACTAAAAGAAGAGTTTGAGAATCTACACATGAGGGATACAGAGCTGATTGACGACTTCTCTATGAGATTAAATGGGTTGGGTCTTTCATAGGGTTCGGATCTCGCCTATCTATAGACATCCAGATGTTCTGCAGTTTGTTCCACAAGTCTTCTAGTGTATCGGACTCTTCCCTTAATGAATTAGCCCTCTTATGAATGTCAAACACATGTAACAAATCTGTACCAGAATCGTATGTGGTGGCTAACCCATCCTAGAGGGCTTTTGCGAGATATTATTCACCAAGTTGGATTCAATATTCTGGATAATCCATGTGAAAACACATTTATTATCTTGTTCCCACCTTGTATATGTGTTGTGTTCCGAGACATTTCATAGAATGGCAGCAATCTGCATTGTTAATTCATCAGGGATTTGACTGACCACGACTTCATTTCCAGCCATCTTTGTTGAGGATGTTGAGAATTCCCAGAATCACACGTGCTATGATACCATGTTAAAAAACAAGAGAGAAGTAGCCGCCCGGAAGCGGCTAGGGTTTTGTGTTTATTAGAGAATGTTCCTTTTGTATTGATCTGTTTTTTATAATGCAAACCCAAGTAAGGCTCTCAATATATAGAGAACTTAGAGGCCTATTCAAGGAAACTTAATATACTGAATATTCTAACAATATACGAAGAACATATTTGATGTCACTTTACAACCATCGTATGAAGAACATATGGAGAATATATTTTGACGTCGCTTTATATTAGAAACATTAAAAATTGTCGCTTTTGATGTTATCCGTCACAATAAAAACTAAGCATCGCAACTTACTATTTTATATGGTCTTCGATTATACCGATGATCACAAATACTACTTTTAGAGTCTGGCCTATACATATTTCCTTGCATGGTCAATTAAATTAATCATATGGGCTTGGCCTATACGTAGAGATCGTTTAAATTATTAGAAACAATACAAACATTATAAATCGTTGCATTAGAGATCATTAGAAACATTAGAGACCATCGATTTTCTATACAAAGATCAACCACATATCCCCCTCCCCGACCTTGAATAAAATTAAAATTATCTATTCAAGGACTAATAACTGACGACAACGATGAAAAACTAATTAGAATAATGGATTGACAATTGTCATTCTTGAGGGCTTAATATGATTTTTTTATACAATATATATGTTAAACCATATATGAAAAGTAGTTGAAAATCCTAAACTGTATGCCAAGGTAATGATAAATTATTCTTAGATGTAAGTATGATGATACATTCTATTTAAATGTTTGAATCTAACTAATATATTATGACAATTGACTTTTGTTATAAGAAAAAACTTTTCTTTTAATATTTATTAATGAATTTGTAGCAGAAAATATTCAAGGTGAACATCTTCAATAATATATCTAATAATTTTCGCTTATCGATTTTAATGTTGAGAATTGGTTGAGGAAGCTTTCTTAATATCAATACTCAACACATTTTTTCATTATATTATTGATGAACTTTAAAATATCCAAGTTCTGAAAATTTTACTAATTTTTTGCCTTGAAAAATTCAAAATCCTAGGCGTCGTTTTCATGTCGTGTGAAGAAAACACTTATTTGATGGATAATATTTTTTCTTCAAAGAAGTGGATCTTATAAAATACCATTGGCTTCCCTATTAACTTAAAATTCTCATGAAACACCACAAGTTATATACTCCAAACAACTTCATCTGGAGAAACCGACATAAAATATAACAGACATCAAGAATACTACTCCAACTTTAAATTTACACAAGATACTTGTGGTAAAACATTTGGTGGTTCAAATTCAATTACTGTGAAAACTTAAATAAAATAATAATAAATAATTTAAACTATAAAGTTCAACAATATTTGAATATAATGTTTTTACAAGTTAAAAATACTAAACCCATCGCCATATTCAAACCAAAATTATTAAAAATAAGTAGTTATGACACTCGTTCAACTATCACTAGCATAAAACATGTCGATAACTCGAGAAACTGTAAAATAATGTACATGAAGAACTAGTTTTCCAACCACTATTATTCAAGTCTAATGTTATCATGCTTTAAAATACATATCATATTTTTATGTTTTAGATAGAAAATGTTATGATGTGGATAACGAGATAAAAACAATAAACATAAAAAGAATTTATGAGCTCGGTTTTTCTCTAAACTTGGAAATTACTCATTGAGCTATGAAGTTTGGTCTCAATTTAAGAATATATTGTTCATTTTTCAGAAACCAAAACATGAAATGTGCACATCAATATGTACATCACTAAATAAACTTCAAAATATTTTCATAGTTAATCAAAAAAGAAAGGAAAACTTCAAAGAGGTTTCAAAAGAAAAATATGAGATGGATTAGACTTAATGAAAATGAGATGTGCAGATGACTATGTATTCATCATCGGATAATCACCTTTTAATCATGTGTATCTTAAATTCATGTCCCTTTTAAAAAAACTTACTAATGAGCACTATTGTTTGTCATGAAATTTGATAAACCTTTTTTTGTTCTTCTTTTCTCATGCAAGAACTCACCAATAACATTATAAACTAGCTCTATTTTCCCCAAAATTTTTTTATGAAACTTTGAAGCAATCATTATATCATATCACTCAAATATTATCAGAAACTTGAATTAAGCATCCAATAAATCGTTTATGTGAATAATGGGTAGAATATTAAGATGATCATCAATTGCAATTCACTATATTAAACCAAACATTACAATAAAAACCAACTTACCTTCAAATTCTTTGGGCAAGCAATACGTACGTAAATAATTATCAAAACCACTATTATTGTATTCAGATTTTTTATTTACAACCTCCACACCAATAATATCGCCTTCATCAGTAAATATAAAATTCATATAATCGAATACTTAACTTTCAAACATAGCGTGAAAGAACAAATTTTTTTAATGTTAATAATCTACAAATTTCTTACCATCCAAATGTTAAATAAACAGGTTCATACAAGGATAACTTTCACACTTGAAGAATAAAATGAGTATAGTGATATTATCCATATAAGGATAGTCTTTCACACTACAAGAGTAAAAAATAAATAGTGTTGTACGCATTATCAACAAACTAAATATCATTATCTATATAAAGTACGCTTGCAATAAATAAGTATTTAATGTTCTCCCCTGAAAAATTACTTCAAATTGTCACATTATATGGTCCAAGTAACACTTGATATTCTGTTTAAAATTGTCACATTATATGGTCTAGAGAATACTTGATATTGTTTTCATTAGTATTGTGTCATTTTACAATCGTGAGAAGTGAATTTATTAATATATAATTGCATAGTGGTAAAATAATTATTTTCACACAGTAGTACATCTTTCTCAAAACATGACACATACCACCCAACATCTTATACCACTGTGATACCAATGTAAACGACCATGCATATATATAGTAGTATCTTATATTATAGTAGAACATTTTTCCATCAACTAAGGAAATGTACTGAATAACATGCTATAATTTTCTAAATGATGCATAGTGAGCCAAAATTGAAAACCTTACAACCTGCTAACAAGCAAAATGTAACAACAGTTCATCATCTATGTGCAATGGTTACTAGATTAGATCTCTTTCATAACATAGTGATTAAACAATTCTAGTACAATTAGTACAAAATAAATATATACAAGAAAACATAAAACCTCGTTTATATGCAAAGTTATACTAACCATGCAAGTTGCATACATACACCATAAAATCGTATTAACAACCACACTTCTATTAAGAATAAAACAAATATTACGTGAGCTCTTTTTACGAATCATCAAAATCAATATTTTAAGTGACATGTATAGGCTACCATGATTTAATCATATATATATATATATATATATATATATATATATATATATATATATATATATGAATCCAGGTGTTCGACATATCGATATATTCAATATGTCTAGTGAATATATTATCCACCTATTGTGTGTTATGCTATTATATATAACGTTACGCATAGTATATCAATTACGTATTATATATAACGTTACCCATAGTGTATCATTACGTATTACTTAATATTAGTGTATCAATCATATTATATGAACGCTAGATTATATGTTACGGTATGTCATTATCCATGGATCGTGTGTAAAAAAACAGCCAATTGCACAACCAAATCAAGTATCAGGAGCATCATATTAAAAAAAACTCATTCTAGATAACATCTCTAATTTTTCTAGTAAATTTGTAAAGTTGAAACTTCACGGGAACAATTATTTATCTGAACACTGAATAATGTGTGAAAATCACAATGAATACTCAATTCCATTTGTAATACATAACCTCACATAACATAATATCTCGTGACTATAAAATAAAATATTGGTATTTAATGTTAAATTCTTTATTTCCGAACTTACATTAATTTAGAGCATAGATTTATAAA
The DNA here is from genome assembly GCA_036936605.1 of Limnanthes douglasii subsp. nivea. Lineage (NCBI taxonomy): Eukaryota > Viridiplantae > Streptophyta > Magnoliopsida > Brassicales > Limnanthaceae > Limnanthes > Limnanthes douglasii. The sequence continues at coordinate 241,647,915 of JAUPFV010000005.1, read as the reverse complement.
ATCTAATAAACTAGAGCACCACACTACATAGAAAGAAAATATACAGGTTCTACAAAAAAATAAATATAAAATATAGATAATTCATAATCAACCCTTCATTCAAATTTAATAATTTTAATTAAAAAATATTATGATAATATTTGATTAGATTACATTATATGTTTTAAATTAGAAAAAAACAAGATTACTTCAACCACTCATCAATCATACTTAGCTTTTGTTTTTAAAATCGAATCAAAACTAAACTTTAATTTACTACTCAATATCAATATCATGAGGCTTTTGATTGAATGGAGATCGATCCTATCAAACTTGAAATTAACTAGAACAAAGTTCTTATTGATTATTGACTCCATACAAATTGATATTTAACATCACACACAATAGTTTTTTTAATATTATATGCCTCCCGAACCGTTCGAATAACACTAATTTCACTACCATTTACATTTGAAACCCGTCAGCTTGAAAATTTCATTTATTATCTTTGAAATCAATTATTATTATTCTAAATTACCTCATTATCTTTATTGTTAGTTAAAAATTGAATTACATACTTACTCACTCAACTAACTATTTAATATTAAATTTATTTCGAACCGTAATCTTATTTAATCTATTATTTTCAACCTCACTCTCTTTTAACGATGCTTGGTGTTTACGATATATTTACCCCAATGGATCCCCTGAAATCTCATGTCACTACTAATATACTATATTTTTTGAGCCAAAGATGGAGAATAATAATATATAGCTACCATGTTCACTCCTTAACTTACTTTTATTTTCTCGTTAACAACATAATCGATATAATGACGATAGGTTAACACCACTGATTGCATTATATGTAGCCAAGGTCACCCAAAATTGTATTATAGAGAATACGAAACACTAACTATCATGAACATTGTTTCATTTTTCCCGTCAGATGCAGATAAATCCACTTTCCTGACGCAATCGGTCGATCAACCAACAAAAGTAACAAAATTTATGTTAGTTTTCTTGAAAGGTGCAACTCTATCATTTAGTCATATCATGCCTTATAAAATATATTAACTGAACTTCTAGTGTTAACTATCACATTTCTCACTCTCACTCTAGCTATTACAAGGGTTACCAATAAAACATCTTCATGAGGTGTCACTAATCCGCCTAAGTCATCATCAATAAATGACATGTTAAAGTTGGATTTTTGTGTAAGTGCAAAGATGATTCAATAACTAAATGAAATTCTATATAATTCATATATCTCTTTTTTGATGAATTTATAGTTCTTGATAGAGTATATTCCCCAAAAATAGCGCATAGCTCATGTTTCTTATCTTTCCTATTTCCCTTTGGACTTCCTTCTTTTGTCTTTACTTCTCTTTTTTCTCATTATCTTCCGTTAAAAAAATCATAAATTATCTATTGTTAATCAATCTTTGAATTTCACTTTAACAAAAATAGTCTCCCATTGAACGTCCATGATCATTATGATATGCATAATAATACCGATGAGTTAAATGATAATCACGTGCAAACATATTATGGTAGTTTGGTAGTTTAGCTGGTCTCTTGTCTTATCATAAACAATCACCACAGGTGCATTTAGCAGGTTAACCCATCATGTTGGGTAGTCAAATAGGAAAAATGTGATATATTCATAATATCTTTTGCAACCTCCATAATTCTTTTAACATAATTTCTCTTTTTCTCTAATATATCTCCAAATGTTTTGTTATTTTAGTTTGTATTGTTCCATCTTTTTTGCGTCTTCAACTTTGATATACTTCTATGTTCTTGCCAATAAATCCCTAATACAACCTACATAAAAATTAATCGAATTATTTAGCATACTATTATCAGAAGGTAAGACTGTTTTAAATAGCTGTTAACGCCATGTTTTCATTGCAACCTTCCAACGTACTCATTTTCTTTATAAATGTTTGAGTATGATCTCCCAAAGACTTCTCAGCCTTCTGAAATAGATTCATGATATGATACTTTTCATGTTTTATCATTTTATGACCATTGAAAGTAAGTAAAACACCATCCACGACTCGAGAAAACTATTAATTGTTCCTGACGGTAAATTGTTAAACCAAGCCAACACACTCCCTTTGGATATCATTGAAAAAACCCGATAGAGTGAGGTACCATCTAGATTAAAACCTATCATGATATTCAGAAATTACGCATGGTGATGCTGTAGATCCATTGTTCCATTATGTTTCTCCATCATGTATGTGTAAAACAATATTTGGTAATTTACCCTAAAAAATTCTCTGTGTCTGTAAACATTCAACCAATATGTACAAACCCATTTCATAATTTATTTTTGAAATTTTTTTGTTTATTTTTTTATTAATCGTGCAAATATTTTGAAGTTTCCTTACTGATGTGCATATTGATGTGGACAGTTCATTTTAGTTTCTTAAAAATGAATAAAATATTTTACAATTGAGATTTGCCTCTATATCTTAATGTGTACTTGCCAATATTAGACAGAAACCAAGCTTGGAGATTTTTTCTATGTGTCCAAATATTTTATTCTTTTCAACATCAGAACATGTTCTAACTGTAAGATAAAAATATGATTTGTATATTAAAGCATGATAGTATTAGACTTGAATACTAGTTTCCAGCATGTACACCTCTCTTATAGGTCTGTTTAGATAAGATGATTTTATTGTTTCTCGAGTTATTATCATGTTTTGTGCTAATAATAATTGAATCATAGTCAGTATACTTATTTTTAAATAATTTTGGTTTGGAAATTTGAGATGGTTTTAGTAATTTAAACTTGTAGAAAAACTATAGTCATATGTTGCTCAACTTTATAGTTTAAAATATCAGTTTTCATTTTATTTATAACTTTCATAGTATAAAGAATTCCATTGAATTTGAAATATTAAAGGTTTCACTATTAAAACTTGTAAATTTAAAATATAAGTGGCACTAGTTTGTTGTGGAAATTGAAAGTTTGAACAATGTTCTTGATGCATGTTATACTTTATATTTGTTTTCCTAATATGCTAGTGATATTTTCATAACATTTATTTGGATTATGACAAAATACTATCTATCAAATAAATATTTTCTATACCCGGCATGAAAATGACTACTGACGTCTTGATTTTTTTCATGAGTAACAGTTAATGAAATTTTCAACATTTAGATATTTTAAAGTTGATAAATAATATAATCAAAAAACTTTGTGTTCAATATTGATATTAAGGAAGCTTTCTCAACCAATTTTTAACATTAAAATCGACCATATGTAGTTATTAGGTATATAATTGAAGACATTCACCTATAATGTTTTATGCTACGGATTCATCAATAAATATTTAAATAAAATATGTTTATCGTAACAAAAATTAATTTTCATGTCATATTAGTTAGATTTATACATTTAAATAAAATATATCATCATAAATACATCTAAGAAGAGTTTATCATTATCTTGACATACAGTTAAGGATTTCAGTTTAATACATAGTTGAATACTTATACTCTTTAAATTATAGCCAAATAGTGTTAAAATTGTAAACGTATTTATATAACTATTATACAGTTATTTACTTTGTATAGCCAAATAGTGTTAAAATTGTAAACGTATTTATATAACTATTATACAGTTATTTACTTTGTATTAGAAGTCAATGTACCTATAAATAGATGTACACTATGCTTTTATATTTTTACACTCGGTAGTTGATATATATGGAGTAAAAGTATCCTAATATGATCTATCTCATTGATCTCAGATTAATTTTATTTATTACTTTTCTTTCATTGAGCCAACTGTGTGGTTAATATCGATCTGGTTAAAGTCAGACTTTATTGATTAAATTCAAATAACATATCATGATATCAAAATTAGACTTGTTAATCCATATAATATTTTATCAGATTTTATGATATTCAAAGAGTGAACCAACTGGACTTGGTCAATTTATATCATATTTAATTCCACCATTTACAGTGAGGGATTTCATGCAGCGTAGGCTAGGGTCAGCTTCCATTGCACTAAAAGTACCACTGTTTCTTGTATCATTCGGTCCCATGGGCCTCTTCTGATGTGAATACTTATCCATATATTTGTTAGATTATATTTTGTAGTCCAGACTTGGAAAAAAATAGAAGTATCGAACAGGGTTTTAAAAAATAAATTTAAGTGAGAAAACTGATATAGAAACAGATTGAAGCAGTTTGAAGCTGTTTTTTTCGGTTTATATTTTAGTTATTTCACAGTGTAATATATAAGATATTATGTTAGTGAAATTGAATCAGCCCTTTCACAAAACTTTATTGTTTCTGTTTAAATTTTTTAACGCAATCCTAAGTTTTGAAGAAGCAGAAGGATTAAATCCTACATTCTAAAAAAACAAACGGATTAAAATCCAATATTTAAAAAAATACAGAAGGATTAAAATCCAATATTTTGTATCAGAGCCACAATGTCGCAGTCAAGACGTGATGATAGAAACGAGTTGTGGAAGCATGGAGACACGAGTTGTGGAAGCATACATATAGGAGTTTCTAGAAGTAGATCTAGCCTGATAGAAACTGCCTACTCGCTTTTCTCTACCAAGGGTTGAATGAAGCAACATTGTATCAAGTTTTGGATAAAGACACGGCAAAAGAAGTGTGGGATACATTGAAAGAGACTCATGTTGGAGCACAGTTATTAAGAAGAGAACTAGACAACATGGACATGGCTGAGAATGAATCCATTGATGAGTACACCAAAAAGACGACCTTGATAGTTAGTAAGATAAGGTATCTTGGAGCAAACGTTGACAACAGTTATGTCATCTAAATTTTTTTGAGATCAGTGTCATCAAAATTCATGCTTGTGGCCATGAGTTTGGTGATATCTCTTCCAAGTCTCTCGAAGAAATTACAAGCTCTTCAACATCCTTTAAGATAAGATGACAAAGTTTAGGGATATAGAAAGGTGTTGAAAAAATCTTGTACGCAAAGACAGATGTGCAAAACAGTGACCAATGCAGTTACATTAACAGAGGAAGTTAATAGAGGAAGAGGCCTAGGAAACGGAAGAGGTTAACAGAGGAACAAATAATTCCATCATCAAAGGTGAGAGATAGAAGAAGCAGAACTCTATCTTTGACATAAAAAGGTCAGATGTTACAATTGCAATAACTTTGGTCATATTGCTACAAATTGTGGGTACAAGACAGAAGAAAATGTTCACATAACATTGCATCTAATGAAGAATGAGGACATAAACTTCAATAATTCCATTAAATGAGAAGTCAGATTCTGAGATGGATAACTGAGTGACTACAAAATTGAGGGAGAGAAATGTTAAATTAAATTTTGTAGTCCAGAGTTGAGAAAAATAGAAATATTAAACAGGGCTTTTAAAAATAAGTTCACTTGAGAAAACTGATATAGAAACAGTTCTTTGAAGTTGTTTTCTTCAGTTTATATTTCAGCTATTCTACAATGTTATGTTAGTGAAATTAAATTAACCTTTTCACAAAATTTTGTTCTCTGTTTAAATTTTTTAATGCAATCCTACATTTTAAAGAAGTAGAAGGATTAAATCCTACGTTCTAAAGAAGCAGACACATTTTAAAGAAGAAAGGGATCGAATTCTACATTCTAAAGAAACAGACGAATTAAAATCCAATATATAGAAAATACAGAAGGATTAAAATCCAACAATGAGTAATGTTTCGTTCATGTTCATGTGATCTTTCCTTTTTGTCCACGTGCATTCCAGAAACATATTTGTTGCTCTAGCGAACATTACCGAGGAGGATTTTTTCCGGCCATTGGCTTGATGATAAGTTTGATTTTGTTAAGTTTGTTGGTGGAAGGAGTCCACGAGAAGAAAAATACGATTTTTCTTATGGTGTAAGCAATATAATTCTACTATCAGTCATAGGCGTGCGATGACTATTATAGGTAAAATGTTTGGTTGGTAAGGTAAGGTTTTATGTTTTGATTACTCCAGTATTGGGGTGACACCCTTATTTCTTTTTTTGGTTTGGTCCTTAGCTGTGGAATGAATTTTTTATTCTTTTAGTTTGGTTTACTTTTGAGTTCATTGGAATTAAGATAAAATTAATTTCTATTTTATTTATCACCTATATTTTCTGAAGGTTGTCTTGGGACGTAAGATAGAAGTTACGCTTTTTACTAGTAGCATTCGAAATTGTGAGTTTTTGGTTAATAAAATTCTTACCGAAGTTCACAGTTGAACCAAACTCGCGGTAAGTTTTTAATATTTATTGCTTCATGAAATGTGCGGGGTTGAACGATTTAGTGGAGCTAACCTGAAATTTTTGGCTTCCTACTGCAATTACCTATAGATAGCTCTTAGGCATTAGAAATCTATTCGTAATCTTGATGAATCTACTAGATCATTATTAAGGTGAGATTAATGAGTTCAATCATTGCTGCTATCAATTTAAAATGAGTGATTTTGGATAATTTCAAATGGATTAATAAAAATTATTTAAACTCAATTGCTTAAAGAATTGACCATGTTCTGGTTAATAGTATTGGAAATCATTCTTTCCCATGTTCATAGTCAATTTTGGTTTGTCTTTCTCTTCTAACCACTCCACTGTTAAACTTATTTTGTTCACACTAGGACACAAATGTATAAACAATTTAACTTTTTTTAATACATGACAGACTCATCATTCTTTAACAATATGTTGTCTTATTCATGTAACCTACAAATCTCTACTCATGGTATGAGACTGGATTCCAAAAATTCACCTGTCTTAAATTTTCCCTTTATGACCTCAATCGTAAGGAATATAACTATATTAGCAATGGGGTGGCAAATGGCCAACACTAACTTTTCTCGGCCCACTCCATATTAGTAAATGAACCCATAAATCCCTCTTTGGTATTTACCAAGATTGTAGCTTATTCTACCTATATATCCCTAAGTCACGTAGACAAAGTTTTCTAAAAACTAGAAAATTTAAAGAGCTTTGACTCAACCTTGGGGATCGTAACACTAAATTCTTAAAGAACAACTTTAAAAACCGTATTATTCGGAAATAAAAATTTATGTATCACTAATAATAATTGGATCCTATCCACTTCGACTAACGAGGTGTCGAAAGTCTTAGTCAACTATTAATTTAACAACCTTGGCTCCATGTCTCTCTCAGGTTAACCAAGGCTCGCTCATATCTCCTTGCTTATTTTTATTGAAGTGAATAACCAAGATGAATCCTTAATGGTTTGTCATGTTGCTTGTGCATAAATTAAAAACTCCCTTTTTAGTAATGATAGTGATAAATCATCGGGCCCTGATGGCTTGAACACGAGTTTATTCAAGCATGCTCGAATATCATCAACAAAGAAACTTGTAATCAGATTTTAATTTTCTTTAATACGATCTTTTTAAGACTTTTTTACATTTCACCACAATTTTTCTTATCTCTAAAAAGAATTGCTTCTTTATTGTTGAGGACTTCATGTCTATTGCATGTTGCATTGTTGTTTATAATACTATTTCTAAGATCTTCGCCCATAAAATCAATGACTTTTCCCCTATCTGATTGGAAAATCACAATCATATTTTTGTTGGCCAAAATATTAAAGACAATATCCTTTTATCCCAAGAACTCCTTAAGAGTTACCAAACTAATAGTAAGGGCCCACGGGTCACTGTCAAGATCATTCTAATTAAAGTATTTGACAATGTTCGGTGGCATCCTATATTTAACATCTTGGTGGTGATGAATTTTTTAGAACAAAAGATAACTTAGATTATTTATTTAAGATCTATCCGTGCTAGAAATCATCCAACCTTCGAGGAGATTGACCATCTCATCTTTTTTTCCTCTCCTTAACATCCTTTACAATGACGTTCACTATTGGAATACTAAGAGAGGAATAACCAAAGTCTCTATCAAGGATATCTAGAATACGATTTTTAAATTCACCCACCACCACCCCCCTGGCCGGATAGGCGAGGCTAGTATGGCATAAATTTAATATTTCCTATCATTATTTCATCCTTTGGCTTACTATCCAGAAAAAACTAGCGACTTGGGATAAGTTTATGAGTTGAGATTTAAACCCCCCCCCCCCCCCCAATGTGTTTCTCCCCCTCAGATACCATTAATCATATCATCTACGATTGTAGTTACACGTCTAGGGTTTCACAAGCTCTAAGCATTATTTTTATTTAAGTCACATTAAAAATTGGTTCTTGTAGTACCATGAGGTGTCCAAGTAACCTCCACATGATTTCGAAACCTTTAGTATTTGATACCTTTGGTATGCTTCCTTTGGCGTTGTTGTCTACCACTTTTGGTGTGAGAGGAATGCTATAATTTTTTGATAACCTTCTATCCTCCCCTCTGCAGTATCTTATTGCATGCTTTCCGATCTCTATTTCAGATTTCTTTGCACCAAATTTGTCTGGTCTATCAAATCTCTTTGAAATTTTAACTTACTTTTGTTTTGTGTTTGTTTGAAGAAACCATCTTGTCAATATGGATTGCTGTCTTTTCACGTCTACACCGTCTTTGTCTAGTCTCTTTGATCATATCGATTTTAAAATTTTCCTTATATGTTGTACTTGTTTAACTAAATTTTAATGGATCCTATCAGTTTGGATCCTTTTGCTTTGCTTGGTTATACATATTTGGTCAAATTTTGATCAATGTTTTCCAAAAAAAAATTGGTTTTCAATAACACTCCTCAAAATATTATTTACGTATTTGTAAAAGCGTTTTTTTATTTTGATTTAATGCATTTAAAATAAATTTAATGAAACCTCCAATGGATTACAATTTTATTTTATATAATAATTCAATTGAAATGTTTAACAATTTACACTAGTAATTATTTTTATTATATTAAGGTCTGAACAAAATATTTGTTTTCCTTCAAACTGTTGGGTATATTTATTTCATTAAAAGGGTTGTTAGAAGGGGTACTTTAGAAGGGGTACTTAAGTCTAAAGATCAGGAAATCAGACCAGGCTTAGACAACTAGTATGACGGAATGACATAAATTTTATTAAGACTAGCGCCAAAAAAAAAAAGAATTTCAAAATCGAAAATCAGAATTTATCCCAGCTTCATTCATCTTTCAAGGATTCATTCAATAGAGCTGGAGAACTAAGTGGCTTAGCACGAAGAGCTTGAACCAGATTTCAAAAGACGAGCTTTTGTAATTAATCTGAAAATTTCGCATGCAGGTACAAAAAATCTTGGATTAAAATCAAAGAATAACTTCTTAAAAGGATTCTTAAATGAATTCTTAAGGATTGAGATCCCTTCTTACGTATTCGGTTCTCAATCCTTTAAGAAAGGTGATGGTTTTGAATAAATTGAAAGCATGATCCTAATTAAAATTGAGGTCTTCAGTAGTTATAAGCGTTTCCTTAGCAAACCAATCGACCGCCTCATGCCTCTTGAAAGATGTGAATCATGTTCATGTTAGATGAAATAAGCTTTCGACAAGAGCAGATAATAGGTTTATGAAACCAAGGAGTTCTCCCGTGGAGTATCATTTTAGTGAGGATACTTGAATATGTTTTAATGTCTAGTTGATTAATCCCTCTGGAGTGATAGAGAAGTAATCCATTGAGTAAGGCTTTACACTCAGCCACAACCGGTAGGTTCTTTCCATAAAGATGATCGTAGCCAAGAATAATGTTACCATTACAGTCTCAGACTAAACCACCTCCACTGGATTTTGGGCTTGGTAAGATTGCTTAGGTAGCCTAATGAAGGGCCAACATTGCTGTCATATCCCTAGTGGCTTCTCTTGGGAATATTATCCATATCTAGACCAGAAATAATGTGAGTAAGATGATCTATGATTACTTTAACATTGATGATCTTCTCCTTATGCTTCAGCTTGTTTCCTGGAGAACCATATGACCGAAGCAATAATGGGTGGTTGAATAGACCTCATGTGAACAATCTTCCATGTAAACCAGTACCAAGACCTTACTAAGTGAGTGAAGGCCATATTCTAGTTATATAGATGTTAAAAAATGTAGCAAAGTAGGTCCAAACACTCCAAACACTCTAGAAACTTAGAAAAACATGGTTTAAAACATGTTGGCCGGTACAGACACATTTATACAAGTGGACGAAAATAGAAAAGGCGACTCCGTAGAAACACTTGTATAAGACCCGAGAGAGGGGAAGTCCGACCGAAAGAAAGCGAAGGATGGTCCTTCCAGGGATAGTTTTCAACGAACTATACACCCTGATAATCCATCCCGAAGATTTACGCCGTTAACCGAGTCTAATTCTGTGATTTACGACTGAACGAATAGAGAACGAGGTATCAGCCTCCAAGAGTGATGAGTGATCCAAGCTATAAGTGGTCCAACAAGTATTTTTGGTCCTATCACAACGACCATGGCCACCCCACCGACGAGTGCTGACAGATCAAGGAAGATATTTAAAGATGGATCGAAAATGGGGAACTCATTCAATTCATCAAGCGACATGATCGCCATCGCCAACCCAAGGAGAGAGAGGAAATTTTCCAGATCAATGAGGAGAAATATCACAAAGAAAAAAGAGAAGACACTGGAAAACAACAGTGGTTGATTACAATTGTGGAAGGACGTTCAGATATAACTGAACACAAGGAAGGTGCAGACAACAATGATCCAAGCACTTTGGTTATTTTAGCGGAAGCACAATTTATGGTGGCCAGCAATTTAGTATTACAGATTCAAGAACCTGCGTCGTTGTTATTTACCATCGATGGGGGACACTCTGGATATCTCACGACAAAAAATCCAATAAACGGGAGAATACATAATCACAAGATTCAGACAGTCGAGGTTTTTTCCTATCAAAACTACCAGGACCCTGTTGTTGACCTCACATTTAATGACGACGATTTGCCGGTGGTCAGCACGCCGCATGAGAACGCTCTAATAGTGAACCTTGAAACTGGGGGAGTCATTACCCCGGTTCTTAGTATGTGAAGGGAGCTCAACCAACTTCATATTCGAGGAAAGTTATCCCCGCATGAACCAGGTGCCACCCTACAAACCAATGCAGCAGACTTTGGTAGGATACAAAGGGAATACTTTTTAGTGCGTGGGGAAGTAGAACTGATGGTCAAATTTGGATACGATGCCACACAAAAAAATTATGATTTTGGAAGCCCCAAGCCCTTATCACACGATTATTGGTCGGCCTTGGCTTCACAACATGGAGGCCACTCCCTGCATATTTAGGAAATACATCAAGTACCTAATAGGAAATGCGGTCAAAATTATCCAGGGAAGCCAGATGACGGCCAGAACATGTTACACTGTCACGATAAACCCGTCAACCCCCCCCCCCCCCCCCCCCGATAGAAATTACTGAGCCGGGGGGCGGGGGAGCACAAAAAAATGACTGACTATCTCCCCTAGTTGATCCTGTTGATGATCATCGGGAGACATGAATGCCAGAAATAGACCAAATTGATTCGATTGAAGAAACGGTGGTAGAGGGTCGTACACTGCTTTAGGTAAGAATTTAGATTTTGTTTTTAAACAATTAATGTTTGACTTGCTAGGAATAAACTTGGATATTTTGTCGTGGGATGCTCATGATGTATCTTCGGTAGACCCATCTATCATTCGTCATGAGTTAGCAGTAGATCCATGTGACGCGCCCATGCGGCAAAATCGACGCTTATGTTCCCTCGAGAAACAGGAAGTTATAGGCGCCGAGGTAGATAAATTATTGCAGCTCGAGAATATCCAGGAAGCTCGATATCTAGTGTGGATGGCAAACCTGGTGATGGTAAAAAGGAAGGGAGGCCAATGACGAATGTGTGTCGATTTTACCGATATGAATCAACCTTCCCTAGAAGATGCGTTTTTGCTCTGCCTCGTATTGATCAATTGGTGGATTCAGCTTTGGGTTGTGAATATCTTTCTTTTATGCACACTTACTCCACCCACAATCAAATTCACCTCAGCCCATCTAACAAAGAGCATACGACATTTCATACCGAGCACGGGTTGTATTGTTATACCGTAATGTCATTCGTTTTAAAAACTTTAGGCTCCACATACCGATGTTTAGTCAATCACATTTTCAAAAACCATATGGCTAAACAAATGGAGGCATACATCGATGATATGATCGTTAAAACACACACATCAAACAAACAGCTTGAGGTACTTCAAACTGTGTTCGACATTCTGGGTCAATATAATTTAAAGCTTAACCTGATAAAGTGTTCCTTCGGCATATAAACTAGCAAATTCCTTGGTTATGTGGCCAGTAAGAGAGGAATCGAGGAAAACCCTGTGCAATTGTAGGAAATTAACAAGATGGCACCACCCACAAATGTGAAAGAGGTTCAATGGCCTACGGGTCGGTTAGCAACATTGTTACGCTTTATTTCTTGAGAATCCGATAAAAGTCACTCATTGTTTGAGATTCTCTGAGGCACTAAAAACATTTCTTAGACAGAGGAGTGCAGTACTACCTTTGAAGCATTTAAAGATTATCTAACCTCGCCTGAAATACTCTCAGCACCAATGACACGTGAGAGTCTGGTTTTATATTTCTTAGCTTTATTTTGCTTGGTTAGTGCAATATTAATTAGGAAATTAGATGGCGTGCAACGCCCAATTTACTTTACCAGTAAAACTTTAGTAGACGCTGAGACTTAATACCTCAATATGGAGAAACTCGCGCTCATCCTGTTGGTAGCAGCTCAATAGATGCGACATTACTTTTAAGGACACATAATTATCACCCAAAACTATTTTCCATTCAAAGTTGTGCTGCAAAAACCTGATGCTTCAAGGATATTGACAAAGTGGAGTATCCAATTAAGGGAACACGACATCAAATTTGAGCCCCTCCACTATAATAAAGGGTCATGATGTAGCTGATTCCTCAAAGAATTTTACACACCCCGTGAAGGGCCCTTTCCAAATGATACCTTGGCTGAGTCTGAACAGTTAGAATGGGTTGTCGAGGCATATGGGGTCTCTAGCGCATCTGGTGGAGCAGTGATTGACTTTAATTTTCCGGTAACCAATAATATAGCAGAATACGATGATGTGATTTGTGGGGTGAAGTTAGGACTTATAAGCGGGGCTCGAATTCCACAAATTCGATTGGATTCACAATTAGTCATTAGTCAAGTGAACGGTTCCTACGATGCTAAACATTAGGGTATTCATGGGTATCCGACAGAGCTTACAGAATTTCAATCTAAATTTACCACTACCGTGTATGAGCAAGTCCCTCGTTTACACAATTCCAATGTCGACACCTTAGCCAAAACAACATCAGTGGGCGAGCATCCCCTCATCTTACTACATCAATTACCCATCACATAAATTATACACCAGAACGAGCAGTTTGCATAATTGACAGACTAATGACTGGAGACACCGTACCTTCTCTATCTCCAATTTGGCACCTTACCAACTGACAAAGCAGCCGCCCAGCTCTCCAACTGATTGAAACTAAGTATTATATATTGGATGGCATCTTATACATAAAAATCCCCACTCACCTGTTACTCCATTCTTTGGATTCCTCCAAGGCTACCTTAATTTTGCACGACCTACATTATGGCGATGTTGGGGCACATTGCGGATATTGTAGCCTTATTCGTTATTTTTTATTAGCAGGTTACTCATGGCCGCCCTTGGCCACCGACCCAAAAAAACTTGTTCAACAATGCAATAAATGTCAACAGTTCGCCAACACTAGTCACCTCCCGAGTGAGCCGATGCAGGTAGTTGTTGTCCCTTGCCTTTTTGACGAATATGTCGACAAGTAAACGACAGTTTTTAGAGGTGTCGATCGATTAATTTATTAATAGGAATGAAGTAAAACCTATCAATTGAACCTGAGCCCCATAAATATATGATTTCATTCTTCAATAGATTTTAGCTCAATTTGGAATATCTCGCATCCTGATGACATACAATGGGCCCCAATTCCAAAATATGATGATCACTGCATTCTCCAAACATTTTGACATCAGCCAGCACTTTTCCACACCATACTATCCTCGTGCAAATGGACAGGTTAAGGTGAAAAACCGCAGTATATTGGAAGATAAATTAAAACGAAACTAGAAGGGTCAAGGGTAAATGGTCGGACAAGTTGACTGAGATTCTTTGGGTATATCAAATTACCCCGCGAACTACAACTGGAGAAACTCCCTTATCCCCGATATATAGCAGTAAGGCTGTGGTCCCAACAGAGATCATCATCCCAAGTCATGGGATCAACAATTCCGATGAGAATAGCAATACCACTGCCCGAGTAGTAAGTATAGACCTTTTCGAAGAACGACGCGGCCATGAACGAGCCCGAGCAGAGCATTATAGAAGCCTCGTGCAGGGACGTTTCAACACTTAACTAAGGCATCGTATTTTGCAGGTTGGCGATAAAGTAATGAAAAAAAAAATTCCAAGGCTCAGGTAATAAAGCATTAGGCAAGCTCGGACCAAATTGGGAATGGTCATTCACAATCATCTCTAAGAGGCATAGAGAAGCATACCTCCTTGCTAACGCCAAAGTGAGCATACTTAAGCACCCATGGAATATTCCCCATTTAAAATTATATCACCATGATGTGTAACATAGACGATCTGCTCTTTTACTTTCCTGATGGCGCAGGAAGGTTTTTTAACGATGCATCATACTTCTTATTTTTTTTACTACAATACAATTTCTTGTTTTCGCCAATGTCACGGTTTATTTATTCGTTCTCTCAATCCTTACAATACCGAAGCAAGTCAACGACCATGCTTATGGTCTACATAAGGAGTTGTGCTGAGCCTAAATCATCGAGTCTATTAATACGAAGAGGCTATAGGCCACGCCTACGGGCTATGTACCACGAACTGATCTAGCATAAAGCATTTAATAGGGCTACGAAATACGGTTTAAATGACCTCTCCACGAATAAGCTGACCAGTATAACTCACTCATAGCTACATAACGCGAACTGATCCTGGGTCAAGCCCTTTAACGGGTCATGCAATAGGGTCTAAATGACCTCGCTGTGAAGTAGGCTCTAACTCAGTTACGTGATGAGTTTAATACGGCTCGACATTCTAAAAAATGTTTTATCGTTTAAACACATACCTACATAAACATAAGAAGCTGAATAATCACTATCATATATTAATAAAACCATCGAAGACATCCTAAGAATCTGATGAGAATAAGTTTAAGTATCTCATAAACAAAATACTACTAAGAAAAATATGAGTTCAGTTATAATTACAACACATTTACCATAAAAATAAAATAAATCCACGAAATTATCAAAGATGCATTACTCCAAGCGTCGGCCACCAAGTTCAGATCATCAACCGTAGTATCTTTTATCTGATAAACGCCTTGCTGAACCGCGCCTATTTCAATTATCGGGGTGGACACATTTACAAGCTCGTGTTGAGAACGTGCTGGCATCACGGATGCGGTATCCCCATCTGGGCACCGCGTGTCTCCACGCGCAAATTTCACTTATAGGAAGGGTCCTTTGACTAAGATTTATCTATGCAATGCAGGAACATGCCTAAACAAATGGATTGACGAAGACTAAAAACACAACTGAATTTGTTTACTAACAAATGGGTTGACAAAGGCTAAAAATACGCACATATTTTAGAACATAAGTTCAGAATCTTACCGAAGAAACACGTCAACACACTACCTTCCAGTATATTAAAATGTTGTGTAATTAGAATTAGTTTCAAATGCAACCGGAACCGAATGGTCCAACCCCTTTACATTGCCTCACCTTACAATTGTGTAATTCCAATATTAATGAAATTTATTTAGTTTTAAAAAAATCTTCTAAAATAATAATCTAAACTTATAATCATATAAATTTGGTTTTATTTCTACAATTATAAAATAAATTGCAAATCTCATTGTGGATTAAAACCAACAAAATCTAATTTTAAAAATAACTCAAAAGTAGATGGAATGATAAATAAATTAGATTAAAAGAATAATATCAACGTGTTATCTTTATAATTGCAACTCAAAAGTAGATGAAATTATCAATAAATTAGATTAAAAAATTGATATCAACCTATTATCTTTGTAATTAAGAATAGTAATAATAATTTATAATTTAAACACACTAGTACATATTTAAAGACAGATATTTGATAATATTCAAATCTTTTAAAAGGAACCTCCATAGATGAAGTAGGAAAACAGTAAAAAAAATATAAAATGCATAAAATAATATAGTCTCATTTTTGTGTAAGATACATAAAAAGACCTAGTCCTTTAACATTATGGTACTGTTTGGATCTATTACGAGATTCATCCAATTGTTTTTGGATCTTTTTCTTTTCTTTTTTTATCTTGTGGTTAGTTTTTATTTAGTTTATTTAACCTTTGCTCCACTGTTTGGTTCTTTTATTTTCGCTATGGAGCTTTTGTTTTTTTCTTTTTTGATTTATATTTTTTGGTTTTCTTTTTGCCAATATGAGTTACACGGTTTTCTTTTTGTTTCGTCAGGATCTTTAATTATATATATATATATATATATATATATATATATATATATATATTTATTGTTAGGTCAAATAATATAACTAAGCTCGTGTGTAGTTTATTTTATCTAAACATATTATTTTTTTCATGAAAAGATGATGAAGCTCGCGATAATGAAAAAGACAATAAAGATGATGCAAGTGCTAAAGACATAGGGAAGATGATGCAAATGCTAAAGATATTAAAAAGACATGGAGGAGTGAAAACATATAATTGATATATAAAAAATGTACAATAAATTTCGTACACCTATCTATCCATGTAGGTAGACCTGTAAGGGCGGAGCTGCAGTTGGTTTTGTGGATGTCGAGAAACCACAAGTAGATTATATATATATAGGACACGGCAAGATTTACGGTATCCAGCGATGCAGAACCGATTAGAATAATGGGTTGTCAAGTGTCATTCTTGACGGCTTAATTTTTTTTCTATGCAATATCAATGCTAAACCATATATGAAAAGCAATATGAAATCCTAAACTATATGTCAAGGTATGATGATAAATTCTATTCAAATGTATGAAGATAAATAATATATTATGACAATTGAGTTTTGTTATAAAAAAAATCTTTTGTTAGAATATTTATCGATGGATTTGTAGCACAAAATATTATAGCTGAACATTTTCAATAATATATCTAATAATCGTCTCTTATTTATTTTAATGTTGAAAATTGGTTTAGAAAAGTTTCTTCATATCAATATTGGACACATTTTGTCTTGAAATATCCAAGTTCTCAAACTTTTACTAATTTTTTATCTTGAAAAATTCAAAATGTTAGGTGTCATTTTCATGTCGTGTAAAGAAAACACTTATTTAATGGATATCCTTTGGTTCTAAAACAAGTAGATCTAATAAAAATACCACTAGCTTCTCAATTAACTTAAAATTCTCGTGAAAGACCACAAGTAATATGCTCTAAACAACTGAATCTCGAGACACCAACATAAAATACAACAAACATAAAAATACTATTCCAACTTTCAATTTACACAGCATACTAGTTGTAAAAAAAATTATGTTTCAAATTCAATGAAGTTCTTTGTAGTGTGAAAACTTAAAAGAAAATAATAGAGAATTTTAACTATAAAGTTCAATGGTACATGAATACAATGTTTCTACAATTTAAAAGTACTAAATCTCATCTCCATATTCAAACCAAAATTATAAAAAATGAGTAATTTTGACTCTCGTTCAATTATCACTAACATAAAGCATGCCAATAACTCGAGAAACTATGAAATAGTCTGATCTAAACACACTAGGCATAGTAATTTACATTAAGAACTAGTTTTCCAACAACTATTTTCAAGTGTAATGCTATCATCCTTTAAAATACAAATCATAATTATATGTTCTAGATAGAAGATGTTCTAATGTGGATAACAAGATAAAAGCAATACAAAGATAGATAATATATGAGCTTGGTTTCTCTCAAAACTTGACAAGTACTCATTCAGCTATGAAGTTCAGTCTCAACTTAAGAATATATTATTCATTTCTAGTAAACCAAACCATGACATGTGCACATCAATATGTATATCACTAAATAAACTTCAAAATATTTTCACAGTTAATAAAAAAGAAAGGAAAACTTTGAAGAGGTTTCAAAAGGAAAATATGAGATGGATCACACTTAACTAAAAGATGAGATGTGCAAATGAATATATATCCAAGATTGGATATTCACCTTTTAATCCTGTGTGTTTCTTAAACTCATGTTTTTGTTAAAAAAACTTAAGAGTGTGCACTATTGTTTCTCATGAAATTTGATAAACATTTTTTTGTTTTTCTCTTGTCATGCAAAAACTCTCCAATAACATTATAAACTAGCTTGATTTCCTATAAAAAGCAATACACAGATAAATAATGTTTGGATATAAAAGAAGATATAGTCTTTGACATTATGGTAAGGTTCAGATATATTACCAAATCATCTAATTATTTTAGGATGACTTAAACTTTTTTTTATCTATCGTGGTTCTTTTTCCCTTTTTTCTATCTTTTGATTTTTTTCCATTATCTAGTTTTTATTTAATTTCCTTAATCTTCTTTTTTTTCTTTTTTGTTATGGGGATTTTTTTTTTCTTGACCTCTGTTTTTTGGTTTTTTCTTATCATTTTAGTTCCGTATTTATTTTTACTTTCTTTCATTTCCTCACTCTGATCTTTAATTATGAATAAACAAATATATATAATTATAGTATGGGTGAACCAAGTTAAATATCAAATCAAAATTAGGTATGAGAGTAGGCGAAATTATAAAATTATTTGAAATAAAATAAATGGCCAACACTAAATAGAAACATAAAATAAAATAGGTGTATAACAAATAAAATGTATAATGAATTTCATACATGTGTGTACCTAGCCATGTAGGTCGACTGGTAAGGGCCGAGGTACAACGGGTTTTGTGGATGTCCAGTAAACCACTTATATCGACCCATTATATGTATCAAATATTTTGAATTTTCAACTATTCAAAGTAAATGGTAATCTAAGTAACCTCGAAACTATGAATCATCAAAATTGATAATAGCATTATAATCTATCAATATATGAACACCAAACCTCATGGTGTCCAGTAAACCACACTATTTTATGGTTCAAAACACAGGTAGAGTATATTGGGCACCATAAGATTTACTGTATTCAGAGAACCACGGGGTTTTGCGTCCATAAATTGGTGGATTATGATGCTATTAATAATTTTGATGATTCATCAGTTTTTCAGATTATTTAGACTGCCATTTACTTTGAGTCGTCCAAAAGACAAAATATTTGGCACATATAATGGATTGATATGTGTTTGTAGCTATACAAACAAACCATAACACATATGTATTCATCAGCCAACAAATGATGTTATTAGGACGGAGATACTATCAAAACTACACGTAAAATTTCTCTTCAGATTCAGGTGTGTGGCTATCGAGCGGACCACGCTACACGGCTATCGAGCGGACCACCTGCAATAAAAATGAAAATATATTATTATAACAATGAAATGAAATTTGTAAACGTGTGGTTTTGATCCGGCTACACTGCTATTGAGCAGAAAATATATTATTATAACAATCAAATGAAATTTTTAAACGTTTCATAAGTTAGTTCAAGTGGATTTCGATTGAGAAAACAATCAATCAAACTGTTATTTGTTGTCCACCCAAAACCAAACGACTAAATAACTATGTTTTATAGATGAATAACTAGAATGTTCCACTGTCGGCTCCGGTGGAAAGAGAAACGAATTGGTTGCGGTCACAAAAAGCCGCGCTATTAGGGTTTTTTATGAAGAGGTGGAACTCCTATTGTGTCTGGTTGATCTTATATAATATATTTTTTAGTCCCTCGTATTAGGCACGAGAGACCTGTCCTATACCAGATTTTTAGTCGTTGAAATAATCTGATATGGTAATTAGAACTTTGCAATTCAATGAGTTATATCCGTCCTCCTTATCTTCTAGTTTACAATCTTTTTTTACTATACTTTCATGAAAATATATTAAAATGATACTCAATTTTAACAATTATTCAAATAATAGTTATAAATATTTTCAAAATTTATGCATTTTTTATTGCAGTTATGTCTATAGACTATAGAGACAACATAAACTATTATAGCATAGCCAATATAAAAATAATAAAAATAATTTTATTACTCGCCATGGAAAAATAGAGATAGTTTTCATTTACCTAAGGTGTAGTTGTTCATCAGTTACAAATCTATTATATACGGTATATGGTTTAGTATATAAATAAATTCTATTGGAATAATTTAACATGACAATTTTTACAATTTCAATTGTATTATTATATAGGGAAAACATCCCAATCCAAATTTTCTCACCAAAATATAACTAAATATATATAACCATGCATAGGGAAAGCATCCAAGTTTAATCTAAATTTTGTTCAAACAAATACAACAATATAATATAAATGAACTAAAACGAATATATGATCAAAGAGACTGGACAGCAGCGACGTAGACGGGAAAAGACAGCAATCTTAAGGGAAAATATGGTTGTTTCAAACAAACATAAAATTTTGGTGTCAAGGAATCTAAACTGGAGATAAGAACACATGCGATAAGATACTACGAAGGCGAATGTTGGAGATGATATAAAAATTATTCTATTTATTTTGCACCATATGTGATAGACAATAACGCCAAAGGAAGCACATCAAAGGTGTCGAAATCATGTGGAGACCACTTACACGCATCATGGATCCAAAATACCATATTGTTATTGTGACTTAAATTGAAACAAAGTTTAGAGCTTGCGAAATTCTAGATGTGTAACTACAATCATAGATGATATGATTAATGGTTTCTGAGGCCGAATTGGATTGTGAGCTAAATGATGAATAAATGACGGGGAATATTAAATTTATGTCATACTAAACTCACTCACCCACTCGATGCGGGGGATGAGCACACGAATGGGATAGTAGTTAACCTTGATAGAGAACTTGATTATTTCACTCTTAGTATTCCAATAGTGGACTTTGTTGTGTAGGATGTTAGGGAGAGTGAAGGAGAGGATGAGATGGTCAAACTCCTGAAATGTTGGATGCTTTCTAGCACTAACAGGCGTTGAATGAGCCAGTCAATTCTAGATAACATCCCAAACAACATTAGAAATTTAATCCACAGACAATAAACTCGAATGGTGGTTGGCCAAAGAGGTTGAGAGCAACAACGAGTCAAAACAAAATGAGGTCTTCTTCCCGTTACCTATCAAGACGCTCTACAAATTGTTAGCAGATTGCCCAAGATATATAATTTTCCTATAAGTCCATGAAGGAAAAGATTCACTCTTTAAAGACTAAAAGTTTTTCTCATTAATCTTGTCAGAGTAAATTTAGTCACACCAGATTTGTTGGATAAACATTGAACTTATGTCGTGTTTAATATTAGTTATTAGGGTAGTTATTTAGATAAGATCAAACAGGTTGTCTGTATTTTCTATATAAGAAACAGAACCTTGTATTGATATCTGAAATGAAGTTAACATTTCTGCACTTCTTGTTTATATATATATATATATATATTAGTTTGTCTATAAAGGTTATATGCATTGTTGTTTATCTCAGCGACCTTTTCCCTACATTTGTTATCAGAGTCGTGTGCGGTAAATGCCAAAATATATACTAAGGGCAATCACAATGGAGGCTACCAAGAACAAAAAAAGGATCACTGGGATTAAGCTACCCAATGTTAACGAAGAGTAATTACACGTCTTGGTCGCTAAAGATGAGAGTTTTCATTCAAGCTCATGGGATCTGGGGAGAAATTGACCCTACTGACCCAGATGCAAAGGTTGACGGAAAAACAGATAAGGTAACAATGGCTGTAATATTCCAGGCTATCCGTGAAGACATTCTACTATCACTGGCAGACAAGAAAATAGCAAAGGATGCATGGATAGCGATAGAAACAATGTGTTTAGGAGCAGAGCGTGTCAAGAAAGCAAGAGTGAAGACACTAAAAGAAGAGTTTGAGAATCTACACATTAGGGATACAAAGCTGATTGACGACTTCTCTATGAGATTAAATGGGTTGGTCATTAATATTCGTGCCTTGGGAGAACCATTGAAGAGACCTATGTCGTGAAAAAAATAATACTTAGAGCAGTACCTTCCAAGTTCTTACAAATCACTCCAGCAATAGAGTAGTTTGGAGACCTAGATGTGATGTCAGTTGAAGAGACAATTGGGTCTCTAAAGGAACTTGAAGAGAGGCTTCGTTGCCAAATAGAAAACACTGGACGTCTCTCTGTGAAGGTTAAAAGATCAGCTAATAGATTGTATAATGTTATTGCTGAAACAAGTAAATATATGTCCTTATTTTCTAAAATGGAAAATTTATCATGGCTATGACATTCACGCCTTGAGCATGTTAATTTTCAAGCTATGGTATTTTTATCAAATAACATGATGGTGTATGGCCTACGGAGATTATTCAACCAAAAGAAGTGTGCACGAGCTGCCTATTATCAAAACAAACGAGGAAGCCATTTCCTGGGCAGGCTAGTTTCCACGCAAAAGAAATGCTTGAGATGGTACATGGAGACTTGTGTGGGCCAATTTCTCCTAAAACAAAAGAACGAAATAAATACTTCTTTCTACTAGTTGATGATTGCAGCAGGGTAATGTGGATATATATTCTTTCAAGAAAAGACGAAGCACTAGAGGCATTCAAGAAATTTTGAGCTTTGGTAGAAACAATTACAGAGAAGAAAATAAAAGTTTGAGAACGGATAGAGGAGGTGAATTCACTTCAAAGTTATTTACTTCTTACTGTGAAGATACAAGGATTAATAGGCATTTCACTGCTCCTTACTCAGCACAGTAGAATTGGGTTGTGAAAAGAAGAAACAGAACAATAGTAGGAATAGTACGCAGTTTTTTAAAAGAGAACCCATTACCTTCCAGCTTTTGGGGAGAAGTTGCTCGTCATGCTGTTTACATACTAAATCGCCTACCTACTCAAGCTTTATCAGGAAAGACGCGATATGAGCCATGACTAAAAATAAACCAAATATTGGACATATTCGAATATTTGGTTATGTATCACACATGAAGGTGCCTAGTATACACACTCTAAAGCTTGACGATCGCAGTAAAATGGTAGTGTATCTAGGTAGAGAGCCCGACACAAAGGAATGTAGACTTTATGATCCAGTCAACGGGCGAATTTTTGTAAACAGAGACGTCATCTTTGATGAGGCTAGAGGATGGGAATAAGAGAAACAACAAGAAGAAGGGTTTGTAAACCCTGGTAACTTCACTATGCTCTACATACGTATAAAAGAGGTGGTTGATGATTCAGTTGAAGGAGAACCAGTTACACCGAAGAATGAAAGCACTGATTCTATGGGATCACAAACAGCTGGTCCTCAAACAGATGTTGAGGACCTGAGTAGTGGCACACATTCTGTAGACTCAACCAGTAGAATTGAGAGTAATGGGAGTGAACAGCCTAGAAAATTTTGTCTACTCATTGACATTTATGATGGAACAATTGAAGTAGAGTTTAAAGAAAAGCTTTTTCTACTGGGTGTTGACGAGCCTTGTAATTACGGACAAGCTGTGACAGAGCCTGCATGAGTGGAAGCTATGAAAAGTGAAATTTCTCCTATAGCAAAGAACAATACATGGAAATTGGTAGAGCTACCACCTAGGAATAAAGCCATAGGGCTGAAATGGGTCTACAAACTAATGAGGGAAACATATGGACATATTATCAAGCACAAAGCCAGAGTCGTAGCAAAGGGCTATGTTCAACAACGCGGAATAGACTTTGAAGATATCTTTTCCCCAGTTGCTCGCTTAGAAACGGTAAGATCACTGTTACCGCTTGCTGCCAAGAATGATTGGGAAGTGCATCACTTGGATGTAAAATCTGCATTTCTTAACAGGGATTTACAAGAAGTTGTCTATGTGTGTCAACCTGAGGGTTTTTTAAAAAAGGGTGTGGAACACTTTGTCTATCAGTTGGTGAAGGCTCTATATGGGTTAAGGTAGGCGCCACGGGCGTGGTATACAAAGTTAAGTAAATGTTTGGAAGAGTTGGGCTTCACTAAGTGCCCATATGAATATGCAGTCTATACAAGGAGGGAAGGTAATGAAGTTCTGATTATTAGAGTATACGTGGATGATTTATTGTTTACAGGGAATAGTGTCGGAAACATTAGTAAGTTTAAGAGGCAAATGAGTGCATAATTTTAGATGAGTGATCTCAAGAGATTATCTTACTATCTTGGTATCGAAGTTAGTCAGGGACAGGGATATAGTAAGCTTAAACAAGCAAGTTAAGCCAAGAGATTACTTGACAAAGCTGCTACGGGGTCCTGCAATGCCGTAAAGTATCCTATGGAGCTAAAAATACAGATTGATAAAGATGAAAAGGGGAAGGCAGTGAACTCCATAAAATTTAAGAGCTTAATTGGTGGGTTGAGGTATTTGGTTCATACTCGTCCGGATATTTCTTACTTTGTTGGTGTAGTTAGCAGGTATATGGAAAGACCTATTGAATTGCATATGAATGCAGTTAAACGTATCTTGTGTTACGTGATATGAACTATCAACTTTGGGTTAGTATATTCAAGTGGGTCTAGAAATTATTTATTGTCGGGCTACTCAGATAACGACCTAGGTGGTAATCTTGAGGATAGAAAAAGCACAGGTGGCATGACTTTCGACTTGAATGAGAGTTTAATTACTTGGGTATCACAAAAGCAGAGGTGTGTGGTGTTGTCATCGTGCGAAGCTGAATTCCTTGTCGCTGCATCGGCAGCACGTTAAGGTGTGTGGTTGAGCAAGTTACTTAGTCAAATAACCGATGTAAATCACTATCTAGTCGTGATATATATAGACACTCGTTCGACGACTGATTCGGCAAAAAATCCAATTTTCTACGGAAGAAGTAAACATATTGATATCCGCTATCATTTCATTCGCAAATGTGTAGAGCGTGGACAAATTATTGTCAAGCACATAAGTACATGGGAGTAGCGTACAAATATTCTAACTAAAGCGATGACCACTGTGAAGTTCGAAAATATGCGAGATTTACTGGGCATCAAGAACCTACAGGTTGGAGTTTAACTTACAGGGGAGAATGTTGTAAGTAATCTAAACTAGTTGGTTTGAATACGTATTCCATGTTATTGCACGTAGACAAGGTAGTTCACGAAGAAGAAAAGAATCAAGTTCAATGTTAAGGGGGAGAATGTTGGATAAACATTGAACGTATGACATGTTTAATATGAGTTATTTGGGTAGTTATTTAGATAAGATCGAACAGTTTGTCTGTATTTTCTATATAAGAAACGGACCTTTGTATATATATATATTAGTCTGTATGTAAAGCTTATCTGCATTGCTGTTTATCTCAGGGACCTTTCCCTGCAAGATTGAGTTGTCAAGTTCATTAACGGTGGATTAAGAATGTCTAAAGACGACCGCATGATTTCAGATTTTTAGATCTAGAATTCTAAAAACTCCCTCGAACACGAGCAAGGTTATGACAGACCATGCTAATTTAGCATATGTAACTGTCATCTCATGGTATGTAATATAGGGAATACTGTGAACAGACTGGTTTCTCGCCCAGGTATCGGAATTGGATCAAATAGCTACTCAAATCGAAGATTTCGACGAGCCCGTCAGATTTCAAAAGTGTGATTAGTCACAAAGTTTGATATCCAGATTCGACCTATAAAGTCTTTGGTAACAAGTGTTAATATTTTAACCTTAATTTTATTTATTTATTCTATTTTAAAACATTTATTTAATTTCCCTTATTTGGAATTAAGGTTTTGGGTAGTGTTATATAAAGCATCATATACCCTATTTTGCCGTCAGACTTTGATTAATAGAATTTTGAGATTATTTCTCCGAGTCTCCTTTATTATCTAGCTCAGGGTTAGGGTAATATCTATTTCTTTCTTCTTCTAATCTTCTGCCACGCCATCAGTATGACCATAGGAGATGACAGAGAGATTATGAGAGTTGTTTAAGATATCTAGATGGAGAATGAAGATCGGAGACGACTAAACCTATCATGCAAAAAATACATATTTAATAATCATTCTAAGAGTAAGATATGGATTGTTTCAGGGCTAATCGTAAGGCCATCCTCGATAAGATTAAGGGAATTAATTTCACCACAACAGAAAATCATCAGCTCATCTAGAAAGAAAATATTAACAATCTTTAGTTTATGATATTTCCAATAGAAATTGAAGTTTGCATCACTACTTTTATCCTTGAGGATATTAGAGAGAACTTGCATGACCAAGACAAATAACAACATAAATAAAGGGTCACCTTGTTTGAGACCCTTTCTACTATTGAAATCTCATGAATGTCACAATTAATATTAACAGTATAGGACGGGTGGTGATGAAATAAATAATCCAAGTGATCATTTGTTCCATAAAATCCATGTCCACCAAAATGTCAACTAACTTTGTCAAATACATTAATCATATCGATATTGATAGCGCCCCTGGGTCCTTTAATATTACTCTGGTAACCCATAAAGTGTGCTTGAGATAGAACGATATTGTCTTTAATATTATAGCCAGTGACAAAACCCGATTAAGATTTGTCAATGGGATATGAGAAAACGTTATTTATTTTATCGGCTAAGATCTTGGAGATAATCTTGTAAACTACAATGCAACATGCAATAGGCATGAAGTCTTCGACAACAGAGGAAGATCAAAATTCGAGATAAGATAAATAGTGATGGCATTCCAAAAAGGCTCAAGATGACCCTTATTAAAGAACATTAAGAATTCATCACATATGCTAATGAGATTCCATGATTTCTCGAAAAAACTCTCATTGAAGCCAATAGGAGTCGAGGATTTATCGCTATCAATACTAAAAATGGAATTTTTTATTTCTCTACAAGTAATAGGACAAACCATTGAGGATCAGTCATAAGTATTCACTTTAGCAGGAATAAACGAGGAGATAAGAGCAAGCTTTAGGTATCCTCAAAGAGACCTAGAGCCAAGACAGCTAAAATAATAGTTGACTAAGACTCTCGTCATCCCGTTAGTGATAGAAGGGAGGACTCCATTATGATTAGTGATACATAAAATTTAATTTCCTAATAATACGTTTTTGAAGCTGTTATAGATTAATTTAGTGTTACGGTCCTCGAGCTTGAGCCAAATCTTTTTATATTTATGTTTGTAAAAAAATTGATTGGTGCGACTAAGGGATATAGAGGTGGAATAAGCTGCAATCTTGGTAGAAACCAAATAAGGATTTATGGGTTCATTTACTAATATCGTTATATTCCTTACGATTTAGATCACGGATGGAAAATTAAAGCGTAGTGAATTTTTAGGAAACTAATCTCATACCATGACAAGAGATTGGAAGGTCTCAAGAAGAAGATATCGGATGGTTATAAAAAAGATGAGTCTTCTACATATTAATAAACTTAAAAGGTTTTTCATTTGTGCCTTAGTGTGACCCAAATTAAGTTTAGTAGTAGAATGGTCATAATAACATGCCAAACTTAACTTGAGAATGAACATGGAAAAAAAATCATTCCAAACACTATTAACAAGTCTTAAAACGATGGGGTTTAAGTCACTCATTTTCCATTGATAACAAGAATGATTGAACTCATTAATCTCAACCCAGAGAGAAGGAGGTGGTATATTCATCGATATTATAAATAGATTTGAAATCCCTTAGAGCTATCTAGGGGTAATTGCATTAGGAAGCCAAACTTTCCTCTAGGTTAACTTACAAGGAAAGACACTTGAACCCGTTGTTGAAAATATAAATAGTCGTAAGGAAGAATAGAGATGTGTAGTGAAGACTATAACCTTTACCGTGGATGAATTGAAATATAACTAAAAATGAAATCAATTGAGTTCCAAATAACCCATATCTTACCGAGTCGATGAAAGAAGTGATTAGTAGCATACTTCCATAAAGAATAAATATTTCTAATAATAATGTTAATATTAGGTAGATGGACCTTAATCTACCCAAAGATCGTAATCGTGATATTATATATAATAAATTTAGTCAGTCTTTTTACCTCACTGTATCATTCAATTCACGCCCATTCGATAAAGTAATAAATGTTAAGAACTATTCAGGCCTATTCGATAAAATAATAAATGTTAAAAACTGATAATGAGTTTGGTCCAACAGTAGACTTCGCCAAAAACTCACAAATTATTAGTGCCATTAGTAGAACCGGTAATAAATTAAAAAGATTTAATTTTACCTTAATTTTGAGGATCCCAAAATTAAATCCAACTAAAAGACTAAAAAAATCATTCTAGAGCGAAGAACCAAACCAAAAAAAGGAATAGAGCCATTTTAATGATAGGGTAATCCAAACAAAACAAATCATAGTCGCCAAACATTTTACCTTTTCCTGTCGTCGCATGCCTATAAGGATATTACTGGTAGTAGAATTATATTACTGTCGTGATTAGATTTATTTTCGTAGACTTCTTCAACCAATAAATTTTTCAAAATCAAACTAATCACCAAGTCGATAAAGAAGAAAAAACTTCCTCTTTAATATTTGTGAGAGAAATAAATATGTTTTTGGAATGCACGGGGGACAAACAAGAAGATCACATGGACTAAATAGTCGCCAAATCCAAATCCTTTTAATATCATGGTAAAGCGACTCTTTAAAATACCGTAAAATAAAATTAGAGCAATAAAAATAAAATAGAAATGTTGACAATACAAAATAGTTGAATAGATATAAAATACAATAAATTATCTACAAACAGTTCCATTAATAAGGTTGGAAACCTCTATCAAATCTACTAAAATTATTTCAGATCTTTAAAAAAACACTTTAAAAAAAAGAATAGACTTTTAAGAGAAGGAAATTAACAAAGAAAGTTATTTTGTGATCGAGGAGATATTATATTAGTGAAATGAAGTACCCCTTTCACGAAAATTTGTTGTCAATCCTACATTTTAGAAGAACTAGAAGGATTTAATCCTACATTCTAACGAAGCACATACGTTCTAAAGAAGTAGAAGGATTTAATCCTAGATTCCAATATGTCATCAATGTAGACCTTCAAGTTTCTACCTTATTTAATCTACAAATATTGTGTTCATCGACGTTGGTATATTGACCATGTGTTCTTCAAGCCCAGAGGCATGTCTTATTTAGCAACAAATTCTCTGTTTGGTCACAAAAATAGTATGATATTGGTCATCCTCATAAATTTAGATCAGGTTGTAGCTTGAGTTGACAACCATGAAAGAAAAATTTATTTTTTCGGGCATAGCATCGACCAATTGGTCAGTGTTTGGTAATGGGAAAGGATATTTCGAGAAGCCTCGTTCCCAATCAACATACATTCTCCAATTATCGTTCTTTTTATTTACTAGTACTATTTTTAATCCATTACTCTTTTTACTACTATGCTGAGGAGTATTTATTTATATGGTCCAAGCTAAAATTCAACCATTAACACGACAACACACTTTTTATCTATCTCAGAGCGTCCCACGATCGCATTGTAAACTACTTTTCTTCCATGGTCATGAAAATACAATACACTCTCTTCTTGAATTCATGTATTACCAAACCTAAGTCTATAATTAGTCTTCTAAAAATTATCTATTTTATCTTGTAAATTTTGTGAGAATATTTTAGAAGGGGATCGTTGGTAGCATAATTTTCATATGGTTCTACGTACTCTTATTAAAAAAATTCATGCTCCTGTTGTCTACCATGACACAATCTACCACTTCAAAATTTTGCATGCTCCTGTAGTCTACCATGACACAATCTACCACAACACTTTCGAGATCTATATTAATTAACACCGTATACTTTTGTGAGGTCTTATTATGCCTTAAATCGTCTAAAAATAACTGAACATAGTAGGTGGCATATATAGGTAATGCAAAGTTTGGTTGTAGTGTTGTACCTTCAAATGGCCAACATAATGTTTTGTTAAACGATTGGAAATGGTTGAAAAAATATCTCGCGCAGTGGTAACACCAACCATTGTTTGTTTGGATTATAATCGAGCTATTCTTCTTGTGGGTGATCAAATATTATATTATTGGTAATACCCTGTTATTTGTATACCCACCTTTTGGATCTTTTCTCGACTGCAATGGTTCTCGCCTCTCCCATCATGTTAGAAATTCTATTTCTTTATTTATATTCCTTGCGATACCTCATAAGCGTGCCTCCATTATTTTTATAAATATAAGAAGTTTCCCGTCTATAACCTATCGGCTTTGATTTTGCAGCGTCCAAAAGTATTTTATATAGTAGCCCACGTAGTTGTGGAACTTGCAGTACTTGGACATATCCTTGTTCTCTTTCGGCCTATTAATATTTTACGTTCTTCAATGAATGAGCCTATGGTCTTGAAATAGATGGAAGATAGATGGTTAATAAGGTTATATGGCGCTATGATGTTGTCACCTTTATTTAGGATAGGTAAACATTAATATCGCAAGGAAAAATATTAGTTAAATTTCTAATAAAAGAGCTAGATATATAAAAGCGTTGAATAATAGATGAAGAAGGGTATCAATAAGGTTATTAGCTGATAAGATAGGCAAAATAAACATATTGCGGCATATGAACAAATATTGGCAAAGGAAGGTGTTAATTACCAGCTGGCTTGACAAGTAAAGGTAGGAAGATAATGACAAATATATATAAATATAACAATCACATTTTAGATAACTAAAACATATTACTAAAATACACATGGATGTTACGCGTTATAATACTAATTTATATAACAGATGATTTATACATATCAAAAGATACAAGTGTCACTCGTCCATCATATTTAGGAGTAAAGTAACTGTAAATAAAATATATAATCATTGTGAAAGAGGTGAACTATTTTACAAAATACATTTACATTATAAAGTCTTTTTATTATCTTAATCTTGTATTTTTTGTAATATTATTAAAATAAAATTATCTCCTAATATTTAGCGTCGTCTTTGGAAACTTTCTTTAAAAAAATTATATATTTCCTAAACTATGAACAACTAGGTCAGTCTAAGTTAGCGACCAAAGCTTTACAACTTATAAAATAAAATGTTACTTTGTGAGACAATGCAATTATAGTTGAAAATATTGATAATGGTGATTTAATTTATGGAAATATATATTTTTAGTATTGGAGAAGGTCAGAGTAAAGTAGCTAAATTGATTAATTAATCATTGTAAAAAATGAACAAAGATAAAGAGAAAGACAATTATTTGAAAATAGTTCAGAAGAAGGATGTAAGAACGAAAATGGCGTTCTACACAAAAAAAAAAATTATAAGCCAAATTACCAAATCAATATTTACCCACACATGATGGAGAATATAATGGAAAAACGAATCCACAACCTCACATTGGACGATTTTTGAAAATCATGTTAGGTTTTAATCCAGATGATACATTACTTTATCGAGCTTATTCAATGATATTTAAAAGGAGTGTGTTGACTTGGTTTAACAATTTACCGCTAAAAATAATTGATACATTTGTTGAAACGTGGGCTTTGCTTTGACATAATTTTGTTACTCATGAAACATTAAAACGTGAAGGGGGTAATATCATGAATCTATTTCAAAACGTTGAAGATTCTTTAAGGGGTCATACTCAACTATTTATGTAAAAAATTAATGTGTTGTAAGGTGTGTATGAAAACATGGCATTAACAACATTTAAAGTAGGCCTATCTTATTATAATAGTTTTCTAAAGAATTCGATTATGTTCCAATGTTACAAGGTTTTCAAATTGGGTTGGGTATGCCACAATTCGTCGTTCTCTGACTATATAACCTATAAATTGTTGACATCTGATGTCAGAAATGAACTTTTTTGGATTTTGATGACGTTGAAAACCTTTATCAAATATTTCAAAAGTGTTTCATATCTTTAAAAACGATAACAAAGCTTTTAAAACGAGAATAAAGTTCTTAATAAAAGGAAATTTGTTTTTGTGCTCAATGAGATAGATCATCTTCTTGTGATACTTCTACTGTATGTATCAAATATTAGGTGCAAAAATATAAAGATCAATATACCATTATTTCCAGATATATTGACTTTAATATAAACTAAATGACTCTATATAATAGTTATATAAATATATTTTCTACCACTATCTGACTATTCTATCCTTGTCCGGGCTCCCTCTAGTCCTTGAGTTGGAATATGAAATGAAATTTAAAGAGTATAAGTATTTAAGTACAGTAAAATAGTGTAGCCTTCAAGTCATTTCTACTTCATGCTCCATGCAAATTTGCATTCTCATTTCTTGTATACAATACTATGCAAAATTCTAATATGATAAATAATAAATATTTTGATTTTATTTTAGCAATTGCGCTTAGAAATTGTCAATTTTTTAATTTAATTATGGACTGAGTTATCAAGTTAATATCCTCTCGTTATGAAATTGTTGTCTTTGCCTCTTATTCACAACATAGTAACTCAATGAAGTCGTTATATATGGACATTTTTTATACTCATCATCTAAAAAAATACGGAGATCATCTTTTGATGTCTTTTTAAAATCGTCGTGTGAATAATATATGTTAAAAAACAAGAGAGAAGTAGCCGCCAGGAAGCGGCTAGGGTTTTGTGTTTATTAGAGAATGTTCCTTTTTGTATTGAACTGTTTTTTTATAATGCAAACAAGGAAACTTAATATACTGAATATTCTAACACTCTCCCTCAAGTTTTGTAGTGGGATCACCAATACCCAACTTGGATAAAACTCATTCGAATGTTCTTGCAACAACCGTTTTTGTCACGATGTTTGCCAGTTGGTCTGCGGATCTAACAAACGGAAGTTCGACTGTCCCATCTTCAACCTTTTCTTTTATGAAGTGCCTATCTATTTCAACGTGCTTTGTTTTATCGTGCTGTACCGGGTACTCTGAAATCATAATCACAGCTTTATTATCGCACATTAACTGAGTTGGACACTTCAGAGAGGATCCAATTTCTTTTATTATTTTATTTAACCGACGTATCTCGTTAAACCCCTTAACGATTCCTCTAAATTCTGATTCAGCACTTGACAGTGAACTACTACTTTCTGTTTCTTACTCCTCTAAGTCACCAACTTACCTCCAAGAAGAGTAAAATAGCCAGCAGTTGATCGCTTGTCGTTAGGATTCCCTCCCCAATCAGCATATGTGAATACTTCAACATCAAGGTGTCCATTTTTCTTAAAAATTATGCCTCTTCCTGGTGTGCCTTTGAGATATCGAATAATCCTTATTACTGCCTTCATATGGTGTTCCTGAGGATGATGCATGAACTGGCTAACTACTCCCACCGCGTATGCAATGTCGGGTCGAGTGTGAGCCAGGTAAATCAAATTTCCACCAACCTTTGGTACCTTTCTTTACTCGCTGGTCTGGCCCCTTCAATTATCTTTAGTTTGTGATTCACAACCATAGGAGTGTCATTTGGTTTGCAATCCACCATGCCAACTTTAGCTAATAAATCCAATATATATTTCCGTTGGGAGATATAAATCCCTCCTCTTGACCTAAGAACCTCGATTCCCAGGAAATACTCCAATCCCCCAAGGTCTTTCATTTCGAACTCCTTGATGAGGTTTTTCCTAATAGATATAATTTTTTCTTCGTCATTCCCCGTTATAATCATATTGTCGACATATATTATAAGACAAGTGACTAAATTCCTCTCCTTTTGTAAAACAAGGTATGATCTCCATTACTCTATTTATATCTATACTGCTTCATTGCCATTGTAAATCTCCAAAACCAAGCACGAGGAGACTGTTTGAGCCCATATAATTCCTTTTTCAGTTTATATACCTCGTTTTCTTGAAAACCATCAGGGAATCCTGGTGGGGGTTCCATATATACCTCTTCTTCCAAGTCTCCGTGTAAGAAAGCATTCTTTACATCAAATTGATGAAGAGGCCAATCTTTATTCGCGGCTATTGAAAGTAAAACTCTGATAGTGTCAATCTTTGGAACCGAAGAGAACGTTTCAGAGTAGTCTATGCCATATGTTTGTGTATATCCTTTGGAAACCAATCTTGCCTTGTGTCGCTCAATGGTGCCACCGGATTTATATTTTATATTAAACACCCATCTACACCTGAATGCTTTCTTCCCTTGTGGTAACACACAATTCTCCCATGTACCATTCCTTTTTAGAGCTTCCATTTCCGTATTTATTGCCTCATGCCATTCATTCATCTTCTTAGCTTCTTGAGCTGTTTTAGGGATTTGTTCAGAGAGAATAGTAGCTGAAAACTCATTTGTAATCTTCGTCATTCATTTCCTGTCCATTTTTACCGGATATGTGGAACCACGACGAACGTGTTCCGCTGAATACCGGTCAGGAGGAACCCCTCTTTTTTTTCTTGGGGGAAGAATCAGATTTTGAG
The DNA here is from genome assembly GCA_036936605.1 of Limnanthes douglasii subsp. nivea. NCBI lineage: Eukaryota > Viridiplantae > Streptophyta > Magnoliopsida > Brassicales > Limnanthaceae > Limnanthes > Limnanthes douglasii. The sequence goes on along the minus strand of JAUPFV010000005.1, from coordinate 241,613,458 downwards.
TTTCAACAAATGAACTTCTTGAAATGTCATGTTCTGTAGCATTTTGTGAATTATGACATTGTAAATTGTTTACCTCTTGATGGATATTTTCTTCGGCTGATTCGCTAGTAGTATCCATTGCATATATTTCTTGTTGGACATTGTCTTCGGTAGAATCATTGGTGGTAAGAACTGCCTCGTCAGTCTCCTTTATGTTGGAAGAGGCGTATTCGGTGGCGCCATCTACCGACTCTGTCGGCACATCCTCAAAGTAACTTTCATATAACAACCAGTCGAGTGATTCACTTACTTTCTCCCCCTGAGCACGAGATTGGTGGTCAAAAAAATAATCGGATTCTAAGAAGTCACAGTCCATGGTGACATGGATTCGACGAGTAACCGGATTGCAACACCGATAGCCCATTTGATGGACACCATACCCAACGAATACAAACTTTTCAGCACACGGATTAAGTTTGTTTCGACTAGTTTTAGGGATATTAACAAACACCAAACAACCAAAGACACGAGGTGGTAAGGTCATAACATATGGAATTGTAACTTGGGTGGCAAGCACTTGTAATGGAGTTATATTTCCTAGACATCGGGTTGGTAGACGATTTGCAAGATACGTGGCTGTAGCAAGAGCTTCTGGCCAAAGAGAATGAGGAACTCTAGATTCAATCATAATAGCACGAGGTTTTTCAAGTAAAGTACGATTTTTCGTTCTGAAGTACCGTTTTGTTGAGGTGTGTTTGGACAAATGGTTTGATGGATAAGACCATTTGTTTTGAAGAAATTATGCATTGTTTGGTTGACAAACTCTGTTCCATTATCAGAACGGAGAATCTGTATTTTTTTTTCAAATTGAGTCAAAATCATTTTCTAAAAACAAACAAATATTTCTGGTACTGCCGGTTTATGTTTCATGAAGTATATCCAAGTTATTCTTGAGAAATCATCCACAAATAAAACAAAATATCTGATTTGCTTGTTAGTGAAATTTGGTGTTGGACCCCAAACATCAGAATGGATTAGCGAAAAAGCATAATCAACTCTAGTATTACTTTGATTAAATGAGACCGTGTGATTTTTTGCAAGAATGTCGGTTTCACATTTCTCATGAATGGAATTATTCAAAAAAAGACTAGGAAACAAAATTTTAAAATAGCTAAAAGAAGGATGACCAAGTCGCCGGTGCCATAACCAAAGTTTCCTTTTGGTTGTTCTGTGAGCAAGCATGGCATGTCCCTTATGAACTACCTCATCAACATAATAGAGACCTCCTTGTTCAGTACCACGCCAAATGATCTCCTTCGTACGAATGTCCTGTAAAATGTAAAAAAATGGATACATAAGAACCACATAGTTGAGTTGTTTTGTCACTTGACTAACAGATAATAACTTTAAGGATAGTGAAGGAATGTAGAGGCAGTTTTTATCCGAAAAAATAATTGAACCTCCCCCTTTGACTTCACAAATTTCTCCACTAGCAGTTTCAATATGGGACTTCTTTGGAGATGATATGTCATCAAAGTCTTTAGGATCATAAGACATGGTGTCTATAGCCCCACAATCAAAGATCCAATTCATTGATTTCTCAAACCATTTACCTCCAAGTTTTTCATAGGAGTTCGCCGCCATTCCACCAAAACCAGTTCCACTTCCTTGCTTATTTTTAGTCGGATCTTCATTTCCACTTGTAGACGAAGCCCGTTTGACATTAGATCTGAAATGCTGGTTATTTTTCTCCTTATGACCGTCCTCCCGCCATTATGGATTAGAATTTAAACCTTTGTGCAGAATCTTTAGCAGCCAAACCCATTCCAATTTCAATCGAGTCACCATAAAAAGAACTTGATTTTAAAATATTAAGCCTTGCCACTTCCCTTCGTATTGTAGCATATGTTGTTTCCACGGAAGGAAGAGGATCATTTTTCAGGATATCTCTCTTGAATAGTTCCAGCTTGTCATTAATCGTCATTAGCAATTGATAGAGTCTTTGTTCTTGAGTCTTCTTATTGTAGATCTGAATGTCTTCTGGGTCTTTCATAGGGTTCAGATCTCGCCTATCTATAGACATCCAGATGTTCTGCTGTTTGTTCCACAAGTCTTCTAGTGTATCGGACCCTTCCATTAATGAATTAGCCCTCTTATGAATGTCAAACACATGTAACAAATTTGTACCAGAATCGTATGTGCTGGCTAACCCATCCAGAGGGCTTTTGCGAGATATTATTAACCAAGCTGGATTCAATATTCTGGATAATCCATGTGAAAACACGTTGATTATCTTGTTCCCACCTTGTATATGTGTTGTGTTCCGAGACCATTTCATAGAATGGCAGCAATCTGCATTGTTAATTCATCAGGGATTTGACTGACCACAACTTCATTGCCAGCCATCTTTGTTGAGGATGTTGAGAATTCCCAGAATCACACGTGCTCTGATACCATGTTATAAAACAAGAGAGAAGTAGCCGCCAGGAAACGGCTACGGTTTTGTGTTTATTAGAGAATGTTCCTTTTTGTATTGAACTGTTTTTTTATAATGCAAACCCAAGTAAGGCTCTCAATATATAGAGAACTTAGAGGCATATTCAAGGAAACTTAATATACTGAATATTCTAATGTATGATGATACATTCTATTTAATGTATGAAATATATTATGACAATTGAGTTTTGTTATAAGAAAAAACTTTTGTTTTAATATGTATTGATGAATTTGTAGCAGAAAATATTCTAGGTGAACATCTTCAATAATATATCTAATAATTTTCGCTTATCGATTTTAATGTTGAGAATTGGTTGAGGAAGCTTTCTTAATATCAATACTCAACACATTTTTTTCATTATATTATTGATGAACTTTAAAATATCCAAGTTCTAAAAATTTTACTAATTTTTTTGCCTTGAAAAATTCAAAATCTTAGGCGTCGTTTTCATGTCGTGTAAAGAAAACACTTATTTGATGTATAATATTTTTTCATTAAAAAGAAGTGAATCTTATAAAATACCATTGGCTTCCCTATTAACTTAAAATTCTCATGAAACACCACAAGTTATATACTCCAAACAACTCCATCTGGAGAAACCAACATAAAATATAACAGACATCAAGAATAATACTCCAACTTTCAATTTACACAAGATACTTGTGGTAAAACATTTGATGGTTCAAATTCAATTACTGTGAAAACTTAAATAAAATAATAATCAAGAATTTAAACTATAAAGTTCAACAATATTTGAATATAATGTTTTTACAAGTTAAAAATACTAAACCTATCGCCATATTCAAACCAAAATTATAAAAAATAAGTAGTTATGAAAATCGTTCAATTATCACTAGCATAAAACATGTCGATAACTCGAGAAACTATAAAATAATGTACATGAAGAACTAGTTTTCCAACCACTATTATTCAAGTCTAGTGTTATCATACTTTAAAATACAAAAGAAATATATACAAGAAAACATAAAACCTCGTTTATATCCAAAGTTATACTAACCACGCAAGTTGCATACATACACCATAAATTGTATTAACAACCACACTTTTATTCAGAATAAAATAAATATTACGTGAGCTCTTTTTACGAATCATCAAAATCAATATTTTAAGTGACATGTATAGGCTACCATGATTTAATCATATATATATATATATATATATATATATGAATCCAAGTGTTCGACATATCGATATATTCATTATGTCTAGTGAATATATTATCCACCTATTGTGTGTTATGCTATTATATATAACGTTACGCATAGTATATCAATTACGTATTATATATAACGTTACGCATAGTGTATCATTACGTATAACTTAATATCAGTGTATAAGTCATATTATATGAACGCTAGATTATATGTTACGGTATGTCATTATCCATGGATCGTGTGTAACAAAACAGTCAATTGCACAACCAACTCAAGTATCAGGAGCATCATATTGAAGAAAAAAACTCATTCTAGATAACATCTCTAATTTTTCTTGTAAATTTGTAAAGTTGAAACTTCACGGGAACAATTATTTATCTGAATACTGAATAATGTGTGAAAATCACAATGAATACTCAATTCCATTTGTAATACATAACCTCACATAACATAATATCTCGTGACCATAATCGAATTCACTAAAAATATTTATGTATGGGCATCTAAATTTAGAAAAAAATAAAATATTGGTATTTAATGTTAAATTCTCCATTTCCGAACTTATATTAATTTAGAGCATAGATTTATAAAATCTAATAAACTAGAGCACCACACTACATAGAAAGAAAATATACAGGTTCTACAAAAAAAAAATATAGATAATTCATAATCAACCCTTCCTTCAAATTTAATAATTTTAATTAAAAAATATTATGATAATATTTGATTAGATTACATTATATGTTTTAAATTAGAAAAAAGCAAGAATACTTCAACCACTCATCAATCATACTTAGCTTTTGTTTTTCAAATCGAATCAAAACTAAACTTTAATTTACTACTCAATATCAATATCATGAGGCTTTTGATTGAATGGAGATCGATCCTATCAAACTTGAAATTACCTAGAACAAAGTTCTTGTTGATTATTGACTCCATACAAATTGATATTTAACATCACACACTATAGTTTTTTTTAATATTATATGCCTCCTGAACCGTTCGAATAACACTAATTTCACTACCATTTACATTTGAAACCCGTCAGCTTGAAAATTTCATTTATTATGTTTGAAATCAATTATTATTCTGAATTACCTCATTATCTTTATTGTTAGTTAAAAATTAAATTACATACTTACTCACTCAACTAACTATTTAATATTAAATTTATTTCGAACCGTAATCTTGTTTAATCTATTATTTTCAACCTCACTCACTTTTAACGATGCTTGGTGTTTACGATATATTTACCCCAATGGATCCCCTGAAATCTCATGTCACTACTAATATACTACATTTTTTGAGCCAAAGATGGAGAATAATAATATATAGCTACCATGTTCACTCCTTAACTTACTTTTATTTTCTCGTTAACAACATAATCGATACAATGATGATAAGATAATACTACTGATTCCATTATATGTAGCCAAGGTCACCCAAAAATTGTATTATAGAGAATACGAAACACTAACTATCATGAACATTGTTTCATTTTTCCCGTCAGATGCAGATAAATCCACTTTCCTGACGCAATCGGTCGATCAACCAACAAAAGTAACAAAATTTATGTTAGTTTTCTTGAAAGGTGCAACTCTATCATTTAGTCATATCATGTCTTATAAAATATATTAACTGAACTTCTAGTGTTAACTATCACATTTCTCACTCTCACTCTAGCTATTACAAGGGTTACCAATAAAACATCTTCATGAGGTGTCACTAATCCGCATAAGTCATCATCAATAAATGACATGTTAAAGTTGGATTTTTGTGTAAGTGCAAAGATGATTCAATGACTAAATGAAATTCTATATAATTCATATATCTCTTTTTTGATGAATTTATAGTTCTTGATAGAGTATATTTCCCAAAAATAGCGCATAGCTCATGTTTCTTATCTTTCTTATTTCTCTTTGGACTTCCTTCTTTTGTCTTTACTTCTCTTTTTTCTCATTATCTTCCGTTAAAAAAAATCATAAATTATCTATTGTTAATCAATCTTTGAATTTCACTTTAACAAAAATACTCTCCTATTGAACATCCATGATCATTATGATATGCATAATAATACCGATGAGTTAAATGATAATCACGTGTAAACATATTGTGGTAGTTTGGTAGTTTAGCTGGTCTCTTGTCTTATCATAAACAATCACCACATGTGCATTTAGCAGGTTAACCCATCATGTTGGGTAGTCAAATAGGAAAAATGTGATATATTCATAATATCTTTTGCAAACTCCATAATTCTCTTAACATAATTTCTCTTTTTCTCTAATGTATCTCCAAATGTTTTGTTATTTTAGTTTGTATTGTTCCATCTTTTTTGCATCTTCAACTTTGATATACTTCTATGTTCTTGCCAATAAATCCCTAATACAACCTACATAAAAATTAATTGAATTATTTAGCATACTATTATGAGAAGGTAAGACTGTTTTAAATAGCTGTTAACGCCATGTTTTCCTTGCAACCTTCCAACGTACTCATTTTCTTTATAAATGTTTGAGTATGATCTCTCAAAGAATTCCCAACCTTCTGAAATTGATTCTTGATATGATATTTTTCATGTTTTATCATTTTATGACCATTGAAAGTAAGTAAAACACCATCCACGACTCGAGAAAACTATTAATTGTTCCTGACGGTAAATTGTTAAACCAAGCCAACACACTCCCTTTGGATATCATTGAAAAAACCAGATAGAGTAAGGTACCATCTAGATTAAAACCTAACATGATATTCAGAAATTACGCAAGGTGATGTTGTAGATCCATTGTTCCATTATGTTTCTCCATCATGTATGTGTAAAAAATTATTTGGTAATTTACCCTAAAAAATTATTTGTGTATGTAAACATTCAACCAATGTGTACAAACCCATTTCATAATTTATTTTTGAAAATATTTTGTTTCTTTTTTTTATTAATCGTGCAAATATTTTGAAGTTTCCTTAGTGATGTACATATTGATGTGGACATTTCATTTTGGTTTCTTAATGTGTACTTGCCAATATTAGACAGAAACCAAGCTTGGAGATTTTTTCTATGTGTCCAAATTTTTTATTATTTTCAACATCAGAACATGTTCTAACTGTAAGATAAAAATATGATTTGTATATTAAAGTATGATAGTATTAGACTTGAATACTAGTTTCCAGCAACTAGTTCTTGATGTACACCTCTCTTATAGGTTTGTTTAGATAAGATGATTTTATTGTTTCTCGAGTTATTAGCATGTTTTGTGCTAATAATAATTGAATCATAGTCAATATACTTATTTTTAAATAATTTTGGTTTGGATATGGAGATGGTTTTAGTAATTTAAACTTGTATAAAAACTATAGTCATATGTTGCTCAACTTTATAGTTTAAAGTATCAGTTTTCATTTTATTTATAACTTTCATAGTATAAACAATTCCATTGAATTTGAAATATTAAAGGTCTCACTATTAAAACTTGTAAATTTAAATATAAGTGGCACTAGTTCGTTGTGTAAATTGAAAGTTTGAACAGTGTTCTTGATGCATGTTATACTTTATATTTGTTTCCCTAATATGCTAGTGATATTTTCATAACATTTATTTGGATTATGACAAAATACTATCCATCAAATAAATATTTTCTATATCTGGCATAAAAAAGACTACTGACGTCTTGATTTTTTTCATGAGTAACAGTTAATGAAATTTTCAACATTTAGCTATTTTAAAGTTGATAAATAATATAATAAAAAAACTTTGTGTTCAATATTGATATTAAGGAAGCTTTCTCAGTCAATTTTTAACATTAAAATCGACAATATGTAGTTATTAGGTATATAATTGAAGACATTCACCTATAATGTTTTATGCTACGGATTCATCAATAAATATTTAAATAAAATATGTTTATCGTAACAAAAATTAATTTTCATATCATATTAGTTAGATTCATACATTTAAATAAAATATATCATCATAAATACATCTAAGAAGAGTTTATCATTATCTTGGCATACAGTTAAGGATTTCAATTTAATTTTCATATATTGTTCATAAATATTGCATTAACAAAAAAAAGAACGTACATTAAGCCCTTAGCAATGACAATTGTCAATCCATTAGTCTAGTGGATTATCCATCATTGTTATCAATTATTAGTCGTTAAACAAATAATTTGAATTTGATTCAAGGTCGGGGATGGATATGTGGTTGATCCGCGTATATAAATTAATGATCTTTAATATTTCTATGACCTCTAATGTAATGATTTACAATGTTTGTAATGTTTCTCATAATTTCGAAGATTATAGTTTTAAAGTCTCTAATGTTTCTAATAATATCCAAGGCGGCGGTTTCTAATATCCTTAATGTTTCTATAGATCTAGAAAGTGAAGGTTTTAACTATGTCTAATTTTTTTCAAAGCGATGCTATCCAATGTTTTTTTTATGATGATGGTTAAAAGCAACAAATAAAATTAGCTACATTAGTTAAAAAATTATAAGAATATGGCTATAATCCCATCTCAACTGCAAATTATAAAGGATACTTAACCAATCAACATAAATATGGTTATAAGCCAAGACCAGTGAATAATATATACGACCGTGCCAGTAAGGCTATATAGGCCAAACTATAAAGATCATGTTTGTGATCATGGCTATAAGCCAAGACCATCTACAAATAGTAGGACGCAATGTGAAGTTTCTATGGAGTCTAATAATATCCAAAAATACGGGTTTAATGTTTTAAATATAAAACGACATCAAAATATATTCTCCATATGTTCTTAGACGAAGGTTTGTAAAATGACGTTAAAACATGTTCTACATATATTATTCAGATGATGGTTTTAAAAAGACATCAAAAAATTATTTCCATGTGTTCCTTAAACGATGAAAATAAAATATCTCAATATAGAATGACTTTATTGAGTTACCATGTTGTGAACAAAAGACAACAACAACAATTTAATAACGCGGAGGTATTTAACTTGATAAGTGAGTTCAAAATTAAATAAAAAATCGCAAGCTCTAAGCTCAGTGGTTAAAATAAAATAAAATTATTTATCATTTATTATATTAAAATTTTCCATAATATCGTATACATAAAAAACAAAGAACAACAGCACCAAAGACGACGGGAATTAAAATTCGCATGGAGCATGGAGTAAAAAAGATTTGAAGAATACATAGTTGAATACTTATACTCTTTAAATTATAGTCAAATAGTGTTAAAATTGTAAACGTATTTATATAACTATTATATAGTCATTTACTTTGTATTAGAAGTCAATTACTTTGTATTAGAAGTCAATGTACCTATAAATAGATGTACATTATGCTTTTATATTTTTACACTCCGTAGTTGATATATATGGAGTAAAAGTATCCTAATATGATCTATCTCATTGATCACAAATTAACTTTATCTATTACTTTTTTTTCATTAAAAGCTATATTTTTTTTAAAGCTTTGTTTTCTTTTATTAAAAGCTTTATTCACTTATTGAATGCTTTGTTTCCTTTCTTAGAGATGTAAAACACTTTTTGTAGATTTGATAGAGGTTTCCAACATAAAAAAATTCCATAGAAGTCGCGTCTGACATTAAAATTTGAAAACTTTGTAGGTTATATGGTCAGAGAAGAAGAGATTGAGGTAGAACCAACCCAATTTAAAAACCTCGCAATATTGGCTCCTCCAAGAAAAACCATAATAAAAATTAAAAAATAAGATAGAAATTTTGGAAGAAAACTAACACCGCTTACCTCTGTTGTCTTTATTATTTTAGTTTAAAATTAATTTTACTAAATTTTTATCAAAATATATATATTAAAAACTATTTTTAATATTATATTTTAATATTTATTCAAACAATAGTATATAAATATTTGTCAAAATTTATACATATATTATTACGGTTGTGACTGTATAGACAACATAAACTATTATAGCATAGCCAAAATAAAAATAATATAAATTATTTATTACTTCTGATGGAAAAACAGATCTAGTTTTACTTTACCTAACTATTTTGTTTAGACCTTCGTATAATAAAAGATATCTGGTTTTAATATATCTAACTATTTTGTTCAAACTTCATCTCCTATGTAAATAAATTATATTAGAATAATTTAAAATGACAATTTTTACTATCTCAATTGTATTATTATATAAAATAACGCTACATTCCATCCGAATGTGGTTGAATTTTTTTTAAGTACGTTAAATTAAAATAAAAAACGAATTACAAATACATAAAACATATACTGTGAAGTAAGCATGGAAGAACGAATAAGGCTCGTTCGCGTCTGTATAGAACAGTTATATAGTTGTGGGCTCTCTGTGTTACATCCATTTGAAACCATGCCTTTGAAAATCATTAGATATAGTTGAAATCCTAGCATTCGAGACCATTGGAAACATTAAAGATATTAGAATTCTTCGGCTTGGAGATCATTAGCAACACTGTATGCATTAAAAATCTTCTCCTTGGAAATAATTAAAAACATTAGATACTTTAGAAACTATCGTCTTGGAAATTATTAGAAACAATACAAACATTATAAATCGTTGCATCAAAGATCATTTGAAACATTGGAGACCCTCGTTTTTTTATACGGAGATCAACCACATATCCCCCTTCCCGACCTTGAATAAAATTCAAATTATTTGCTCAATGACTAATAACTGAAGACAGCGATGCAGAACAGATTAGAATAATGGGTTGACAAGTGTCATTCTTGACGGCTTAATATATATTTTTTGATGCAATATCAATGCTAAACCATATATGAAAAGCAATATGAAATCCTAAACTATATGTCAAGGTATGATGATAAATTCTATTCAAATGTATGAAGATAAATAATATATTATGACAATTGAGTTTTGTTATAAGAAAAATCTTTTGTTAGAATATTTATCGATGGATTTGTAGCACAAAATATTATAGATGAACATTTTCAATAATATATCTAATAATCGTCTCTTATTTATTTTAATGTTGAAAATTGGTTTAGAAAAGTTTCTTAATATCAATATTGGACACATTTTGTCTTGAAATGTCCAAGTTCTGAAACTTTTACTAATTTTTTGTCTTGAAAAATTCAAAATGTTAGGTGTCATTTTCATGTCGTGTAAAGAAAACACTTATTTAATGGATAGCCTTTGGTTCTAAAACAAGTAGATCTAATAAAAATACCACTAGCTTCTCAATTAACTTAAAATTCTCGTGAAAGACCACAAGTTATATGCTCTAAACAACTCAATCCCGAGACACCAACATAAAATACAACATACATAAAAATATTATTCCAACTTTCAATTTACACAACATTACTAGTTGTAAAAAAAATTATGTTTCAAATTCAATGAAATTCTTTGTAGTGTGAAAACTTAAAAACAAATAATAGAGAATTTTAACTATAAAGTTCAACGGTACATGAATACAATGTTTCTACAAGTTAAAAGTACTAAATCCCATCTCCAGATTCAAACACTAATTATAAAAAATGAGTAATTTTGACTCTCGTTCAATTATCACTAACATAAAACATGCCAATAACTCGAGAAACTATGAAATAGTCTGATCTAAACACACTAGGCATAGTAATGTACATTAAGAACTAGTTTTCCAACAACTATTTTCAAGTCTAATGCTATCATCCTTTAAAATACAAACCATAATTATATGTTCTAGATAGAAGATGTTCTAATGTGGATAACAAGATAAAAGCAATACACAGATAGATAATATATGAGCTTGGTTTCTCTCAAAACTTGACAAGTACTCATTCAGCTATGAAGTTCAGTCTCAACTTAAGAATATATTATTCATTTTTAGTAAACCAAACCATGACATGTGCACATCAATATGTATATCACTAAATAAACTTCAAAATATTTTCACAGTTAATAAAAAAAGGAAAACTTTGAAGAGGTTTCAAAAGGAAAATATGAGATGGATCACACTTAACTAAAAGATGAGATGTGCAAATGAATGTATATCCAAGATTGGATATTCACCTTTTAATCATGTGTGTGTCTTAAACTCATGGCTTTTTTTAAAAAACTTAAGAGTGTGCATTATTGTTTCTCATGAAATTTGATAAACATTTTTTTGTTTTTCTCTTGTCATGCAAAAACTCTCCAATAACATTATAAACTAGCTTGATTTCCTATAAAAAGCAATACACAGATAAATAATGTTTGGATATATAAGAAGATATAGTCTTTGACATTATGGCAAGGTTCAGATATATTACCACATCATCTAATTATTTTAGGATGACTTAAACTTTTTTTTTATCTATCGTGGTTCTTTTTCCCTTTTTCTATCTTTTGATTTTTTTTCCATTATCTAGTTTTTATTTAATTTCTTTAATCTTTTTTTTTCTTTTTTGTTATGGGGATTTTTTTTTCTTGACCTCTGTTTTTTGGTTTTTTCTTATCATTTCAGTTCAGTGTTTATTTTTACTTTCTTTCATCTCCTCACTCTGACTTTTAATTATGAATAAACAAATATATATAATTATAGTATGGGTGAACCAAGTTAAATATCAAATCAAAATTAGGTATGTGAGTAGGAGAAATTATAAAATTATTTGAAATAAAATAAATAGCCAACACTAAATAGAAACATAAAATAGGTGTATAACAAATAAAATGTATAATGAATTTCATACATGTGTGTACCTAGCCATGTAGGTCGACTGGTAAGGGCCGAGGTACAACGGGTTTTGTGGATGTTCAGTAAACCACTTATATCGACCTATTATATGTATCAAATATTTTGAATTTTCAACGATTCAAAGTAAATGGTAATCTAAGTAACCTCGAAACTATGAATCATCAAAATTGATAGATTCATCAGTTTTTCAGATTATTTAGACTACCATTTACGTTGAGTCGTCCAAAAGATAAAATATTTAACACATATAATGGGTTGATATGTGTTTGTAGCTATACAAACAAACCATAACACATATGTATTCATCAACCAACAAATGATGTTATTAGGATGGAGATACTATCAAAACTACACGTAAAATCTCTGTTCAGATTCAGGTGTGTGGCTATCGAGCGGACCACGCTACACGGCTATCGAGCGGACCACCTGCAATAAAAATGAAAATATATTATCAGAACAATGAAATGAAATTTGTAAACGTGTGGTTTTGATCCGGCTACACTGCTATTGCGCAGGCCACCTACAATGAAAATTAAAATATATTATTATAACAATGAGAATAAAAATATATTATTATAACAATAAAATGAAATTTTTAAACGTTTCGTAAGTTAGTTCATGTTGATTTCGATTGAGAAAACATATATATATATATATAACTGTTATTTGTTGTCCACCCAAAACCAAACGACTAAATAACTATGTTTTATAGATGAATAACTAGAATGTTCCACTGTCGAATATCTAATGGTTGTTCCGTGAGGTTACTCAATCAATCAAAAAAAATCTCATTCAGATCTATAACAAAAATTAGAAAATGAGTTACCTGTAAAAATAATGTTTTGGAAGAACCGATTGTCCTGTAAGAATAATGTTTTGGAAGAACCGATTCTGACACGGTTTCTTCTGTAACCTTCTGTGAAACTATTTCGATAACTACCTACCACTGCACGGATTTCATTTTGAAGGGTGCGTGCGACTAAAAAGCTCCGGTGGAAAGGGAAACGAATTGGTTGCGATCACGAAAAGCGGCGCTATTAGGGTTTTTTATGAAGAGGTGGAACTCCTACTGTGTCTGGTTAATCTTATATAATATATTTTTTGGTCCCTCCTATGAGGCACGAGAGACCTGACCTATTCCAGATTTTTAGTCCGTTGAAATAATCTGATATGGTAATTAGAACTTTTGCAATTCAATGAGTTATATCCGTCCTCCTTATCTTCTAGTTTACAATCTTTTTTTACTATACTTTCATGAAAATATATTTTTAAAACTATTTTTGATACTCAATTTTAACAATTATTCAAATAATAGTTATAAATATTTTCAAAATTTATGCATTTTTTATTGCAGTTATGTCTATAGACTATAGAGACAACATAAACTATTATAGCATAGCCAATATAAAAATAATAAAAATAATTTTATTACTCGCCATGGAAAAATAGAGATAGTTTTCATTTACCTAAGGTGTAGTTGTTCATCAGTTACAAATCTATTATATACGGTATATGGTTTAGTATATAAATAAATTCTATTGGAATAATTTAACATGACAATTTTTACAATTTCAATTGTATTATTATATAGGGAAAACATCCCAATCCAAATTTTCTCACCAAAATATAACTAAATATATATAACCATGCATAGGGAAAGCATCCAAGTTTAATCTAAATTTTGTTCAAACAAATACAACAATATAATATAAATGAACTAAACAATATAATATAAATGAACTAAAACGAATATATATGATCAAAGAGACTGGACAGCAGAGACGTAGACGGGAAACGACAGCAATCTTAAGGGAAAATATGGTTGTTTCAAACAAACATAAAATTTTCGTGTCAAGGAATCTAAACCGGAGATAAGAACACATGCGATAAGATACTACGAAGGCGAATGTTGGAGATGATATAAAAATTATTCTATTTATTTTGCACCATATGTGATAGACAATAACGCCAAAGGAAGCACATCAAAGGTGTCGAAATCATGTGGAGACCACTTACACGCATCATGGATCCAAAATACCATATTGTTATTGTGACTTAAATTGAAACAAAGTTTAGAGCATGCGAAATTCTAGATGTGTAACTACAATCATAGATGATATGATTAATGGTTTCTGAGGCCGAATTGGATTGTGAGCTAAATGATGAATAAATGACGGGGAATATTAAATTTATGTCATACTAAACTCACTCACCCACTCGATGCGGGGGATGAGCACACGAATGGGATAGTAGTTAACCTTGATAGAGAACTTGATTATTTCACTCTTAGTATTCCAATAGTGGACTTTGTTGTGTAGGATGTTAGGGAGAGTGAAGGAGAGGATGAGATGGTCAAACTCCTGAAATGTTGGATGGTTTCTAGCACTAACAGGCGTTGAATGAGCCAGTCAATTCTAGATAACATCCCAAACAACATTAGAAATTTAATCCACAGACAATAAACTCGAATAGTGGTTGGCCAAAGAGCTTGAGAGCAAAAACGAGTCAAACCAAAATGAGGTCTTCTTCCCGTTACCTATCAAGACGCTCTACAAATTGTTAGCAGATTGCCCAAGATATATAATTTTCTTAGAAGTCCATGAAGGAAAAGATTCACTCTTTAAAGACTAAAAGTTTTTCTCATTAATCTTGTCAGAGTAAATTCAGTCACACCAGATTTGTTTGATAAACATTGAACTTATGTCGTGTTTAATATTAGTTATTAGGGTAGTTATTTAAATAAGATCAAACAGGTTGTCTGTATTTTCTATATAAGAAACAGAACCCTGTATTGATATCTGAAATGAAGTTAACATTTCTGCACTTCTTGTTTATATATATATATATTAGTCTGTCTATAAAGGTTATATGCATTGTTGTTTATCTCAGTGACCTTTTCCCTACATTTGTTATCAGAGTCGTGTGCGGTAAATGCCAAAATATATGCTAAGGGAAATCACAATGGAGGCTACCAAGAACAAAAAAGGATCACTGGGATTAAGCTACCCAATGTTAACGAAGAGTAATTACACGTCTTGGTCGCTAAAGATGAGAGTTTTCATTCAAGCTCATGGCATCTGGGGAGAAATTGACCCTACTGACCCAGATGCAAAGGTTGACGGAAAAACAGATAAGGTAACAATGGCTGCAATATTCCAGGCTATCCGTGAAGACATTCTACTATCACTGGCAGACAAGAAAATAGCAAAGGATGCATGGATAGCGATAGAAATAATGTGTTTAGGAGCAGAGCGTGTCAAGAAAGCAAGAGTGAAGACACTAAAAGAAGAGTTTGAGAATATACACATGAGGGATACAGAGTTGATTGACGACTTCTCTATGAGATTAAATGGGTTGGTCATTAATATTCGTGCCTTGGGAGAACCATTGAAGAGACCTATGTCGTGAAAAAAAAATACCTAGAGCAGTACCTTCCAAGTTCTTACAAATCACTCCAGCAATAGAGTAGTTTGGAGACCTAGATGTGATGTCAATTGAAGAGACAATTGGGTCTCTAAAAGGAACATGAAGAGAGGCTTCGTTGCCAAATAGAAAACACTA
Organism: Limnanthes douglasii subsp. nivea; assembly: GCA_036936605.1. Taxonomy (NCBI): domain Eukaryota; kingdom Viridiplantae; phylum Streptophyta; class Magnoliopsida; order Brassicales; family Limnanthaceae; genus Limnanthes; species Limnanthes douglasii. The sequence continues at coordinate 241,597,568 of JAUPFV010000005.1, read as the reverse complement.
GACGTCTCTTTGTGAAGGTTAAAAGATCAGCTAATAGATTGTATAATGTTATTGTTGAAACAAGTAAATATATGTCCTTATTTTCTAAAACGGAAAATTTATCATGGCTATGACATTCACGCCTTGAGCATGTTAATTTTCAATCTATGGTATTGCTATCAAATAATATGATGGTGTATGGCCTACGGAGATTATTCAACCAAAAGAAGTGTGCACTAGCTGCCTATTATCAAAACAAACGAGGAAGCCATTTCCTGGGCAGGCTAGTTTCCACGCAAAAGAAATGCTTTAGATGGTACATGGAGACTTGTGTGGGCCAATTTCTCCTAAAACAAAAGAACGAAATAAATACTTCTTTCTACTAGTCGATGATTGCAGTAGGGTAATGTGGATATATATTCTTGCAAGAAAAGACGAAGCAGTAGAGGCATTCAAGAAATTTCGAGCTTTGGTAGAAACAATTACAGAGAAGAAAATAAAAGTTTGAGAACGGATAGAGGAGGTGAATTCACTTCAAAGTTATTTACTTCTTACTGTGAAGATACAAGGATTAATAGGCATTTCACTGCTCCTTACTCACCACAGTAGAATGGGGTTGTGAAAAGAAGAAACAAAACAATAGTAGGAATAGTACGTAGTTTTTTAAAAGAAAACCCACTACCTTCCAGCTTTTGGGGAGAAGTTTCTCGTCATGTTGTTTACATACTAAATCGCCTACCTACTCGAGCTTTATCAGGAAAGACGCGATATGAGGCATGACTAAAAATAAACCAAATATTGGACATATTCGAATATTTGGTTGTGTATCACACATGAAGGTGCCTAGTATACACACCCTAAAGCTTGACGATCGCAGTAAAATGGTAGTGTATCTAGGTAGAGAGCCCGAAACAAAAGCATGTAGACTTTATGATCCAGTCAACGGGCGAATTTTTGTAAGAAGAGACGTCATCTTTGATGAGGCTAGAGGATGAGAATAAGAGAAAAAACAAGAAGAAGGGTTTGTAAACCCTGGTAACTTCACTATGCTCTACTTACGTATAAAAGAGGTGGTTGATGATTCAGTTGAAGAAGAACCAGTTACACCGAAGAATGAAAGCACTGATTCTATGGGATCACAAACAGCTGGTCCTCAAACAGATATTGAGGACCTGAGTAGTGGCACACATTCTGTAGACTCAAGCAGTAGAAATGAGAGTAATGGGAGTGAACAGCCTAGAAAATTTCGTCTACTCGGTGATATTTATGATGGAACAATTGAAGTAGAGTTTAAAGAAGATTTTTTTCTACTGGGTGTTGACGAGCCTTGTAATTACGGACAAGCTGTGATAGAGCCTGCATGAGTGGAAGCTGTGAAAAGTGAAATTTCTGCTATAGAAAAGAACAATACATGGAAATTGGTAAAGCTACCACCTAGGCATAAAGCCATAGGGGTGAAATGGGTCTACAAACTAATATGGGATACAGATGGACATATTATCAAGCACAAAGCGAGAGTCGTCGCAAATGGCTATGTTCAATAACGCGGAATAGACTTTAAAGAGATCTTTTCCCCAGTTGCTCGCTTAGAAACGGTAAGATCACTGTTACCGCTTGCTGCCAAGAATGACTACGAAGTGCATCACTTGGATGTAAAATCTGCATTTCTTAACGGGGATTTACAAGAAGTTGTCTATGTGTGTCAACCTGAGGGTTTTTTAAAAAAGGGTGTGGAATACTTTGTCTATCAGTTGATGAAGGCTCTATATGAGTTAAGGTAGGCGCCACGGGCGTGGTATACAAAGTTAAGTAAGTGTTTGGAAGAGTTGGGCTTCACTAAGTGCCCATATGAACATGCAGTATATACAAGGAGGGAAGGTAATGAAGTTCTGATTATTAGAGTATACGTGCATGATTTATTGTTCACATGGACTAGTGTCGCAAACATTAGTAAGTTTAAGAGGCAAATGAGTGCATAATTTTAGATGAGTGATCTCAGGAGATTATCTTACTATCTTGGTATCGAAGTTAGTCAGGGGCAGGGATATAGTAAGCTTAAACAAGCAAGTTAAGCCAAGAGATTACTTGACAAAGCTGCTACGGGGTCGTGCAATACCGTAAAGTATCCTATGGAGCCAAAAATACAGATTGATAAAGATGAAAAGGGGAAGGCAGTGAACTCCATGAAATATAAGAGTTTAATTGGTGGGTTGAGGTATTTGGTTCGTACTCGTCCGGATATTTCTTACTTTGTTGGTGTAGTTAGCAGGTATATGGAAAGACCTATTGAATTGCATATGAATGCAGTTAAATGTATCTTGTGTTACATGATGTGAACTATCAACTTTGGGTTAGTATATTCAAGTGGGTCTAGAAATTATTTATCGTCGGGCTACTCAGATAACGACCTACGTGGTAATCTTATGGATAGAAAAAGCACAGGTGGCATGACTTTCGACTTGAATGAGAGTTTAATTACTTGGGTATCACAAAAGCAGAGGTGTGTGGTGTTGTCATCGTGTTAAGCTGAATTCCTGGCCGCTACATCGGCAGCACGTCAAGGTGTGTGGTTGAGCAAGTTACTCAGTCAAATAACCGATGTAAATCACTCTCTAGTCGTGATATATATAGACACTCGTTTGGCGATTGATTTGGCAAAAAATCCAATTTTCTACGGAAGAAGTAAACATATTGATATCCGCTATCATTTCATTCGCAAATGTGTAGAGCGTGGACAAATTATTGTCAAGTACATAAGTACATGGGAGTAGCGTACAAATGTTCTAACTAAAGCGATGACCACTGTAAAGTTCGAAAATATGCGAGATTTACTGGGCATGAAGAACCTGCAGGTTTGAGTTTAGCTTACAGGGGAGAATGTTGGAAGTATCTAAAGTAGTTGGTTTGAATACGTATTCCATGTTATTGCACGTAGACAAGGTAGTTCACGAAGAATAAAAAAATCAAGTTCAATGTTAAGGGGGAGAATATTGGATAAACATTGAACTTATGACATGTTTAATATGAGTTATTTGGGTAGTTATTTAGATAAGATCGAACAGTTTGTCTGTATTTTCTATATAAGAAACGGACCCTTGTATTGATAATATTTCCACACTTCTTGTTTATCTATATATATATATATATATATTAGTCTGTATGTAAAGCTTATCTGCATTGCTGTTTATCTCAGGACCTTTCCCTACAAGATTGAGTTGTCAAGTTCATTAACGGTGGATTAAGAATGTCTAAAGACGACCGCATGATTTCAGATTTTTAGGTCTAGAATTCTAAAAACTCCCTCGAACACGAGCAAGGTTATGACAGACCATGCTACTTTAGCATATGTAACTGTCATCCCATGGTATGTAATATAGGGAATACTACGAACAGACTGGTTTCTCGCCCATGTATCGGAATTGGATCAAATAGGTACTCAAATCGAAGATTTCGACGACCCCGTCAGATTTCAAAAGTGTGATTAGTCACAAAGTTTGATATCCAGATTCGACCTATAAAGCCTTTGGTAACAGGTGTTAATATTTTAACATTAATTTTATTTATTTATTTTATTTTAAAACATTTATGTAATTTCCTTTATTTGGAATTAAGACTTTGGGTAGTGTTATATAAAGCATCTTATACCCTATTTTTCCGTCAGACTTTGATTAATAGAATTTTGAAGGTAATTTCTTTGAGTCTCCTTTATTATCTAACTTAGGGTTAGGGTAATATCTATTTCTTTCTTCTTCTAATCTTCTGCCACGCCATCAGTATGACCATAGGACATGACAGAGAGATTATGAGAGTTGTTTAAGATATCTAGATGGAGAATGAAGATCGAAGACGACTAAACCTATCATGCAAAAAATGCATATTTAATAAGTGTAAGCATCCCCGCCTAAAAGAGGTGTTTAGAAGTCCACGAGGCAATACATGTTTTAATTTTCTCAAGTAGGGGTCAAAAATTATCCTCGGCTAAAGAGAAACTCGACCTTGAAGAAAATAAACTCCAAGATGTTTAACCTAGAGGGAACCTACATTTAATCCAAATATATTGATCATAATCATTCTAAGAGTAAGATATGGATTGTTTCAGGGCTAATCGTAAGGCCATCCTCGATAAGGTTAAGGGAATTAATTTCACCACAGCAGAAAATCATCAACTCATCTAGAAATAAAATATTAACAATCTTTAGTTTATGATATTTCCAATAGAAATTGAAGTTTGCATAACTACTTTTATCCTTTAGGATATTAGAGAGAACTTACATGACCAAGACAAATAACAACATAAATAAAGGGTCACCTTGTTTGAGACCCTTTCTACTATTGAAATCTCATGAATGTCACAATTAATATTAACATAATAGGACGGGTGGTGATGAAATAAATAATCCAAGTGATCATTTGTTCCATAAAATTCATGTCCACCAAGATGTCAACTAACATTGTCAAATACTTTAATCATATTGATATTGATAGCGCCCCTGGGTCCCTTAATATTACTCTGGTAACCCATAAGGTGTGCTTGATATAGAACGATATTGTCTTTAATATTATAGCCAGTGACAAAACCCGATTAAGATTTGTCAATGGGATATGAGAAAACGTTATTTATTTTATCGGCTAGGATCTTGGAGATAATCTTGTAAACTACAATGCAACATGCAATAGGCATGAAGTCTTCGACAACAGAGGAAGATCAAAATTCGAGATAAGATAAATAGTGATGGCATTCCAAAAAGGCTCAAGATGCCCCTTATTAAAGAACATTAAGAATTCATCACATATGCTAATGAGATTCCATGATTTCTTGAAAAAACTCTCATTGAAGCCAATAGGAGTCGAGGATTTATCGCTATCAATACTAAAAATAGAATTTTTTATTTCTCTACAAGTAATAGGACAAATCATTGAGGATCAGTCATAAGTATTCACTTTAGCAGAAATAAACGAGGAGATAAGAGCAAGCTTTAGGTATCCTCAAAGAGACCTAGAGCCAAGACAGCTAAATTAATAGTTGACTAAGACTCTCGTCATCCCGTTAGTGAAAGAGGGGAGGACTCCATTATGATTAGTGATACATAAAATTTTATTTCCTAATAATACGTTTTTGAAGCTGTTATAGATTAATTTAATGTTACGGTCCTCGAGCTTGAGCCAAATCTTTTTATATTTATGTTTATAAAAAGATTGATTGGTGCGACTAAGGGATATAGAGGTGGAATAAGCTGCAATCTTGGTAGAAACCAAATAAGGATTTATGGGTTCATTTACTAATATCGTTATATTCCTTACGATTTAGGTCACGAATGGAAAATTAAAGCGTAGTGAATTGTTAGGAAACTAATCTCATACCATGACAAGAGATTGGAAGGTCTCAAGAAGAAGATATCGGATGGTTATAAAAAAGATGAGTCTTCCACATATTAATAAATTTAAAAGGTTTTTCATTTGTGCCTTAGTGTGACCCAAATTAAATTTAGTAGTATAATGGTCATAATAACATGCCAAACTTAAATGGAGAATGAACATGGAAAAAAAATCATTCCAAACACTATTAACAAGAACACGGTTAGTTCTTAATGGGGTTTAAGTCACTCATTTTCCATTGATAACAAGAATGATTGAACCCATTAATCTCAACCCAGAGAGAGGGAGGTGGTATATTCATGGAGATTATAAATAGATTTGAAATCCCTTAGAGCTACCTAGGGGTAATTGCATTAGGAAGCCAAACTTTCCTCTAGGTTAACTTACAAGGAAAGACACTTGAACCCGTTGTTGAAAATATAAATAGTCGTAAGGAAGAATAGAGATGTGTAGTGAAAACTATAACCTTTACGGTGGATGAATTGAAATATAACTAAAAATGAAAACAATTGAGTTCCAAATAACTCATATCTTACCGAATCGATGAAAGAAGTGATTAGTAGCATACTTCCATAAAGGATAAATATTTCTAATAATAATGTTAATATTAGGTAGATGGACCTTAATCTACCCAAAGATCGTAATCGTGATATTATATATAATAAATTTAGTCAGTCTTTTTGCCTCACTGTATCGTTCAATTCACGCCCATTCGAAAAAGTAATAAATGTTAAGAACTATTCACGCCTATTCGATAAAATAATAAATGTTAAGAATGGATAATGAGTTTGGTCCAGTAGTAGACTTCGCCAAAAACTCACAAATTATTAGTGCCATTAGTAGAAAGCATAATTTCAATCTTACTGCAATCATCCAAAAACAACCTTCTAAAAACACCGGGGCGGTAATACATTAAATAGATTTAATTTTACCTTAATTTTGACAATCCCAAAATTAAATCCAACTAAAAGACTAAAAAAATCATTCTAGAGCGAAGAACCAAACCAAATCGATAAAGAAGAAAAAATCTTATTTTTAATTTTGTAGACTTTTCCGATCAATAAATTTTCCAAAATCAAACTAATCATCAAGTCGATAAAGAAGAAAAAACTTCCTCTTTAATATTTGTGAGAGAAATAAATATGTTTTTGGAATGCACGAGGACAAACAAGAAGATCACATGGACTATTTAGTCCCAAATCCAAATCCTTTTAATAGCATGGGTAAAGCGACTCTTTCATTTTTAACTTGGGCAAAGAACTTCTTATACGATGGAAAGCTTATTTTGAAGACAATATCTACTAAAACTTCCTTATTACTCTTAGGAGAACCTAAAAGTAAAGCGGGCACTTTTCCAAATACCGTAATATAAAATTAGAGCAATAAAATAAAATAGAAATGTTGATAATACAAAATAGTCGAATATATATAAAATACATTTTCTCTCTCAAATGATAATTAAAATCTAGAAACGATAGTATTTTTTGTTAAGCCTTAAACATAAAGAAAAGAAAATGAATCTTTTTTTTCTAGTTTTTTTTTTCTACAAATTGCTTAGCTTTTAATCTAACCATTTTTTTCCAAACCTTTTTTTATAAAAGTAAAAAAAGTTTTGGTTATAAGAATAAAAACAATAAAATATCTACAAACAGTGCCATTAATAAAGTTGGAAATCTCTATCAAATCTACTAAAATTATTTCAGATCTTTAAAAAAACAGTTTAAAAAGAGAATAGACTTTTAAGAGAAGGAAATTAACAAAGAAAGTTATTTTGTGATCGAGGAGATATTATATTAGTGAAATGAAGTACCCTTTTCACGAAAATTTGTTGTCTGTGTTAAATTTTGTTTTTTAACGCAATCCTAAATTCTAGAAGAAGCAGAGCGATTCAATCCTACATTTTAGAAGAACTAGAAGGATTCAATCCTACATACGTTCTAAAGAAGTAGAAGGATTTAATCCTAGATTCCAATATGTCATCATTGTAGACCTTCAAGTTTCTACCTTATTTGATCTACAAATATTGTGTTTATCGACGTTGGTATATTGACCATGTGTTTTTCAAGCCCAAAGACATGTCTTATTTAGCAACAAATTCTCTATTTGGTCACAAAAATAGTATGATATTGGTCATCCTCATAAATTTAGATCAGGTTGTAGCTTGAGTTGACAACCATGAAAGAAAAATTTATTTTTCCGGACATAGCATTGACCAATTGGTCAGTGTGGTAATGGGAAATGATATTTCGAGAAGCCTCGTTCCCAATCAACATACATTCTCCAATTATCGTTCTTTTTATTTACTAGTACTATTTTTAATCCATTACTCTTTTTACTACTATGCTGAGGAGTATTTATTTATACGGTCCAAGCTAAAATTCAACCATTAACACGACAACACATTTTTATTCTATCTCAGAGCGTCCCACGATCGCATTGTAAACTACTTTTCTTCCATGGTCATGAAAATACAATACACTCTCTTCTTGAATTCCTGTATTACCAAACCTAAGTCTATAATTAGTCTTCTAAAAATTATTAATTTTATCTTGTAAATTTTGTGAGAATATTTTAGAAGGGGATCGTTGGTAGCATAATTCTCATATAGTTCTACATACACTTATTAAAAAATTTGCATGCTCCTATAGTCTACCATGACACAATCTACCACTTCAAAATTTTGCATGCTCCTGTAGTCTACCATGGCACAATCTACCACAACACTTTCGAGATCTATATTAATTAACACCGCATACTTTTGTGAGGTCTTATTATTCCTTAAATCATCTAAAAATAACTGAACATAGTAGGTGGCATATATAGGTAATGCAAAGTTTGGTTGTAGTGTTGTACCTTCAAATCGCCAACATAATGTTTTGTTAAACCATTAGAAATTGTTGAAAAAATATCTCGCGCAGTGGTAACACCAACCATTGTTTGTTTGGATTATAATCGAGGTATTTTTCTTGTGGGTGATCAAATATTATATTATTGGCAATACCCTGTTGTTTGTATACCCACCTTTTGGATCTTTTCTCGACTGCAATGGTTCTCGCCTCTCCCATCATGTTAGAAATTCTATTTATTTATTTATATTACTTGCGATACCTCATAAGCGTGCCTCCATTATTTTTATAAATATAAGAAGTTTCCCCGTCTATTAACTATCGGCTTTGATTTTGCAGCGCCCAAAAGTATTTTATATAGTAGCCCACGTAGTTGTGGAACTTGCAGTACTTGGACATATCCTTGTTCTCTTTCGGACTACTAATATTTTACGTTCTTCAATGAATGAGCCTATGGTCTTGAAATAGATGGAAGATAGATGGTTAATAAGGTTATATGGCGCTATGATGTTGTCACCTTTATTTGGGATAGGTAAACATTAATATCGCAAGGAAAAATATTAGTTAAATTTCTAATAAAAGAGCTAAATATATAAAAGCGTCGAATAATAGATAAAGAAGGGTATCCATAAGGTTATTAGCTGATAAGATAGGCAAAACAAAGATATTGCGGCATATTAACAAATATTGGCAAAGGAAGGTGTTAATTACCCGCTGGCTTGACAAGTAAAGGTAGGAAGATAATGACAAATACATAAATATAACAATCACATTTTAGATAACTAAAACATATTACTAAAATACACATGGATGTTACGCGTTATAATAGTAATTTATATAACAGATGATTTATACATATCAAAAGATACAAGTGTCACTCGTCCCGCATATTTAGGAGTAAAGTAACTGTAAATAAAATATATAATCATTGTGAAAGAGGTGAACTATTTTACAAAATACAGTTACATTATAAAGTCTTTTTATTATCTTAATCTTGTATTTTTTGTAATATTATTAGAATGAAATTATCTCCTAATATTTACCGTCGTCTGTGGAAACTTTCTCTAAAAAAATGATATATTTCCTAAATTATGAACAACTAGGTCAGTCTAAGTTAGCGACCAAAAGCTTTACAACTGATAAAATAAAATGTTACTTTGTGAGACAATGCAATTATAGTTGAAAATATTGATAATGGTGATTTAATTTGTGGAAATATATATTTTTAGTATTGGAGAAGGTCAGAGTAAAGTAGCTAAATTGATTAATTAATCATTGTAAAAAAATGAACAAAGATAAAGAGAAAGACAATTTTTTGAAAATAGTTCAGAAGAAGGATGTAAGAACGAAAATGGCTTTCTACACAACACAAAAAAATTTATAAGCCAAATTACCAAATCAATATTTACCCACACATGATGGAGAATATAATGGAAAAATGAATCCACAACCTCACATTGGACGATTTTTGAAAATCATGTTAGGTTTTAATCTAGATGATGCATTACTTTTCGAGCTTATTCAATGATATTTAAAAGGAGTGTGTTGACTTGGTTTAACAATTTACCGCTAAAAATAATTGATAGATTTGTTGAAACGTGGGCTTTTCTTTCACATAATTTTGTTACTCATGAAACATTAAAACGTGAAGGGGGTAATATCATGAATCTATTTCAAAACGTTGAAGATTCTTTAAGGGGTCATACTCAACTATTTATGTAGAAAATTAATGTGTTGTAAGGTGTCCATGAAAACATGGCATTAACAACATTTAAAGTAGGCCTATCTTATTATAATAGTTTTCTAAAGAATTCGATTATGTTCCAATGTTACAAGGTTTTCAAATTGGGTTGGGTATGCCACAATCCGTCGTTCTCTGACTATATAACCTATAAATTGTTGACATCTGATGTCAGAAATGAACTTCTTTGTATTTTGATGACGTTGAAAATCTTTATCAAATCTTTCAAAAGTGTTTCATATCTTTAAAAACGATAACAAAGCTTTTAAAACGAGAATAAAGTTCTTAATAAAAGGAAAATTGTTTTTGTGCTCAATGAGATAAATCATCTACTTGGGATACTTCTACTTTATGTATAAAATATCAAGTGCAAAAATATAAAGATCAATATACCATTATTTGCAGATATATTGACTTTAATATAAACTAAATGACTATATACAATAGTTATATAAATATATTTTCTACCACCATCTGACTATTCTATCCTTGTCCGGGCTCCCCCTAGTCCTTGAGTTGGAATATGAAATGAAACTTAAAGAGTATAAGTATTTAAGTACAGTAAAATAGTGTAGCCTTCAAGTCATTTCTACTTCATGCTCCATGCAAATTTGCATTCTCATCATTTTTAGTGCAATTATTCTTTATCTTTTTTTTTTCTTCTATACAATACTATGCAAAATTAGAATATGATAAATGATAAATATTTTGATTTTATTTTAGCAATTGCGCTTAGAAATTGTCAATTTTTTATTTAATTATGAACTGAATTATCAAGGGTTAGGTGTTTCAATTGCAATGAATATGGTCACTTTGCGAAAGAGTGTCCCGAACCAAACCAAGAGGAAAGAGCCAACTTTGTGACAATACAAATCTAAGATGAACCGGCACAGTTAAATGGCTGAAACTTATATTCTCATCCATGCAATACAGAACGATCAAGTGTTATTGCACGAAGACAAGGTAGTGCACGAAGAAAACAACAATCAAGTTCAATGTTAAGGGGGAGAATGTTAGATGAACATTGAACTTGAACACGTGTTGATATCAGTTATTATGTTAGTTATTTAGATAAGATCAAACAAATGGTTTCTATCTTCTATATAAGAAGCAGAACCAGGTATTGATGGTTGAAATGACATTTACATCATTTCCATACTTGCTGTTTTATGTCAGTATACAGATATGTGTCTGTAAAGTGTATCTGCAGTGTTTTATTGTAGGGACCTTATCGATATACAGTTTATTAACGATGAATTAAGATTGTTTAAAGACGACCACATGATTTTAGGTTTTTGGGTCTAGAATTCCAAGAGTTCCCTCGAACACGAGCAAGGCTATTGCAGACCATGCCACTTTAGCAAATGTAACCGTCATCTCATAGTCTGACCATAGGAAATGACAGAAACATTATGAGAGTTGTTTAAGAAATCTAGCATGGAGAATGAAAATCGAAGACAAATAAACCTATCACAGACAAAATGAATATTTAATAGGTTGCAACATCCCCGCCTAAGAGAGGTGTTTTCATGTTCAAGAGGTAATACATGTATTAATTTTATCAAGTAAGGGTCAATAATTCTTATGAGAAAGTCGGCCTCGAAGAAGAGAAACTCTAAGATACTTAAAATGGAAGGAACCTACATTTAATCAAAGGATATTGATTAGAATATTTCTAAGATTAAGATGTGGATTTTTTCAGGGCTTCCTCGATAAGATTAAGGGAATTAATTTCACCACAATAAAAAATCATAAGGTCATCTAAAAAGCAAAGATTAACAATCTTTAGTTTATGACACTTCCAATAGAAGTTGAAGTTCGCGTTAGTACTTCTATCCTTGAAGATTTAGGAGAGAACTTGCATGACCAAAACAAATAACTAGAGAGATAAGGGATCATGTTGTTTGAGACCATTTCTACTATTGAAATCTCATGAGGGTCACAATTACTATTAACAATATAGGACGTGTGGCAATACAATTAATAATCCAAGTGATTATTTGTTCCGGAAAATTCATGGCCACCAAGATGTCAACTAACATTATCATATACTATCATCATATCGAGATTGAGAGCGATCCTGGGTCCGTTACTATTACTCTGGTCACCTCTAGGGTGTTCTTGAGATAGAAGGATATTGTCTTTATATTACAGCCAATGAAAAAACTCGATTAAGATTTGTCAATGGTATAGGAGAAAAATTCAATGATTTTATCGGCTTGGATCTTGGAAATAATCTTATAAACCATAATGCAACATGAAATAGGCATGAAATCTTCGACAATATAGGGATGATCATTCTTCGAGATAAGATAAATAGTGGTGCCATTCCAAAAAGGCTCAAGATGACCCTTATTAAAGAACATTAAGATATTATTACATATGCCAATGAGATTCCAAGATTCCTTGGAAAAAAAACTCCCATTGAAGTCAATAGGAGTCGAGGATTAATCATTATCAATACTAAAAATGGAATTTTTATTTTTTCTACAAGTAATAGGACAAACCAATGAGGATTTGTCGTTAGTATTCACTTTCGAAGAAATAAATGAGGAGATACGAGCGAATTTTAGGTAACCTTGGAGAGACCTAGAGCCAAGAAGGTTGATAAATATTTCTAATAATAATAATGTTATGGACCTTGAACTACACAAGGATCATGATCGTGATTATTCCTAATAATAAAATTAGTGATTTTTTTTGCTTCACTGGATCGTTCAACCCACGAACAATCCATGATGTAATAATTTTAAAAACTTATAGTGAGTTTGGTCCAACAGTTGACTTTGACTATATCATAACTAACCAAATACTCACAATTATGAGTGCCACTAGTCGAAAGCAGAATTTCAGTCTTACTGCAATCATCCCATACAACCTGCTAAACAGATAAGGATGGCAATTTTTCCCAAAACCCGCGGGTACCCGACCCGAGCCGACCCGATGGGATGGGTTATGGGTTTATAAAAATTTCCGCGGATGGGTTGTGGGTTTGAAAATTTACTACCCGCCGGGTTTGGGATGGGTTATGGGTTTAAGAAATTTCCCACGGGTACCCAACCCGAACCCGACCCATTGGGTAATACCCGACGGGTACCCGTAAAATTAATCTTATATAAAAAATAAATTATCTAATATTATTTAACAAACTTTAAAATAAAATTACTGATATTAGTATTTGTATTATGTCCTAACTGGACCAAAATAATTTATTATTTGTTAATGTATATAATATATTTTGAAAAATATTATTCTACATTTAAACATTTAATTTAGTTTTTTCAAAAACGTTTTTCAAATATTTTGTTTTTTCTCTCTACAAAAACTCAGAATAATCAGTATATTTTAAAAAATATCATCCTAAATTTGTTAATTAAACAAAATATCATGCTACATTTAAACAAAATATTTGCTACTTATAATGATTATAGTATATTTTGACGAATATCATTCTACATTTAATATTGAATTTGATTTTTCAATATGAAAATAATTTTTATTTTTCTGTCCAATAAAAATATTATTAATTAAATTAAAAAAATATTTACCAACATATAACGAAACCATATATTAATTATTAAAAAGGATTTACTAACATATTTAAATTTGATATTTTTAAATATGTTTCCTTTATTTTTTTTGAATTAATATTAAATACTAGAAAATTTAATAATATTTTTAATCAAATTAAAAGAAAAAACTTGTCTGGGTACCCGCGGATGGGTACCCGAACCCGGCGGGTTTGGGTGTGGGAAAAAAATATTACTACCCGACGGGTACGGGTTAGGGTATGGGTTTAGAAAAACATAGGCGGGATGGGTTACGGGTTTAGCTATACCCGCACCCATCCCGACCCATTGCCATCCCTATAAACAGACCGATGATAAAAAATAAGGGATTAATTTGATCTTAATTTTGACAAAGCCAAAATTAAACCAAACTAAAAGACTATACAATTCATTCCGGGGTGAATGACCAAACCATAAAAAGAAATAAAGGGCATAATAGGGTTATCCAAACAAAAAAAATCATACCAATAAACTTCTTCCACCAATATATTAGCTTTAAACACAATTCACACGCACGCTTTGTATGTATAACTCTGAGAAAGTAAAACTGTGGTACTTCTTCATTAATTAAATGCATCGTACAAAGGAAATAAATAGGCAATAAACGAGGTGGAAGCTACAAAATAGGATCCACTAATCACACTTCTCTTTTCACTCAACTACCTGTTACTTAACTCCTACACCCACGTAAAACTCTAAAACTCAGTCTAATACTAACTGCTACTGTCACCTGACTTAATATAACTTAAATAAATAAAACATGTTTAGATTAAATACATAAAATGCAACATGTCCCCCCCTAATCTCAACATGTTTTTCAAACCTCGACTTCAGCTTCCCGAGCTCGCAGTAAGATCCTCAACCCCTATTGCCTTCCTCATTTCTTCAAATTTAACCTTCCCCAATGCCTTAGTTAAGATGTCTGTCCTCTGTTCTTGAGTCACCACGTGCTTAATGATCAACTCACCCCTTTCAATACACTCTTGAATAAAATGAAACCGTACGTCGATATGTTTGCTCCTCCCGTGTAGTACCGGATTCTTCATTAACTCGATGGCTGACCTGTTATCTATGTGGAGTATCACTGGTCCAACCGATTGTCCCGAGATTTCCTTTAGTAATCCGCGAAGCCATATGCTCTGGCAAGCTGCTGTCGTGGCGGCCATGTACTCCGCCTCGCACGAAGATAGAGCAACCACTTTCTGTTTCTGCGATGTCCAAGATATTAAGCTCCTGTTAAGGTAGAAACACATGCCCCCAGTACTTCTCCTGTCGATAACATCTCCAGCAAGATCGCTATCTGTAAACCCATTCAACATCCTACTACTCTTCTCGTTTGCATAAACCAGCCCATACTCAATTGTCCCTCGAATGTACCTCAAGATATGCTTCATATCTTGTTGGTGCTTCACTGTGGGTTTCTCCATGAATCTGCTCACCACTCCCACAGCGTATGAAATATCTGGACGAGTGTGAGTTAGATATCACAGACTTCCAACCATACATCTGTACTCAGTGGCATCAACAATTACTCCTTCTTCATCTCTGTCCAACTGTAACTTATGCTCCATAGGAAATTTGGACGCGTTACAATTCATCATTCCAGATTTTTCCAGTAACTTCTTGGCATATGATGACTGCTTCAGTGTAGTACGCATCTCTCCTTGGTTTACTTCTATTCCAAGATAAAACGACAATAAACCCAGATCACTCATCTCAAAGCGTTTGTTCATTTGCTGCTTGAATGCTTCGATTTCCTGCTTGTCTGAACCTGTCACCAATAAATCGTCAACATACACACCCACTATGAGTATACTCCCTTCTTTGTACTTCATGTACACCGTTTGCTCGTGTAAGCATCTGTCAAATCCCAACTCTTTCAAGCATATGTCTAGCTTCGCATTCCACGCTCTAGGAGCTTGACGCAGCCCGTACAAAGCCTTCACCAGTCTATACACCATCTGTTCTTGTCCTTTCTTGACGAACCCCTCAGGCTGGATGACATAAACTTCTTCAATGAGCTCTCCGTTTAAAAATGCTGATTTTACATCAAGATGATAAAGTTCCCAACCTTCTTTCGCTGAAAGTGCTAGCAAGAGTCGAACCGTGTCAAGACGTGCTACGGGAGCGAAAACATCATCATAATCTATTCCTTTCCTTTGAACGTATCCCTTTGCGACGAGCCGTGCCTTATGTTTCACCACATTCCCATCTGGGTCCTTTTTTAGCTTATATACCCACTTCAAACCTATTGGTTTATGCCCAGGTGGTAAACTTGTGAGTACCCAGGTTTCGTTCTTCTCTATTGTCTCGAACTCCGTCTTCATAGCATCTTGCCAATCCTTCTCTTTTATGGCTTCAAAATATGACGTTGGTTCCTTAGCCTTTAATAACATCAGCTCATCAATCAGCTCAATGACCTCAGTGTCATTATAAATATCTGCCAAAGACCTGAACCTCTTAGGTTCACTGCTCGTGGTAGATGATGTTCCAACAATTTCAGCTGTTTTGGTCGTCGTAGTCTGTTGTGACGATGACGATGACTGTGAAGTCATGGATTGCAGAGGAGTTGTGGGTTCATAATCTGCATCCACACTGTCCCCAGTTTCCGTGTTCTCGGTTACCTCAACATAGCTCCCAGGAAAAGTTACTTCACCACCTGTTTCTTGTTCCCATGACCAGAAGGCTTCCTCTTGAAATACCACGTCCCTACTGACGTGTACAGTCCCTGTTTGTGGGTCAAACAAGCGACTCCCTTTTGTTCCCGGCTCCTTACCGAGATACACCACCCTCTTACGACGATCATCCAGTTTCTTGACATGTATCGAAGGTATCTTCATAAATGCAATACACCCAAACACTCTTAAGTGTGTCAGGTCCGGCTTAGTCCCACTCCATGCTTCATATGGTGTTCTTCCGTTTAAACTTCGAGTTGGTAGTCGATTGAGAACATAGATCGAATGACGCACCGCTTCACCCCAGAGATACGCAGGTAGGTTTGCTCCCCTTAGAAAACTTCTTGCCATAGCAGCCACAGTCCTATTCCTTCGTTCCACCACCCCGTTTTGCTGCGGAGTGTATGGTGCTGTGTAATGCCTCAAAATACCAGCCTTCTCACAATACAAGGTGAATTCCTTGGAACAAAATTCACCGCCTCTATCTGTCCTCAAGATCTTTATGCTTTTCTCGCTCCCCTTTTCAACTAAAGCTTTAAAAATTTTAAACATCTCGAAAGCATTACTTTTCTCCTTTAACATGTAGACCCACATTTTCTTACTGAAATCATCAAAAAATAGAAGGAAATAACGATTACCTCTAGTTGTCGTTGGTGTGATAGGGCCACAAATATCAGCATGAATTATCTCGAGTGCTTTCCTTGACACAGAGCTAGTTTGATGTCGGAAGGATTTTCTGGATTGCTTCGTCATTAAACAACCTTCGCACCTTTTAAGTGGTTGAGTCATGCTTGGAATCCCGTATGCCATCTTCTCTCGCGACATTAATTCCAAAGCTTGGAAATTTACGTGCCCAAGACGAGCATGCCACAACCAAGTATCTTCTTCGGCCTTGTTAAACAAACATGTTGCTCTACTTTCTTCAAGACTGATCTTATATAGTCGATTCTCTGTCCTTTTCACCTTCATCAATAGTCTTCCACTCGCCTCGTGAATCCACAAATAATCCCCATCAAGTACGACTTTATTCCCTGCCTCAGAAAGTTGTCCCAAGCTTATAATATTATTACAGAGATTTGGGATATAGTATACCTCTTCAAGCATCATTTCTTCACCATTCTTGCACTGGAACGCCACTGTTCCCATTCTTACACACGGTCGATCCATCGCCAAACTTCACTTTCCCAGAGACACGCTCATCCAAGCTTTTGAATTTTCCACGCTGCCCAGTCATGTGATTGCTGGCGCCGTTATCCAAGTACCACACCTGTGACTCCTTTTGTTCACATGTGTTTGTTCGTAGCTTTGGAACCACTCCATCCTCCTTCAGAAGCATAGATTCGATATCCATTTGTCCAACCTCAGCAACCAACAAGGCTAGCTCATCTTCTTGAATTTTCGAGAGATTTGCTTCTCTCGTCATGTCTTTCTACTTTCTTGGTTTACGACAGTCCGCAGCAAAGTGTCTCAGTGCTTGACAGTTAAAGCACCTCACTCTACTTCTGTCTCGTACTCCACGAGTACTTCCCCCACCTCGAGTCCCTTCTCTATTGGTTTTCCTTAACCATTCTTCTCGAGTCAACAAAAGCTGCCCCTCGCCGCTTTCTTTCTTCCTCCACTCATCTTCTGTCAGCAGCAATTGTCCCTGGTGTTTCTCCGTTGTCCCTCGCAATCTTTCCTCGTGGGCTTTCAAAGAACCAACGACTTCTTCTACCGACATCTCTTCCAGATCTCCGAATTGCTCAATAGCAGATGCAATCTGTAAGAATTTTGTGGGAACCGCTCTGAGAAGTTTCTTAACCACATATGTCTCTTCCACTTTCTCTCCCAACACTCGAATATTGGTAACCAGGCTGTTCAGCTTCAGATAGAATTCGTCTAATGGCTCATCATCTTTCATGCTTAGAGCTTCGAATTCGCTCTTGAGGGTCTGGGCTCTAGCTGCTTTTACCTTGTCTGCTCCCAGGTACATGGTTTTGACAGCCTTCCACGCATCCTTGGCCGTCTTCTTTTCTGCAAGTGACATCAGGACATCTTCTGGAACTCCCTGGTAAATAACAGCGAGTGCCTTTTTGTCGACCTTGTCTTCCACAGGAGCTTTAGGGTCCTTGGGTTCGATTGCCTCCCACACTCCGTGGGCTTGCATGAATACCGTCATTTTGAGAGCCATGCAGTGTAGTTGGTTTTGCTCAACATCGGGTAGCTGAGACCAAAGGTGCTTTTGCTTGTCGTCTCCATCTGAAGTTATGAACACCTCCTGAAGCTCTGATACGAAGTATTAGCTTTAAACACAATTCACACGCACGCTTTGTATGTATAACTCTGAGAAAGTAAAACTGTGGTACTTCTTCATTAATCAAATGCAACGTACAAAGGAAATAAATAGGCAATAAACGAGGTGGAAGCTACAAAATAGGATCCACTAATCACACTTCTCTTTTCACTCAACTACCTGTTACTTAACTCCTACACCCACGTAAAACTCTAAAACTCAGTCTAATACTAACTGCTACTGTCACCTGACTTAATATAACTTAAATAAATAAAACATGTTTAGATTAAATACATAAAATGCAACACAATAAACTTCCCAAAATCAAACTTATTACGAAGTCGATGAAGAAGAACAAATCTTCCTCTGTAATGTTTGTTGGAGAAATACATATGTTTTTGGAATGCACGAGGACAAACAGGAAGATCGGATGGACTAAACCGTCACCACCAAGATTATCAGGACAAGCATTCACATCCGAAAAGGCACCTCAGGACCAAAGGATACAAGTTAAAATCGTACTCTTGGTGCAACAGAGGCTCACAAGATCTAAAGTTACAGAAAATTCCTCACTATCGATAGGTTTTGGAGTGGAGAAGGGGGAGGTCGACTTAAATATTTTAAAATTTATATTTAATTTTTTCTAGATCGACCAAGTTTACTTGCTTTAGTTTTTGAATATTTTGAGGTGGGATTAGCCGTGTCCGGCAGTCCGGTTGGTCTATTCTCTAAATATCATGAAATTTGATAATACCATTATATGGATTAACCAAGTCGAGTTGCTTCCACGTTTGAATGTCATGACGTGAGATTCGACTTTAATTAGTAAAGTTCGACTTTAAATAGATCGAGATTAACCAAACACAGTTTATTCACCTTTTGAATATCTTAAAGTTCGATCTCAACTATATATGGATTAGCCAAATCCAGTTGATTTATCCCTTTAATCTCATGGGGCTTGGACTTCTCATGATCTAAGATTAACGAAGCCATGTAAGTTCATATTTCAAATGAATAAAAGTTCAGCATTATTAGACCTAGCTTCTCTAATTTTAAATAAAGTGTTTCCACATTTGTCAAATATTTTCTTACGTAGTATATGATCTTGGATTCTATCACTTTTTACTCGATTAAGATGAAGTTGATGATATAATTTGATATTACAAAGTAAAGGTAAAGAGACTCTCTCATCTTTAACTTGGTTAAGATATTATGGAAGGCTTATTTAGAAGACGATATCTACTAGAAGGACCTGAAAGAAAAGCTAGCATTTTTCCAAATACCATGAAATAAAAGGATCGAGGGCCGCTAATTGGCCAGTTAAAATTTGTACTTATTTGGTCGTCTTTGGAGAGGCCAATGTTACAAGGTTTTCAAATTGGATTGGGTATGCCACAATCCGTCGTTCTATATAACCTATAAATTGTTGACATCTGATGTCAGAAATGAACTTCAATTGGATTTTGATGACGTTGAAAACCTTTATCAAATCTTTCAAAAGTGTTTCATATCTTTAAAAACGATAACAAAGCTTTTAAAACGAGAATAAAGTTCTTAATAAAAGGAAAATTGTTTTTGTTCTCAATGAGATAGATCATCTTCTTGAGATACTTCTACTGTATGTATCAAATATCAGGTGCACAAATATAAAGATCAATATACCATTATTTGCAGATATATTGACTTTAATATAAACTAAATGACTCTATACAATAGTTATATAAATATATTTTCTACCACCATCTGACTATTCTATCCTTGTCCGGGCTCCCCCTAGTCCTTGAGTTGGAATATGAAATGAAACTTAAAGAGTATAAGTATTTAAGTACAGTAAAATAGTGTAGCCTTCAAGTCATTTCTACTTCATGCTCCATGCAAATTTGCATTCTCATCATGTTTAGTGCAATTATTCTTTATCTTTTTTTTCTTGTATACAATACTATGCAAAATTCTAATATGATAAATGATAAATATTTTGATTTTATTTTAGCAATTACGCTTAGAAATTGTCAATTTTTTATTTAATTATGAACTGCGTTATCAAGTTAATATCCTCTCGTAATGAAATTGTTGTATTTGCCTCTTATTCACAACATAGTAACTCAATGAAGTCGTTATATATGGATATTTTATATACTCATCATCTAAAAACATACGGAGATCATCTTTTGATGTCTCTTTAAAACCCTCGTGTGAATAATATATGTTAAAAAACAAGAGAGAAGTAGCCGCCAGGAAGCGGCTATGGTTTTGTGTTTATTAGAGAATGTTCCTTTTTGTATTGAACTGTTTTTTTTATAATGCAAACAAGGAAACTTAATATACTTAATATTCTAACACTCCCCCTCAAGTTTTGTAGTGGGATCACCAATACCCAACTTGGATAAAACTGATTCGAATGTTCTTGCAGCAACCGCTTTTGTCAGGATGTCTGCCAATTGGTCTGCGGATCTAACAAACGGAAGTTCGACTGTCCCATTTTCAATCTTTTCTTTTATGAAGTGCCTATCTATTTCAACGTGCTTTGTTTTATCGTGCTGTACCGGGTACTCTGAAATCATAATCACAGCTTTATTATCGCACATTAACTGAGTTAGACACTTTAGAGAGGATCCAATTTCTTTTATTATTTTATTTAACCAAAGTATCTCGTTAATCCCCTTAACGATTCCTCTAAATTCTCATTCAGCACTTGAGAGTGATACTACTTTCTGTTTCTTACTCCTCCAAGTCACCAACTTACCTCCAAGAAGAGTAAAATAGCCAGCAGTTGATCGCTTGTCGTTAGGATTCCCTCCCCAATCAGCATATGTGAATACTTCAACATCAAGGTGTCCATTTTTCTTAAAAATTATGCCTCTTCCTGGTCTGCCTTTGAGATATCGAATAATCCTCATTACTTCCTTCATATGGTGTTCCTGAGGATGATGCATGAACTGGCTAACTACTCCCACCGTGTATGCAATGTCGGGTCGAGTGTGAGCCAGGTAAATCAATTTTCCACCAACCTTTGGTACCTTTCTTTACTCGCTGGTCTGGCCCCTTCAATTATCTTTAGTTTGTGATTCACAACCATAGGAGTGTCATTTGGTTTGCAATCCACCATGCCAACTTCAGCTAATAAATCCAATATATATTTCCGTTAGGAGATATAAATCCCTCCTCTTGACCTAAGAACCTCGATTCCTAGGAAATAATTCAATCCCCCAAGGTCTTTCATTTCAAACTCCTTGATGAGGTTTTTCCTAAGAGAGATAATTTATTATTCGTCACTCCCCGTTATAATCATATTGTCGACTTATTTTGTAAGACAAGTGACTAATATTCTTCTCCATTTGTAAAACAAGGTATGATCTCTATTACTATATTTATAGCTATACTGCTTCATTGCCATTGTAAATCTCCCAAACCAAGCACGAGGAGAATGTTTGTTCCACAAGTCTTCTAGTGTATCGGACCCTTCCCTTAATGAATTAGCCCTCTTATGAATGTCAAACACATGTAACAAATCTGTACCAGAATCGTATGTGGTGGCTAACCCATCCCAGAGGGCTTTTGCGAGATCTTATTCACCAAGCTGGATTCAATATTCTGGATAATCCATGTGAAAACACATTGATTATCTTGTTCTCACCTTGTATATGTGTTGTGTTCCGAGACATTTCATAGAATGGCAGCAATCTGCATTGTTAATTCATCAGGGATTTGACTGACCACGACTTCATTGCTAGCCATCTTTGTTGAGGATGTTGAGAATTCCCAGAATCACACGTGCTCTGATACCATGTTAAAAACAAGAGAGAAGTAGCCGCCAGGAAGCGGCTAGGGTTTTGTATTTATTAGAGAATGTTCCTTTTGTATTGATCTGTTTTTTATAATGCAAACCCAAGTAAGGCTCTCAATATATAGAGAACTTAGAGGCCTATTCAAGGAAACTTAATATACTGAATATTCTAACAATATACGAATAACATATTTGATGTCACTTTACAACCATCATATGAAGAACATATGGAGAATATATTTTGACGTCGCTTTATATTAGAAACATTACAAATTGTCGCTTTTGATGTTATCAGTCACAATAAAAACTAAACATCGCAACTTACTATTTTATATGGTCTTCGATTATACCGATGATCGCAAATACTACTTTTAGAGTCTGGCCTATACATATTTCCATGCATGGTCAATTAAATTAATCATATGGGCTTGGCCTATACGTAGAGATCGTTTAAATTATTAGAAACAATACAAACATTATAAATCGTTGCATTAGAGATCATTAGAAACATTAGAGACCATCGATTTTCTATACAAAGATCAACCACATATCCCCCTCCCCGACCTTGAATAAAATTAAAATTATCTATTCAAGGACTAATAACTGACGACAACGATGAAAAACTAATTAAAATAATGGATTGACAATTGTCATTCTTGAGGGCTTAATATGATTTTTTTATACAATATGTATGTTAAACCATATATGAAAAGTAGTTGAAAATCCTAAACTGTATGCCAAGGTAATGATAAATTATTCTTAGATGTAAGTATAATGATACATTCTATTTAAATGTTTGAATCTAACTAATATATTATGACAATTGAGTTTTGTTATAAGAAAAAACTTTTGTTTTAATATTTATTGATGAATTTGTAGCAGAAAATATTCAAGGTGAACATCTTCAATAATATATCTAATAATTTTCACTTATCGATTTTAATGTTGAGAATTGGTTGAGGAAGCTTTCTTAATATCAATACTCAACACATTGTTTTCATTATATTATTGATGAACTTTAAAATATCCAAGTTCAGAAAATTTTACTAATTTTTTGCCTTGAAAAATTCAAAATCCTAGGCGTCGTTTTCATGTCGTGTAAAGAAAACACTTATTTGATGGATAATATTTTTTCATAAAAGAAGTGGATCTTATAAAATACCATTGGCTTCCCTATTAACTTAAAATTCTCATGAAACACCACAAGTTATATACTCCAAACAACTCCATCTGGAGAAACCAACATAAAATATAATAGACATCAAGAATACTACTCCAACTTTCAATTCACACAAGATACTTGTGGTAAAACATTTGATGGTTCAAATTCAATTACTGTGAAAACTTAAATAAAATAATAATCAAGAATTTAAACTATAAAGTTCAACAATATTTGAATATAATGTTTTTACAAGTTAAAAATACTAAACCCATCGCTATATTCAAACCAAAATTATCAAAAATAAGTAGTTATGACACTTGTTCAATTATCACTAGCATAAAACATGTCGATAACTCGAGAAACTGTAAAATAATATACATGAAGAACTAGTTTTCCAACCACTATTATTCAAGTCTAGTGTTATCATGCTTTAAAATACATATCATATTTTTATGTTTTAGATAGAAAATGTTATGATGTGGATAACGAGATAAAAGCAATAAACATAGAAAGAATTTATGAGCTCGGTTTTTCTCTAAACTTGGAAAGTACTCATTGAGCTATGAGTAGAATATTAAGATGATCATCAATTGCAATTCACTATATTAAACCAAACATTACAATAAAAACCAACTTACCTTCAAATTATTTGGGCAAGCAATACGTACGTAAATAATTATCAAAACCACTATTATTGTATTCATATTTTTTATTTACAACCTCCACACCAATAATATCGCCTTCATCAGTAAATATAAAATTCATATAATCGAATACTTAACTTTCAAACATAGTGTGAAAGAACAAAGTTTTTTAATGTTAATAATCTACAAATTTCTTACCATCCAAATGTTAAATAAACAGGTTCATACAAGGATAACTTTCACACTTGAAGAATAAAATGAGTATAGTGATATTATCCATATAAGAATAGTCTTTCACACTACAAGAGTAAAAAATAAATAGTGATGTACGCATTATCAACAAACTAAATATCATTATCTATATAAAGTACGACTGCAATAAATAAGTATTTGATGTTCTCACCTGAAAAATTACTTAAAATTGTCACATTATATGGTCCAAGTAACACTTGATATTCTGTTTAAAATTGTCACATTATATGGTCTAGATAATACTTGATATTGTTTTCATTAGTATTGTGTCATTTTACAATCGTGAGAAGTGAATTTATTAATATATAATTGCATAGTGGTAAAATAATTATTTTCACACAGTAGTACATCTTTCTCAAAACATGACACATACCACCCAACATCTTGTAACACTGTGATACCAATGTAAACTACCATGCATATATATATATATATAGTAGTATCTTATATTATAGTAGAAAATTTTTCCATCAACTAAGGAAATGTACTGAATAACATGCTATATTTTTCTAAATGATGCATAGTGAGCCAAAATTGAAAACCTTACAACCTGCTAACAAGCAAAATGTAACAACAGTTCATCATCTATGTGCAATGGTTACTAGATTAGATCTCTTTCATAACATAGTGATTAAACAATTCTAGTACAATTAATACAAAATAAATATATACAAGAAAACATAAAACCAAAGTTATACTAACCACGCAAGTTGCATACATACACCATAAAAGCGTATTAACAACCACACTTCTATTCAGAATAAAACAAATATTACGTGAGCTCTTTTTACGAGCATCAGAATCAATATTTTAAGTGACATGTATAGGCTACCATGATTTAATCATATATATATATATATGAATCCAGGTGTTCGACATATCGATATATTCATTATGTCTAGTGAATATATTACCCACCTATTGTGTGTTATGCTATTATATATAACGTTACGCATAGTATATCAATTACGTATTATATATAACGTTACGCATAGTGTATCATTACGTATTACTTAATATCAGTGTATCAGTCATATTATATGAACGCTAGATTATATGTTACGGTATGTCATTATCCATGGATCGTGTGTAACAAAACAGCCAATTGCACAACCAACTCAAGTATCAGGAGAATCATATTGAAAAAAAAAACTCATTCTAGATAACATCTCTAATTTTTCTAGTAAATTTGTAAAGTTAAAACTTCACGGGAACAATTATTTATCTGAATACTGAATAATGTGGGAAAATCACAATGAATACTCAATTCCATTTGTAATACATAACCTCACATAACATAATATCTCGTGACCATAATCAAATTCACTAAAAATATTTATGTATGGGCATCCAAATTTAGAATAAAATAAAATATTGGTATTTAATGTTAAATTCTTTATTTCCGAACTTACATTAATTTAGAGCATAGATTTATAAAATCTAATAAACTAGAGCACCACACTACATAGAAAGAAAATATACAGGTTCTACAAAAAAATAAATATAAAATATAGATAATTCAGAATCAACCCTTCATTCAAATTTAATAATTTTAATTAAAAACTATTATGATAATATTTGATTAGATTACATTATATGTTTTAAATTAGAAAAAAACAAGAATACTTCAACCACTCATCAATCATACTTAGCTTTTGTTTTTAAAATCGAATCAAAACTAAACTTTAATTTACTACTCAATATCAATATCATGAGGCTTTTGATTGAATGGAGATCGATCCTATCAAACTTGAAATTAACTAGAACAAATTTCTCATTGATTATTGACTCCATACAAATTGATATTTAACATCACACACAATAGTTTTTTTTAATATTAGATGCCTCCCGGACCGTTCGAATAACACTAATTTCACTATCATTTACATTTGAAACCCGTCAGCTTGAAAATTTCATTTATTATCTTTGAAATCAATTATTATTATTCTAAATTACCTCATTATCTTTATTGTTAGTTAAAAATTGAATTACATACTTACTCACTCAACTAACTATTTAATATCAAATTTATTTCGAACCGTAATCTAATTTAATCTATTATTTTCAACCTCACTCTCTTTTAACGATGCTTGGTGTTTACGATATATTTACCCCAATAGATCCCTTGAAATCTAATGTCACTACTAATATACTACATTTTTTGAGCCAAAGATGGAGAATAATAATATATAGCTACCATGTTCACTCCTTAACTTACTTTTATTTTCTCGTTAACAACATAATCGATATAATGACGATAGGATAACACCACTGATTCCATTATATGTAGCCAAGGTCACCCAAAATTGTATTATAGAGAATACGAAACACTATCTATCATGAACATTGTTTCATTTTTCCCGTCAGATGCAGATAAATCCACTTTCCTGACGCAATCGGTCGATCAACCAACAAAAGTAACAAAATTTATGTTAGTTTTCTTGAAAGTTGCAACTCTATCATTTAGTCATATCATGCCTTATAACATATATTAACTGAACTTCTAGTGTTAACTATCACATTTCTCACTCTCACTCTAGCTATTACAAGGGTTACCAATAAAACATCTTCATGAGGTGTCACTAATCCGCATAAGTCATCATCAATAAATGACATGTTAAAGTTGGATTTTTGTGTAAGTGCAAAGATTATTCAATAACTAAATGAAATTCTATATAATTCATATATCTCTTTTTTGATGAATTTATAGTTCTTGATAGAGTAAATTCCCCAAAAATAGCACATAGCTCATGTTTCTTATCTTTCCTATTTCCCTTTGGACTTCCTTCTTTTGTCTTTACTTCTCTTTTTTCTCATTATCTTCCGTTAAAAAAAATCATAAATTATATATTGTTAATCAATCTTTGAATTTCACTCTAACAAAAATAATCTCCCATTGAACGTCCATGATCATTATGATATGCATAATAATACCGATGAGTTAAATGATAATCACGTGTAAACATATTATGGTAGTTTGGTAGTTTAGCTGGTCTCTTGTCTTATCATAAACAATCACCACATGTGCATTTAGCAGGTTAACCCATCATGTTGGGTAGTCAAATAGGAAAAATGTGATATATTCATAATATCTTTTGCAACCTCCATAATTCTCTTAACATAATTTCTCTTTTTCTCTAATGTATCTCCAAATGTTTTGTTATTTTAGTTTGTATTGTTCCATCTTTTTTGCGTCTTCAACTTTGATATACTTCTATGTTCTTGCCAATAAATCCCTAATACAACCTACATAAAAATTAATCGAATTATTTAGCATACTATTATCAGAAGGTAAGACTGCTTTAAATAGCTGTTAACGCCATGTTTTCATTGCAACCTTCCAACGTACTCATTTTCTTTATAAATGTTTGAGTATGATCTCTCAAAGACTTCTCAGCCTTCTGAAGTAGATTCATGATATGATACTTTTCATGTTTTATCATTTTATGACCATTGAAAGTAAGTAAAACACCATCCACGACTCGAGAAAACTATTAATTGTTCCTGACGGTAAATTGTTAAACCAAGCCAACACACTCCCTTTGGATATCATTGAAAAAATCCGATAGAGTAAGGTACCATCTAGATTAAAACCTATCATGATATTCAGAAATTACGCAAGGTGATGCTGTAGATCCATTGTTCCATTATGTTTCTCCATCATGTATGTGTAAAACATTATTTGGTAATTTACCCTAAAAAATTCTTTGTGTCTGTAAACATTCAACCAATGTGTACAAACCCATTTCATAATTTATTTTTGAAATTTTTTTGTTTATTTTTTTATTAATCGTGCAAATATTTTGAAGTTTCCTTAGTGATGTACATATTGATGTGGACCTTTCATTTTGGTTTCTTATTTATGAATAAAATATTTTACAATTGAGACTTGCCTCTATATCTTAATGTGTACTTGCCAATATTAGACAGAAACCAAGCTTGGAGATTTTTTCTATGTGTCCAAATGTTTTATTCTTTTCAACATCAGAACATGTTCTAACTGTAAGATAAAAATATGATTTGTATATTAAAGCATGATAGTATTAGACTTGAATACTAGTTTCCAGCAACTAGTTCTTGATGTACACCTCTCTTATAGGTCTGTTTAGATAAGATGATTTTATTGTTTCTCGAGTTATTAGCATGTTTTGTGCTAATAATAATTGAATCATAGTCAATATACTTATTTTTAAATAATTTTGGTTTGGATATGGAGATGGTTTTTGTAATTTAAACTTGTATAAAAACTATAGTCATATGTTGCTCAACTTTATAGTTTAAAATATCAGTTTTCATTTTATTTATAACTTTCATAGTGTAAAGAATTCCATTGAATTTGAAATATTAAAGGTCTCACTATTAAAACTTGTAAATTTAAAATATAAGTGGCACTAGTGTGTTGTGTAAATTGAAAGTTTGAACAATGTTCTTGATGCATGTTATACTTTATATTTGTTTTCCTAATATGCTAGTGATATTTTCATAACATTTATTTGGATTATGACAAAATACTATCCATCAAATAAATATTTTCTATACCCGGCATGAAAATGACTACTGATGTCTTGATTTTTTTCATGAGTAACAATTAATGAAATTTTCAACATTTAGATATTTTAAAGTTGATAAATAATATAATCAAAAAACTTTGTGTTCAATATTGATATTAAGGAAGCTTTCTCAGCCAATTTTTAACATTAAAATCGACAATATGTAGTTATTAGGTATATAATTGAAGAGATTCACCTATAATGTTTTATCCTATAGATTCATCAATAAATATTTAAATAAAATATGTTTATCGTAACAAAAATTAATTTTCATATCATATTAGTTAGATTCATACATTTAAATAAAATATATCATCATAAATACATCTAAGAAGAGTTTATCATTATCTTGGCATACAGTTAAGGATTTCAATTTAAATTTCATATATTGTTCATAAATATTGCATTAACAAAAAAAAGAACGTACATTAAGCCCTTAGCAATGACAATTGTCAATCCATTAGTCTAGTGGATTATCCATCATTGTTATCAATTATTAGTCGTTAAACAAATAAATTGAATATTATTTAAGGTCGGGGATGGATATGGGGTGGATCCCCGTATAGAAATTAATGATCTTTAATATTTCTATGACCTCTAATGTAACGATTTACAATGTTTGTAATGTTTCTCATAATTTCAAAGATTATAGTTTTAAAGTCTCTAATGTTTCTAATAATATCCAAGGCGACGGTTTCTAATATCCTTAATGTTTCTATAGATCTAGAAAGCGAAGGTTTTAACTATGTCTAATAATTTTCAAAGCGATGGTATCCAATGTTTTTTTTATGATGATGGTTCAAAGCAACAAATAAAATTAGCTACATTAGTTAAAAAATTATAAGAATATGGCTATAAGCCCATCTCAATTGCAAATTATAAAGGATACTTAACCAATCAACATAGATATGGTTATAAGCCAAGACCAGTGAAAAATATATACGACCGTGCCAGTAAGGCTATATAGGCCAAACTATAAAGATCGTGTTTGTGATCATGGCTATAAGCCAAGACCATCTAATAAAATCCAAAAATACGGGTTTTAATGTTTTAAATATAAAACGACATCAAAATATATTCTCCATATGTGCTTAGACGAAGGTTTGTAAAATGACGTTAAAATATGTTCTACATATATTATTCAAATTATGGTTTTAAAAAGACATCAAAAGATTATTTCCATGTGTTCTTTAAACGATGAAAATAAAATAATCTCAATATAGAATGACTTTATTAAGTTACCATGTTGTGAACAAGAGACAAAAGCAACAATTTAATAACGCGGAGATATTTAACTTGATAAGTGAGTACAAAATTAAATAAAAAATCGCAAGCTATAAGCCTAGTGGATAAAGATGACGGGGATTAAAATTCGCATGGAGCATGGAGTAAAAATGATTTGAAGAATACATAGTTGTATACTTATACTCTTTAAATTATAGTCGAATGGTGTTAAAATTGTAAACGTATTTATATAATTATTATATAGTCATTTACTTTGTATTAGAAGTCAATGTACCTATAAATAGATATACATTATGCTTTTATATTTTTACACTCGGTAGTTGATATACATGGAGTAAAAGTATCCTAATCATTGATCTCAAATTAATTTTATTTATTACTTTTCTTCTATTAAAAGCTATATTTTTTTTAAGGCTTTGTTTTCTTTTATTAAAAGAATTTATTACTTTTCTTTCATTAAAAGCTATATTTTTTTTTAAGGTTTTGTTTTCTTTTATTAAAAGCTTTATTCACTTTTTGAATGCTTTGTTTCCTTTCTTAGAGATATAAAACACTTTTTATAGATTTGATAGAGGTTTCCAACATAAAAAAATTCCATAGAAGTCGCGTCTCTGACATTAAAATTTGAAAACTTTGTAGGTTATATGGTCAGAGAACAAGAGATTAGGTAGACCCAACCCAATTTAAAAACCTCGCAATATTGGCTCCTCCAAGAAAAACCATATAAATACAGACTTTAACTTGTCAGTTAGCATCCCTTAATCCCTTAATCATTTTATTTCATGGTCTTCAGTAAAATTCTAGCCTTTCTTCTATGTTCTTCTGAGAGTAGGAAAGTTTCAGTAGATATTGTTTGCCGAATAAACCCTTTATAATAACAAAAATTTATTGCATCTCAAAGATCTTAACCAAGTCAAAGATGAGAGAGTCTTTTTACCTTCACCTTGCAAATTTCAGATTATACTACCAGTGTCTTACTCAAAAAAGAAGTGGTAGCATCCAAGCTCATCTACTATGCAAGTAATTCTTTAATAAGTGTATAAACATGTTATTTAGTATTGGAGAAGCTAAATCCAGTAATAGCCAAACTTTAAAATATTTGAGAAATGAACTTACCTAGCTTGGTTAATCTAGATCGGATTAAATCCAACCTCCGGGATATTCAAATCCAATCCAAATCTAGTTAAAAACCTAACCTTAAAATATTTAACAGATGAGCCAACTGTGTGGTTAATATCGATCTGGTTAAAGTCAGACTTTATTGATTAAATTCAAATAACATATCATGATATCAAAATTAGACTTGTTAATCCATATAATATTTTATCAGATTTTATGATATTCAAAGAGTGAACCAACTGGACTTGGTCAATCTATATCATATTTAATTCCACCCTTTACAATATTTAAGTCGAGTTCCCTCTTGTTTGCTCTGAAACCTATCGATAGTGAGGGATTTCATGCAGCGTAGGCTAGGGTCAGCTTCCATTGCACTAAAAGTACCACTGTTTCTTGTATCATTCGGTCCCATGGGCCTCTTCTGATGTGAATGCTTATCCATATATTTGTTAGATTATATTTTGTGAGAAAACTGATATAGAAACAGATTGAAGCAGTTTGAAGCTGTTTTTTTCGGTTTATATTTCAGTTATTTCACAGTGTAATATATAAGATATTATGTTAGGAAAATTGAATCAGCCCTTTCACAAAACTTTGTTGTTTCTGTTTAAATTTTTTAACGCAATCTTAAATTTTGAAGAAGCAGAAGGATTAAATCCTACATTCTAAAGAAGCAGACACATTCTCAAGCAGTCAAAACGTGATGATAGACACGAGTTGTGGAAGCATGCAGACACGAGTTGTGGAAGCATACATATAGGAGTTTCTAGAAGTAGATATAGCCAGAGGGAGAAATCTCTATCTTTCCAAGCACCCGAAACTGTCTGATAGAAACTGCCTACTCGCTATTCTCTACCAAGGGTTGAATGAAGCAACATTGTATCAAGTTCCGGATAAAGACACCGCAAAAGAAGTGTGGGATACATTGAAAGAGACTCATGTTGGAGCACAGTTATTAAGAAGAGAACTAGACAGCATGGACATGGCTGAGAATGAATCCATTGATGAGTACACCAAAAAGACAACCTTGATAGTCAGTAAGATAAGGTATCTTGGAGCAAACGTTGACAACAGTTATGTCATCTAAAAATTTTTGAGATCAGTGTCATCAAAATTAATGCTTGTGGCCATGACTATTGAAGAATTTGGTGATATCTCTTCCAAGTCGCTCGAAGAAATTACAAGCTCTTCAACATCCTTTTAAGATAAGATGACAAAGTTTAGGGATATAGAAAGGTGTTGAAAAAATCTTGTACGCAAAGACAGATGTGCAAAACAGTGACCAATGCAGTTACATTAACAGAGGAAGAGGCCTAGGAAACGGAAGAGGTTAACAGAGGAACAAATAATTCCATCATCAAAGGTGAGAGATAGAAGAAGCATAACTCTATCTTTGACATAAAAAGGTCAGATGTTACAATTGCAATAACTTTGGTCATTTTGCTACAAATTGTGGGTACAAGACAGAAGAAAATGTTCACATAACATTGCATCTAATGAAGAATGAGGACATAAACTTCAATAATTCCGTTAAATGAGAAGTCAGATTCTGAGATGGATAGGGAGAGAAATGTTAAATTAAATTTTGTAGTCTAGAGTTGAGAAAAATAGAAATATTAAACAGCGCTTTCAAAAATAAGTTCAGTTGAGAAAACTGATATAGAAACAATTCTTTGAAGTTGTTTTCTTCGGTTTATATTTCAGTTATTCTACAATGTTATGTTAGTGAAATTAAATTAACCTTTTCACAAAACTTTGTTCTCTGTTTAAATTTTTTAACGCAATCCTACATTTTAAATAAGTAGAAGGATTAAATCCTACATTCTAAAGAAGGAGACACATTTTAAAGAAGAAAGGGATTGAATTCTACATTCTAAAGAAAGAGACGAATTAAAATCCAATATATAGAGAATACAGAAGGATTAAAATCCAACAATATTTTCAATGAGTAATGATTCGTTCATGTTCATCTGATCTTCCCTTTTGTCCTCGTGCATTCCAGAAACATATTTGTTGCTCTAGCGAACGTTACCAAGGAGGATTTTTTTCGGCCATTGGCTTGATGATAAGTTTGATTTTGGAAAGTTTGTTGGTGGAAGGAGTCCACGAGAAGAAAAATACGATTTTCTTATGGTGTAAGCAATATAATTCTACTATCAGTCATAGGCGTGCGATGACTATTATAGGTAAAATGTTTAGTTGGTAAGGTAAGGTTTTGTGTTTTGATTACTCCGGTATTGGGGTGACACCCTTATTTCTTTTTTTTGTTTGGTCCTTAGCTGTGGAATGAATTTTTTATTCTTTTAGTTTGGTTTACTTTTGAGTTCATTGGAATTAAGATAAAATTAATTTCTATTTTATTTATCACCTATATTTTCCAAAGGTTGTTTTGGGACGTGGAGTAAGATAGAAGTTATGTTTTTTACTAGTGGCACTCGAAATTGTGAGTTTTTGGTTAATAAAATTTTTGCCGAAGTCCACAGTTGAACCAAACTCGCGGTAAGTTTTTAATATTTATTGCTTCATGAAATGTGCGGGGTTGAACGATTTAGTGGAGCTAATCTGAAATTTTTGGTTTCCTACTGCAATTACCTATAGATAGCTCTTAGGTATTTGAAATCTATTCGTAATCTTGATGAATCTACTAGATCATTATTAAGGTGAGATTAATGAGCTCAATCATTGCTGCTATCAATTTAAAATGAGTGATTTGGGATAATATGGTTCTTATTTCAGATGGATTAATAAAAATTATTTAAACTCAATTGCTTAAAGACTTGGCCATGTTCTTGTTAATAGTATTGGAAATCATTCTTTCCCATGTTCATAGTCCATTTTGGTTTGTCTTTCTCTTCTAACCACTCCACTGTTAAACTTATTTTGTTCACACTAGGACACAAATTAATAAACAATTTAACTTTTTTTAATATATGACAGACTCATCATTCTTATAACAATATGTTGTCTTATTCTTGTAACCTACAAATCTCTACTCATGGTATGAGACTGGATTCCAAAAATTCACTTGTCTTAAATTTTCCCTTTATGACCTCAATCGTAAGGAATATAACTATATTAGCAATGGGGTGGCAAATGGCCAACACTAACTTTTCTCGGCCCAATCCATATTAGTAAATGAACCTATAAATCCCTCTTTGGTATTTACCAAGATTGTAGCTTATTTTACCTATATATCCCTAAGTCACGTAGACAAAGTTTTCTAAAAACTAGAAAATTTAAAGAGCTTTGACGCAACCTTGGGGACCGTAACACTAAATTCTTAAAGAACAACTTTAAAAACCGTATTATTAGGAAATAAAAATTTATGTATCACTAATAATAATTGGATCCTATCCACTTCGACTAACGAGGTGTCGAAAGTCTTAGTCAACTATTAATTTAACAACCTTGGCTCCATGTCTCTCTCATGTTAACCAAGGCTCGCTCATATCTCCTTGCTTATTTCTATTGAAGTGAATAACCAAGATGAATCCTTAATGGTTTGTCATGTTGCGTGTGCATAAATGAAAAACTCCCTTTTTAGTAATGATAGTGATAAATCATCGGGCCCTGATGGCTTGAACACGAGTTTTTTCAAGCATGCTCGAATATCATCAACAAAGAAACTTGTAATCAGATCTTAATTTTCTTTAATACGATCTTCTTAAGACTTTTTTACATTTCACCACAATTTTTCTTATCTCTAAAAAGAATTGCTTCTTTATTGTTGAGGACTTCATGTCTATTGCATGTTGCATTGTTGTTTATAATTCTATTTCTAAGATCTTCGCCCATAAAATCAATGACTTTTCCCCTATCTGATTGGAAAATCACAATCATATTTTTGTTGGCCAAAATATTAAAGACAATATCCTTTTATCCCAAGAACTTATTAAGAGTTACCAAACTAATAGTAAGGGCCCACGGGTCGCTGTCAAGATCATTCTAATTAAAGTATTTGACAATGTTCGGTGGCATTCTATATTTAACATCTTGGTGGTCATGAATTTTTTAGAACAAAAGATAACTTAGATTATTTATTTAAGATCTATCGGTGCTAGAAATCATCCAACCTTCGAGGAGATTGACCATCTCATCTTTTTTCCCTCTCCTTAACATCCTTTACAATGATGTTCACTATTGGAATACTAAGAGAGGAATAACCAAAGTCTCTATCAAGGATATCTACAATATGATTTTTAAATTCACCCACCACCACCCCCCTAGCCGGATGGGCGAGGCTAGTATGGCATAAATTTAATATTTCCTATCATTATTTCATCTTTTGGCTTACTATCTAGAAAAAACTAGCCACTTGGGATAAGTTTTGAGTTGAGATTTAAACCCCCCCCCCCAATGTGTTTCTCCCCCTCAGATACCTTTAATCATATCGTCTCCGATTGTAGTTACACGTCTAGGGTTTCACAAGCTCTAAGCATTATTTTTATTTAAGTCACATTAAAAATTGGTTCTTGTAGTACCATGAGGCGTCCAAGTAACCTCCACATGATTTCGAAACCTTTAGTATTTGATACCTTTGGCATGCTTCCTTTGGCGTTGTTGTCTACCACTTTTGGTGTGAGAGGAATGCTATAATTTTTTGATAACCTTCTATCCTCCCCTTTGCAGTATCTTATTGCATGCTTTCCGATCTGTGTTTCAGATTTCTTTGCACCAAATTTGTCTGGTCTATCAAATCTCTTTGAAATTTTAACTTACTTTTGTTTTGTGTTTGTTTGAAGAAACCATCTTGTCAATTAGGATTGCTTTCTTTTCACGTCTACACCGTCTTTGTCTAGTCTCTTTGATCATATCGATTTTAAAATTTTCATTATATGTTGTACTTGTTCAAATAAATTTTAATGGATCCTATCAGTTTGGATCCTTTTGCTTTGCTTGGTTATACATATTTGGTCAAATTTTGATCAATGTTGTCCAAAAAAAATTGGTTTTCAATAACACTCCTCAAAATATTCTTTACGTATTTGTAAAAGCCTTTTTTATTTTAATTTAATGCATTTAAAAGAAATTAAATGAAACCTCCAATGGATTACAATTTTATTTTATATAATAATACAATTGAAATGTTTAACAATTTACACTAGTAATTATTTTTATTATATTAAGGTCTGAACAAAATATTTGTTTTCCTTCAAACTGTTGGGTATATTTATTTCATTAAAAGGGTTGTTAGAAGGGGTACTTTAGAAGGGGTACTTAACT
Source organism: Limnanthes douglasii subsp. nivea (assembly GCA_036936605.1). Lineage (NCBI taxonomy): Eukaryota > Viridiplantae > Streptophyta > Magnoliopsida > Brassicales > Limnanthaceae > Limnanthes > Limnanthes douglasii. The sequence continues at coordinate 241,561,131 of JAUPFV010000005.1, read as the reverse complement.
CTAAAGATCAGGAAATCAGACCAGGCTTAGACAACTAGTATGACGGAATGACATAAATTTTATTAAGACTAGCGCCCAACAAAAAAGAATTTCAAAATCGAAAATCAGAATTTATCCCAGCTTTATTCATCTTTCAAGGATTCATTCAATAGAGTTGGAAAACTAAGTGGCTTAGCACGAAGAGCTTGAACCAGATTTCAAAAGACGAGCTTCTGTAATTAATCTGAAAATTTCGCATGCAGGTACAAAAATTCTTGGATTAAAATCAAAGAAGAACTTCTTAAGAGGATTTTTAAATGAATTCTTAAGGATTGAGATCCCTTCTTACGTATTCGGTTCTCAATCCTTTAAGAAATGTGATGGTTTTGAATAAATTGAAAGCATGATCCTGATTAAAATTGAGGTCTTTAGTAGTTTTAAGTGTTTTCTTAGCAAACCAATCGACCGCCTCATTCCTCTTGAAAGATGTGAATCAAGTTCATGTTAGATGAAATAAGCTTTCGACAAGAGCAGATAATAGGTTTAAGAAATCAGGGAGTTCTCCCGTGGAGTATCATTTTAGTGAGGATACTTGAATATGTTTTACTGTCTAGTTGTTTAATCCCTTTGGAGTGATAGAGAAGTAATCCATTGAGTAAGGCTTTACACTCAACCACAACCGGTAGGTTCTTTCCATAAAGACGATCGTAGCCAAGAATAATGTTACCATTACAGTCTCGGACTAAACCACCTCCACTGGATTTTGGGCTTGGTAAGATGGTTTAGGTAGCCTAATGAAGGGCCAACATTGTTGTCATATCCCTAGTGGCTTCTCTTGGGAATATTAGCCATATCTAGACCAGAAAGAATGTGAGTAAGATGATCTATGATTACTTTAACATTGATGATCTTCTCATTATGCTTCAGCTTGTTTCCTGGAGAACCATATGACCGAAGCAATAATGGGTGGTTGAATAGACCTCATGTGAACAATCTTCCATGTAAACCAGTACCAAGACCTTACTAAGTGAGTGAAGGTCATATTCTAGTTATATAGATGTTAAAAAAGGTAGCAAAGTAGGTCGAAACACTCCAAACACTCTAGAAACTTAGAAAAACATGGTTTATAGTTTATGTACTCTCACAATGCTAACATTTTGAAGCTAACTCAAAGTTTTTATTTTTGCAGGACAATGTCCATGTTGACGCAGCTATATAGGATTCTCTATGTGAGGACTAAGCATTTTTTAGGAATGATTGGGTTCCATATTTTCTTGCAGAGGTTAGAAAAGTTTCCTTTGTTCTTGTTGGTTCATGTTCTATGATCCATTTTCCCAAAATTCCTTGACTTCATCTCCTTCAAGCCTTGTTTTATCATAATCTTTATTGAAAGAGATAAATGGTTGAGAATAGCACCATTTATCTAACCAAAAGTCTATGTTTCCAGAGCCAGGGTGTCATATGATAAATCTCTCAGCACTATCTCTGATATTACTAAGTCTGATCTAGACTTTAGAGCTTGTAATAGGTTTGGGGCAGTAATATGGTGATGATTATTATAGTATATTGAAAAAACCATATTAGCCCAAAGAGATTTTTGAGCTCTAAAAGTCAGACATAGTTTATGAGAAAATACCACTTAAAGCTCTTCAACATTTCTCACATTTAAACCACGTTCTTCATAATGTTTGCAAACTTTAGACCACTTTGACTAGTTGATAGAGAATTTTCTATCTTTTGAGCCTTACAAGAAGTTATTGTAAAGGGTTTTAATCCTTAGAATAACAAATTTAAGGATAAGGGAGTTTTGGATTATATAGATAGGGAAGGTTGAGATAATAGATTGAATCAATGTGAGCCTACCACCAGAAAACATAACACCTTTATCCCATTCAACAATCTTGTTTTTTATTTTGAAAACTAAGTCATCATACTTGTGAATCATGTTGATGTTGCTGACTGTGATGCCCAGGTACTTGAAAGGAATAAGGTTATGCTTGAACCCCATTATGTTTTCCAGACTTCTAATTATTTAAAGTAATATTTTATTTGCCACAATTAACTTAGATTTATCTTTGTTTATAAGCTAACATGATTTTTATTTGTAGTGAGACATGAAGTTACCGATTTGAGATATTGAGGAGATACGATTTTTACAGAAAATAGGGAGATCGTCTACAAAAGTAAGATAAGGTATGTTGATGCTCCCTCTCTTCTTGTATTTTGTAGAAGGATGATCTAATGCTAGATTCTTGAGCCCTTTAATAAGATAGTCCTCAGCCACGATAAAAAGAATATGAGACAAAGGGTCTTTATGTCTTAAGCCTTTATTAGATTTAAAAACTCTTTTATCTTCCCATTGATGATGATAGAGAATGAAATGTTATCAATACTATTTTCAATCAGCTTTAAGAAACTAGAACCAAAAACATGGAGGGCATGTTGGCCGGTACACACACATTTATACAAGTGGACGACAATATAAAAGGCGACTCCGTAGAAACACTTGTATAAGACCCGAGAGAAGGAAAGTCCGACCGAAAAAAAGCAAAGGATGGGCCTCACAGGGATACTTTTCAACGAACTATACACCCTGATAATCCATCCCGAAGATTTACGCCGTTAACCGAGTCTAATTCTGTGATTTACGACCGAACGAATAGAGAACGAGGTATCAGCCTCCAAGAGTGATGAGTGATCCAAGCTATAAGTGGTCCAACAAGTCTTTTTGGTCCTATCACAACGACCATGGCCACCCCACCGACGAGTGCTGACAGATCAAGGAGGAGATTTAAAGATGGATCGAAAATGGGGAACTCATTCAATTCATCAAGTGACATGATCGCCATCGCCAACCCAAGCAGAGAGAGGAAATTTTCCAGATCAATGAGGAGAAATATCACAAAGAAAAAAGAGAAGACACTGGAAAACAACAATGGTTGATTACAATTGTGGAAGGACGTTCAGATATAACTGAACGCAAGGAAGGTGCAGACAACAATGATCCAAGCACTTTGTTTATTTTAGCGGAAGCACAATTTATGGTGGCCAGCAATTTGGTATTACAGATTCAAGAACCTGCGTCGTCGTTATTCACCATCGATGGGGGAGACTCTGGGATATCTCACGATACAAAATCTAATAAACGGGAAAATACATAATCACAAGATTCAGACAGTCGAGGTTTTGTCCTATCAAAACTACCAGGACCTTGTTGTCGACCTCACATTTAATGACGAGGATTTGCCGGTGGTCAGCAAGCCGCATGAGAATGCTCTAACAGTGAACCTCGAAACTGGGGGAGTCATTACCCCGGGTCTTAGTATGTGTATGAAGCTCAACCAACTTCATATTCGAGGCAAGTTATCCTCGCATGAACCAGGTGCCACCCTACAAACTAATGTAGCAGACTTTGGTCGGATACAAAGGCAATTTCTTTTAGTGTGTGGGGGAAGTAGAACTGATGGTCAAATTTGGATACGATGCCACAAAAAAAATTATGATTTTGGAAGCCCCAAGCCCTTATCACACGATTATCGGTCGGCCTTAGCTTCACAACATGGAGGCCATTCCCTGCATATTTAGGAAATACATCAAGTACCTAATAGGAAATGCGGTCAAAATTATCCAGGGAAGCCAGATGACGGCCAGAACATGTTACACCGTCACGATAAACCCGTCAACCCCCCCCCCCCCCCGATAGAACTTACTGAGCCGGGGGGAAGCACAAAAAAATGACTGAGTACCTCCCCTATTTGATCCTGTTGAGGATCATCGAGAGACAGGAATGCTAAAAATAGACCAAATTGATTCGATTGAAGAAACGGTGGTAGAGGGTCGTACACTGCGTATAGGTAAGAATTTAGATTTTGTTTTTAAACAATTAATGTTTGACTTGCTATGAATAAACTTGGATATTTTCTCGTGGGATGCTCATGATGTATCTTTGGTAGACCCATCTATCATTCCTCATGAGTTAGCAGTAGATCCATGTGACGCGCCCATGCGGCAAAAGCGACGCTTATGTTCCCTCGAGAAACAGGAAGTTATAGGCGCTGAGGTAGATAAGTTATTGCAGCTCGAGAATATCCAGCAAGCTCGATATCTAGTGTGGATGGCAAACCCGGTGATAGTAAAAAAGAAAGGAGGCCAATGACGAATGTGTGTCGATTTTACCGATCTGAATCAACCTTCCCTAGAAGACGTGTTTTTGCTCTGCCTCGTATTGATCAATTGGTGGATTCAGCTTTGGGTTGTGAATATCTTTCTTTTATGGACGCTTACTCCACCTACAATCAAATTCACCTCAGCCCATCTAACAAAGAGCATACGACATTTCATACCGAGCACGGGTTGTATTGTTATACCGTGATGTCATTCGTTTTAAAAACTTTAGGCTCCACATACCGATGTTTAGTCAATCACATTTTCAAAAACCATATGGCTAAACAAATGGAGGCATACATCGATGATATGAGCGTTAAAACACGCACATCAAACAAACAGTTTGAGGTACTTCAAACTGTGTTCGACATTCTGGGTCAATACAATTTAAAGCTTAACCTGATAAAGTGTTCCTTCGGCATATAAACTAGAAAATTCCTTGGTTATGTGCTCAGTAAGAGAGGAATCGAGGAAAACCATGTGCAATTGTAGGAAAGTATCAAGATGGCACCACCCACAAATGTGAAAGAGGTTCAGTGGCTTACGGGCGGTTAGCAACATTGTTACGCTCTATTTCTTGAGAATCCGATAAAAGTCACTCATTTTTTGAGATTCTCTGAGGCACTAAAAGCATTTCTTGGACAGAGGAGTGAAGTACTACCTTTGAAGCATTTAAAGATTATCTAACCTCGCCTGAAATACTCTCAGCACCAATGACACGTGAGAGTCTGTTTTTATATTTATCAGCTTTATTTTGCTTGGTTAGTGCAATATCAATTAGGAAATCAGATGGCGTGCAACGCCCAATTTACTTTACCAGTAAAACTTTAGTAGACGCTGAGACTTAATACCTCAATATGGAGAAACTCACGCTCATCCTGTTGGTAGCAGCTCAATAGATGCGACATTACTTTTAAGGACACATAATTATCATCCAAAACTATTTTCCATTCAAAGCTGTGCTGCAAAAACCTGATGCTTCAAGGATATTGACAAAGTGGAGTATCCAATTAAGGGAACACGACATCAAATTTGAGCCCCCCACTATAATAAAGGGTCATGATGTAGCTGATTCCTCATAGAATTTTACACACCCCGTGAAGGGCCCTTTCCAAATGAAACATTGGCTGAGCCTGAACAGTTAGAATGGGTTGTCGAGGCATATGGGGTCTCTAGCGCATCTGGTGGAGCAGCGATTAACTTTAATTTTCCGGTAACCAATAATATAGCAGAATACGAGGATGTGATTTGTGGGGTGAAGTTACCACTTATAAGCGGGGCTCGAATTCCACGAATTCGATTGGATTCACAATTAGTCATTAGTCAAGTGAACGGTTCCTACGATGCTAAACATTAGGTTATTCATCGGTATCTGACAGAGCTTACAGAATTTCAATCTAAATTTGCCCTATCGTGTATGAGCAAGTCCCTCGTTTACACAATTCCAATGTCGACACCTTAGCCAAAACAACATCAGTGGGCGGCCATCCCCTCATATTACTACATCAATTACCCATCACATAAATTATACACCATAACGAGCAGTTTGCATAATTGACAGACTAATGACTAGAGACACCGTATCTTCTCTATCTCCAATTTGGCACCTTACCAACTGACAAAGCAGCCGCCCAGCTCTCCAACTGATAGAAACTAAGTATTATATATTGGATGGCATCTTATACATAAAAATCCCCACTCACCTGCTACTCAATTCTTTGGATTCCTCTAAGGCTACCTTAATTTTGCACGACCTACATTATGGCGATGTTGGGGCACATTCCGGATATCGTAGCCTTATTCGTTATTTTTTATTAGCAGATTACTCTTGGCCGCCCTTGGCCACCGACGCAGAAAAACTTGTTCAACAATGCAATAAATGTCAACAGTTCGCCAACACTAGTCACCTCCCGAGTGAGCCGATGTAGGTAGTTGTTGTCCCTTGCCTTTTCGACGAATATGTATTGACTTAATATGGGCACTACCCATGTCGACAAGTAAACGACAGTTTTTAGAGGTGTCGTGATTAATTCATTAATAGGGTTGAAGTAAAATCTATCAATTGAACCTCAGCCTCATAAATATGTGATTTCATTCTTCAATAGATTTTAGCTCAATTTGGAATATCTCGCATCCTGATGACATACAATGGGCCCCAATTCCAAAATATGATGATCACTGCATTCTCCAAACATTTCGACATCAGCCAAAACTTTTCCACACCATACTATCCTCATGCAAATGGACAGGTTAAGGTGAAAAACCGCAGTATATTGGAAGACATTAAAACAAAACTAGAAGGGCCAAGGGTAAATGGTCGGCCAAGTTGACTGAGATTCTTTGGGTATATCAAATTACCCCGCGAACTACAAGTGGAGAAACTCCCTTATCCCCGGTATATAACAGTAAGGTTGTGCTCCCAACAGAGATCATCATCCCAAGTCATGGGATCAACAATTCCGATGAGAATAGCAATACCACTGACCGAGTAGTAAGTATAGACCTTATCGAAGAACGACGCGACCATGAACGATCCCGAGTAGAGCATTATAGAAGCCTCGTGCAGGGACGTTTCAACGCTTAACTAAAGCATCGTATTTTGCAGGTTGGCGATAAAGTAATGAAAAAAAAATTCCAAGGCTCAGGTAATAAAGCATTAGGCAAGCTCGGACCAAATTGGGAATGGTCATTCACAATCATCTCTAAGAGGCATAGAGAAGCATACCTCCTTGATAACGCCAAAGTCAGCATACTTAAGCACCTATGGAATATTCCCCATTTACGATTATATCACCATGATGTGTAACTTAGACGATCTGCTCTTTTACCTTCCTGATGGCGCAGGAAGGTTTTTTAACGATGCATTAGACTTCTTATTTTATTTACTACAATACAATTTCTTGTTTTCGCCAATGTCAGGGTTTATTTATTCGTTCTCTTAATCCTTACAATACCGAAGAAAGTTAACGACCATGCTAATGGTCTACGTAAGGAGTTGTGCTGAGCCTAAATCATCGAGTCTATTAATACAAACGGGATACAGGCCACACCTACGGGCTATGTACCACGAACTGATCTAGAATAAAGCATTTAATATGGCTACTAAATACGGTTTAAATGACCTCTCCACGAATAAGCGGAGGAGTATAACTCACTCATAGCTACGTAACGCAAACTGATCATGGGTCAAGCCCTTTAACGGGCCATGCAATAGGATCTAACTGACCTCGCTGTGAAGTAGACTCTAACTGACTTACGCAATGAGTTTAATACGGCTCGACATTCTAGAAAAATGCTTTATCGTTTAAACACATACCTACATAAACCTAAGAAGCTGAATAATCACTATCATATATTAATAAAACCATCGAAGACATCCTAAGAATCTGATGAGAATAAGTTTAAGTATCTCATAAACAAAATACGACTAAGAAAAATATGAGTTCAGTTATATTTACAACACGTTTACAACAAAAATGAAATACATCCACGAAATTATCAAAGATGCATTACTCCAAGCGTCAGGCACCAAGCTCATATCATCAACCGTAGTATCTTTTATCTGATAAACGCCTTGCTGAACCACGCCTACTTCAATTATCGGGGTGGACACATTTACTAGCTCGTGTTGAGACCGTGCTGGCATCACGGATGCGGTATCCCCATCTGGGCACCGCGTGTCTCCACGCGCAAATTTCACTAATGAACCCAATTTCCTTTCTGAGTTCAAAGACATCAGCTCCGTTATAGCTTCCTTCTGTGTATGCGTCATCATTTCCATAGCAACCTCCATTATATGTGCCTCCCTCTCATCTCAATCTGATGATTCCTTCTTCAAAAGTTGGCTGCGTTCTTTCTCTATTGATGCCTTTAACTCCACCACTGTAGCAGTCAATCTCTCGTTCTCCAATGTAAGAGTGGAAATACGCTCAGACGGATCTTCAACTCTTTTCACTTGAGAGACATTCTGAGAAATCAGTGTGTTACTTTGGTACATTACCTTCTCATTCCTTTTAATCAGCCCATTATCCTGAGCTATCAGCGCGGCATTCACAGTGGCCAGCTCCTTACACATTGCCTCACAGGTAGTCAAGAAACTTTGGAGCGTGGTTACCCTCTAACGCAAGCATTCATTCTCGGCAATTGCATTATTCTCCCTGGCCTTGGCAGCTCCATATGTATTTTTGAATCTAGCTCAGTGATCAACCCTCTCACTAACCCAAAAAACATGGGCTCTGTTTTTTATTTCTACGTTAGTTAAAAATCACTTTCGACATCCTTTGGTATGATAATACCACAGAGTTATGGTGCATCTGTGTTAACAAGTAAGGTTAGCATAACACACAATTTAGATTCACAGTAGTCTACATTACAAGCATAAGGTACCTCAATTGTGAGCTCCACTTTCTTCTGTAGTAACTCACTCATGGCCATATGGTCATAAAAACATAGCTCATGAATATGATTATGATGCTCAAACATTAACGTCGATGGAGGTGGCATCATCACACCTGGTACCAGAAATTCCTCTGCTACCCCCTTCCCTTTTTGTGCCTCACTCTCCCTCTCTTTTGTTGGTAAAAAATTTGGTCTAACGAAATTCACAGCGGCTGAGCCCCAACCCACTTCTTGCACCAGTGATGCCGATCGACGAACAATCACCGCCTTGACCCAATTTTCCATTCTCTTGGCTATCTCCTCATGGATATATTTTTTTGGTCTCTCATATTCCTCTTCTATAGAATCCTTGTTCGGTTGTACTCCCATGTGCGCCTCGTCCAAAACTATTACTTTGGGGGCTTTGCCCCGATTATCGTCAACATGTGCTTCTCATGCCATCTTTACTTGATCACCTCTACCTCAAGCCCCATCACTCATCCTCATCTACAAATTGGAGCCTTCTCGTTGATAACAGAACTATATCGAATATTACACGAGCCTTCTTTTGTAGGGGACTCACTTGGTCATCTGAGTGCTCATTTTTTTCTTGGACTGGTCGAGTCTAGTCTTTGCCACCTTCATCTTTTGGGGGGACAACATATTCCTCCCTGTAATTTACTTCTCCCAACTCACTTTCTTTCTCGTTCTTACATTGCAAGGATGACGAGCTCTCTGCTTCCCTCATTTTACGATCTTGGAGCGCTGATAGCCACACCTCTGTAATATTACGCTCATTATACCTTTGTTTAACAAGTGGTCGAAGTCGCTCGATCGTCACCACCTCTTTACTATCACCCATTATAACTTTACCTTTTTATCAAAATAATTAGTTCAGGAATTGGCCACAACCCAGCTTTCAAGAAATTAACCTGAGTAAATAAGTTAGCCGGCTCCTGTAACCACGTCTTGTTTCCTAGGTTAGCCACCTGAATCAAGGGGTTCTTTGCGCCCTCAGATAGATCCTCTTTGCACAACTCTTGGTGTTTCCTTTCACTTGCAGCAATCAAAAAGATAAGTTAGTTTTCCCCCCAAGGTCTTAACCTTGCAGGCTAAAAGTCATCCTTATTATACTTAACCTTCCAATGGATTCCAACTAAAGATTATTCAACACCTTTTTATGCTCCCAGTTCCCCGATATGAATACAAACCAGTTCTTCTAGTTCTTATCGGAGGTACAAAGCTCCACTATTTTCCTACACCCAGTCAACTGAGTATAGAATAAGGGTGATTTTTCCATTTTTGTCAATCCACCACTACCAACAGATCCGCCAAACAAATCTAGATACCTAGCAGACATGCAATTAACATTATACTAAAAAAAACCCTACACCCATTGGCTGCTAACTGTGTGGGGCATATACCTATCAACTAAAAAAATCTTGTATCAGTAACGGTAGTTGCAACCGTAAGCCCCATTAAACAATTGTAGTGTATATGCAAGTCTCATTTTCCTTGCCTTGAAATGGATACTCCCCGACCTCTGGCACCATAATTGTAACATAACTAGGAATACCATACATAGCCCTAAAGATCAGCAAACAGGGTTCGTCAAAATACTCATATTTGGGTGATATTCGGTCAAACAAACTTTTTAAAAATTGAGGATCTTCGAACTAGGTTTCCACGACTTTAACCGATTTCCTTACTTCTTTGTAATATTTTTTAGGGCCATCTCGACTACAATGAGCCAAATTAAGGGATAAGATTAAAAAGATTGAGCAAACATTTCATGCACAATCACGATTGCTGGAGACGAAAGTCTTTTCCCAAAGGTAATAAATTAGGGATCAATAACTGATTGCTCAGAAACTAGGATTTCATCCACCAATACTGAGTCAGAGAGCAAGAAACAATTAATATATAAACTTACATTTTGGGTTGACGACAAGCCTTAATAATGGGGATGTAGCTTATTTCTTTAAACGCAACCAATTTCTTTCCCCAAAAGGTAAACTACTTTTTTCAATAATAATTTTCTTAACTTTTAAACTGTGACTTACTATTAGGATACCAATTTGGTTTTTGCTCCACACGTGATGGGATGAAGGTTTTCATTCTTAATTAAAGCCAATCGCACGTTTTCCCTAAACCACAAGTGTTGTTTAGAAGATAAACGGCTTCATTGTCAGAATAAAACTGCTTGGAATTCGACACGTGTCCCACAACCACTGAATATTAAACAAAGATATCATTATACACCATATGTGTCATAAACATGGCATAAGTTCCACTTCTGCAAATCCTTATGTTCCTCCAATTTCAAATTAACTCCTTTTATTTTTAATTCATCGATTATGTGTTTTCACACACAATCCATTAACTAGGGGGTGCCCTAATGAGGGAATTTCTATCACCTAATATAACCTAGCATATGGGAAAGAAAATAATATATATATATATATATATATATATATATAACTCCAACCCGAGCAAAGAGGGCTAGCCGATGAGCAAAAATAAGGTAGCAAGACAACTTTCGTTTACTTGCTTGGTAAATGCATGAGTGCGTCCTTCAACGTTAAATCTTGTTTGGCTTGCTTAGCAATGCGTCTATTCATGACACAAACCATGAGATAAAGGTTTAAATAATTCTGCAAAAGACTTGATTGGTTTGTTATAAAGTATAAATTTCCGGGATTGTTGATGTGCTTGATTTGCTTGTTGATATTTCAAAAGTTGGATTGTTTTTAATCTTTAAAATATTTATTGCAACCATAAGCCTCATTAAACAATTGTAGTGTATATGCAAGTCTCATTCTCCCTGCATTGAAATGGATGCTCCCCGACCTCTGGTACCCTAATTGTAATATCACTAGGAATACCATACATAGCCCTAAAGATCAGCAAACTGGGTTCGTCAAAATACTCATATTTGGGTGCTATTCGGTCAAACAAACTTTTTAAAAATGAAGGATCTTCGAACTCGGTTTCCACGACTTTAACCGATTTCCTTGCTTTTTTGTAATCTTTTTTAGGGCCATCTCGACTACAATGATCCAAAATGAGGGATAAGATTAAAAAGATTGAGCAGACATTTCATGCACAATCACGATTGCTGGAGACGAAAGTCTTTTCCCAAAGGTAATAAATTAGGGATTAACAACTAATTGCTGAGAAACTAGGATTTCATCCACCAATACTAAGTCAGAGAGCAAGAAACAATTAATATATAAACTTACATTTTGGATTCACGACAAGCCTTAATAATGGGGATGTAGCTTAATTAAAGCCAATCGCACGTTTTCCCTAAACCACAAGTGTTGTTTAGAAGATAAACGACTTCATTGTCATAATAAAACTGCTTGGAATTTGACACGTGTCCCACAACCATTGAATATTAAACAAAGATATCATTATACACCATATATGTCATAAACATGGCATAATTTCCACTTCTACAAATCCTTTTGCTCCTCCAGTTTCAAATTAACTCCTTTTATTTTTAATTCATCGATTATGTGTTTATTCACACGCAATCCATGAACTAAGGGGTGCCCTGATGAGGGAATTTCTATCACCTAATATAACTTAGCATAGGGGCAAGAAAGTAATGTATATATAACTCCAACCCGAGCAAAGAGGGCTAGCTGATGAGCAAAAAGAAGGTAGCAAGACAACTGATCAGTAAAAATGACAACGGCTCGTACTACAATAATAAGCTTGGTTGAATAGACGCATTGCTAAGAAAGCCAAACAGGATTTAACGTTAAGGGATGCACTCATGCATTTACCAAGCAAGTAAACAAAAGACAAGTAGAGGAGACAAGACCAAGTGAAGCACGTTGTAACATATAAGATAATCAAGGGAGTTAATAAAAGCCCAATGAAATTAACTTGATCAACGATATTAATGAAAGGGGACTGAAGTAATGACTGTAATATTAGGGTTTCTTTCATAAATATCAGTATACGCACTACATAAGAAGAATATGTATTAATTAGTAATTTAATATGACAAAAGAGGGTATAAATAAGATCTCATGTCTAAAGAATTGTATATTTTTCCTCACTAAAGAAATAATAACTCTACTTGTTATGTTTTGTTATATTTTCCTATAACAGTAAGGATTATTGGCCTGGAATCCTTCCAAGAGTTTGGAGAATTATTTTTGGTGATGAGAGAAATAACTATAGCATATACCTTTTTTGGAATAGGCTTATCTCTGAAAACTTCACAGATAACTTCACATAGATCTCTTGAAATAATAGGTCAACAAACTTGAATGTTTTTTCCATTGAAGCCATCAGGACCAGTAGCAGGATTAAGGTTAAGATATTTGATGATATTATAGATTTCAGATTTAGAGGGCATAGCCATTAACATTTTTTTATCCTTCTCATTGATCAATTTAGGGATATAGTCAAGAACAATATTAGATTTCTAAGGGTTAAGAATATCAGTAAGTAAGCTCTTAAAATACTCCACGGTTGAATCTCCAATAGATTTTTTATCTTCAAAAAAAGTAGTCCCATACCATATCGTGGTAATCTTGTTCCTCTTGTTCCTTTTTTATAAAATTATGAAAGAAGGTTGTATTTATATCACTATCTTTTTGCCCGATAGAATGAGTTTTCTGCTCCTAATATACTTCCTCTCTAGAAAGTAGTTATATGATTTTCTTTATTAGTGTCTAGGGGAATCATTTCTTCAATAGAGTTAGAGGGTTGATAGTTTGATTCCTTGCAAGTAATCAATGTTTCTATTTGTTTAATAGAGTCGAATACATTCCTAAAGACAATATTGTTCCATACTTGAAGTTCTGATTTTAGTGTCCTGATTTTAAACTAAAATCTTTGTCGAGGGGTACCCATAAGTTCAACAGACCAGCTTCTCTCCACCATTTTGTAGAACTCAATATACATAACCCACATATTCAGGAACTTAAAAGAATATTTAATCTTCTCCAGGTTAGACGATATAGAAATGATGATAAGAGAGTGATCAAGGCATGTTTTAGTTAGGTGGACAAACATTTTTATTTTCAAAATAGTTTATCCAAATGTTATTGTATAATACACGGTCGATTCTTCTCCACCTTTTGTCAGTAGTCCATGTGAATTTAGGACCAGAGAACCCTGCATCAGTTAGATTACGGTCAAAGATAAAATTGTTAAATTAATCGATACTATTCAGGCAAGTAATAGAGTAGTGCAGCTGTTCATTAGTCCTAGAGATAGTATTAAAATCCCCCAGAATGATCCATTCTTTAGTTTTATCATACATGAGGCTGTCCCATAAAGAGTCTCTATTACATTTAGCATAAACCACGGTAACTCTAAATTCTTTGTTCATAGCACAGTGTTTGACAATAAGATGAATAAATTGATCTCTATTAGCTACCACATCGACAAGGTAGTGTTGCATCGACATGACCCATACTTGTTTGCTGATATTACTAATAAACCTTCGGAAACCAAGTTTCTTTGAAATAGATTCCACATTTGAATGGTTGATCATGGGTTCTTGAAGAACCATAAATTTTTTTTCAGACCTTTTAAGAGATTTTATCCTATTCATTGTCTCTTTGTTACAAAGACTTCGACCATTCCAATTCAGGATTGAAAATAGTCATTTGGAAGAATTAGATGGTTTTGCAACTTCTTTTTGATGCACTAATTTTGAGGAAATTAGACCCTTGGAGTTCATAACTTTAAGTTTCTTATAATATTTAGTAATTCATTTTCCACTAATATTTTTCGCCCTTCCAGGAGAGAAAGGGAGGCTACCAGTGGTTTCTTTCTTTGGTGATGAAGTTTCTTGTTGGAGATTACCATTACTATTGTTGATGTGAAGAAAATATCCTAACTCAATAGTGTGGAGAGCCTCAATAACTTTAGAGTTATACACCCAGAAGGTAAAAGTTGCTGATCATTGTACACATAAATAGTATCCTTTGGGAGATTAGTCCCAATACTAACCATAAACATTTCAACAGAAAGGCTTTATGAGGTTCAACTGTTTTAGGCTCCATCACATTGGATTAGTCCAGTCTTGAAGTTTCTTCTTGGTTTTTGATAATAACTGATTTGAGTTTTGGGGGGATGGTTTTGGTTGTGTGCAGGATAGGAGGGTGGTTTGCATTCAGAAGAGTTTTGGATATTGAGAGAATATGTGGCTTTTGTGCAGGATTTTTCAACATGGCTAAAGTGATAGCAATTGCTGCACTAGTCAGGGTAAGTATAATATACCAAATCTAAAACTCTCGAGGAAAGTCTTGACAAATTCCATACTTGGTTTTCCAGTTCCAAACTTCCCAACGATTGTATGCTTAAATATAACTTGATGCTTAATATTTAGGATGGAATATAATGACATAAGATCAGATTTACGAATAATTAATATATTTTCATGACAGAAACCATGACATAAAGGTTTAAATAAGTCTGCAAAAGACTTGATTGGTTTGTTATGAAGTATAAATTTCCGGGATTGTTGATGTGCTTTATTTGCTTGTTGATATTTCAAAAGTTGGATTGTTTTTAATCTTTAAAATATTTATTGTTTCTGAACGAAAGATAAATTCATTCTTGTTTGAACTTGGGTCACGATGTTGTTTTGTTTTTCGATGCAACAAGGAAAATTACGGATCGAGATAAAAAAAAAAACAGCTCGACCTAGTGAAGATATTAACCTTTTTCCATCTATTCAGGAAATCAGCAAAAATCTCATGACAGAAATCAGGATAATAAAAATAAAGATTAGATGTTAAGAGTTGACTTCATTGAACAAACTCTATTCTCCATAATTATAAAAAAAATATGCTCCGACCATCAATTTTTTAAACAATTTTATTTTGGACTCTATCAATTTTATCAGGTTTGAAAAAAAATACTTAAGTTCCATATAAAACCTCGTCCCATCTCAAGTAATAAATAACTTTTATGATTTTATTTTGGCAATGAAAAGTACACGAACATTTATATTTATATGCTATTATTTTGTTGGGTGAGTTCTTAAGAGATACATCAAATCTTTCAAATTTCTTAATAGATACATCCAACTTCCATAATTCCAACAAGTGTATAAAAGTTTTGGAAGTCCAAAAATACCTTTCAACTTAAAAAATAATTTTAATCACTATATTCATTTAAAATACAATCATATTTAATTTACCATTGTCACCATTGCCACAACCACCAGCGCTACAACCACTACCGCCGCCACAACCACTACCGTCGCCACCGCCGCTGGCGCCGACACCACCGCCGACACAACCACCGCAACCGTAACCACCGCAACCACCACAACCACAACCACCACCACCACTACCACCACTTCCGCCACAACCACCCCGACAATTATTACCGCCACCACCGCAACCACCACCACCACCCGCCACAACCACATCTGCCGTCGCCATCACTACAACCACCACCACCACCACCTCCACCACAACCGTCACCGCCACCACCGCCGCTACAACCACCACCACCGCCGCCACAACCACCACCACCGCCGCCACAACCACCATCACCGCCGCCACAACCACCACCGTCACAACCACCACCACCCACCATCACCACCACCACAACCACCACCGTCACATCCACCACCACCACCATCACAACTACCACCACCACCACCATTGCAAACCACCACCACCGCCACCACCGCAACCACCACAACCATAACCACAACAATCACCGTCACCGCAACCACCGCTGCAACCACCACAACCATCGTCGCCGTCACCACACCATAACCGTCGCCACCACCATCACTGCCATCACCACCACCGCCGCAACCACCGAAACCGCAACCACCACAACCACCGCCACCACAACCACAACCACCACAACCACCGTCACCGCAACCACCGCTGCCACCACCACAACCACCACCACCGTCACCACCACCTTAACCGTTGCCACCACCATCACTGACATCACCACCACCGTCGTCGCCACCACCACCACACAACACCACAACAACCACCACCACCATTACCGTTATCACCATAATCGTCTCCACCACCATCACTTCCATCACCACCACCGTCGCCTCCACCACCACCACCAACACGACAACCACCACTACCACCACCGCCGTCGTCATCACCACCACCACAACCACCGCCGTTGCCCTTACCACCACTACCACCACCTTTAGCACCACCTCCACCACCACAACCGCCGCCACAACCACCACCACCACGACCACCACACCACCTTTAGAACCACCTTCACCACCACAACCGCCGCCACAACCACCACCACCACGACCACCACACCACCAACACCACAACCACCACCGTCACAATCACCACCACCACCACAACCACCGCCGCCACCACTACCGCAACCACCGCAAGCACATCCACCGACACCACAACCACAATCGCCGCCACGACAACCACCACCACCACTACCACAAGCACCGTCGCTACCACCACCTCCACCACCGTCATCACCACCACAACAACGACCGCCGCCACCACCACCAGAACCACCGATGTCGCGACGGCCACCACTGCCATCACCACTGCCGCCGCCGCCACCACCATCACCACCAGCACCACTACCACCGCCACAACCACCACCATTGCAAACCACCACCGCCACCACCACAACCGCCACCACCACCGCAAATACTGCAAGCACATCCACCACAACCACAACCACAATCATCGTCGCCACCACCACCACGACAACCACCACCATCACTACCACGCGTACCGCTGCTACCACCACCTCCACCACCGCCATCACCACCACAACCACCACAACAACCATCGCCGCCACCACCACCACAACCACCACAACAACCACCGCCGCCACCACCACCACCACCACAACCACAGCCGCCACCACCACCACAACCACCGAAACCATCACCACTATCGTCGTCGCCACCACCACCACCATCCTGACAATCATTACCGCAACCCCCACCACTGCAACCACAACCACCACCACCACCCCGCCACCATATAGAGAATAATGATAATAAATATTTTATTTATTTAAGAATAAAAGTAATAAGACTGTTATTTTTAGATATTTTGATTAAGTAGTCATTATTTTATAATAAAAAATCAGTTGTTTAGATTAACGAAAATAAATTTTGTTATTTATCTAAAAATAAAAAAATTAATCATGTTACTCGTACGATGCATAACAGTAATAAACCTGTTACTCTCATCAGAAATAACCGTAATAAAACTGTTACTTCTATAAAAGAATTAGTAGTAATGTTATTCCTAAAAAGAATAAAAACAAAATTCAACAAACATTGCCAAAACTTGGACATGATAAAAACTAGAACTATAACATTTTTTTTTCTTTTAGTTAACAAAAAATATGGTGACTAGCTTGTGCTATTTTCGGTCGATACCAACTATTTTATAGTTAGTTGAGACTTTCGTTAATTTTTTTGAGTTGTTTCGATTAACGAAAATGAATCATGTTATTCATTTTTTTAGAAGTTTTTGGATTGTTTAGATTAATAGAAATAAATCTTCTTCTGCATTTAAAAATAAAAATAATAATCACGTTACTTGTATGATGAATAACAGTAATAAAACTATTACTCTTATGAGAAATAACAGTAATAAAACTGTTACTCCCATAAAATGTTAATAAAAATAGTTCATGTTTTATTTCTTAGTCCTTTTTTTGTTTTTAGGGTTTTGGTGCCTATTGTATTCTAAATACTTATTAGTATTTTTATGTTCCAACCATACAAACGTGTGAGCTGGAAGCTTAAAATCTGTAAATCAACCATTGGAAGGTTCTATACTTTCAAGATGGTATTGAAAATGTTCTTACTTCTTAGAACAATTTGTTTCCTTTTGTAAGTGACCAAATAATCTCGTCTAATATGTTTTTACTCGTAATAATTGAAGTTATTTCTTTTATAGTCACAAATCGAATGTGAAAATCAATATTAGAGAAACAAGATGTACCATTTGAATAATAACCACTACCCTTCTTTGTTTTGTTTTTCTCTAGTTTAATCTCAGGAACTCAAAACACTTTGTATGTATGTTGATTGAACGACTTAAGAAAGCTGCTATTGACTCACTCTTTAAGATTTATAAGCGAGAGTTGTTCTTCGATGGTGCAATCCACATGACAAGAGGTCCGACAAGAGAGGAATAAGAATGAGACCAAGACATCATTGTTCTGTAGGTGAAGAAGAATCACGGCGTGTTCTACGGTACTCTACGGTATCCTGCAGAATGATGTTTCCTTGCTTGTCCATGCAGTGGAATGTCCCCAAGAAAAACCTTCGGTCTTTTATTCCGACTAGCATACGCCTGGACAATAGCATTCGTACTCAAATCACGGTTTCTGAATCTGAGACCCTTATGCTAGTCAGGGAATTCACTGCTTCAGCTTCCATGTCAATCAATGTAAAAAACGCAGTTGCATGAGTAAACATGAAATTGAATACCATACAGTTTTGATTCAGAACTTAAATCACCGCCGTAAGCTTAATCATATACTTATAGATAGAAAATAATAAACAATTACTTATATCTGGTGTTGAAGTACAAAACTACTCCAACTTCATCAACCATGAGAACACATAAACAGAAAAATACAAACAGAGAATATTTAAAGAAGACTCAAACACATACTAAGATTATCGGACAATTGTAAGGGATGAAGATGCTTACAGACAGACATTTAGCATTAAACCAAAATAAATTATCAACCCCAAATATATATTTTCCTCAGGAGGACCATAATCGTCAGATTGAATTGACTTGATATTTTAAACTGAAAACCAAACTATTAGATCAAGGATTTATGTTATTGTAAGGAGTGAAAATGACAGCCAAAGTTAACACAAGCTACATATCATTTACAAAGTTTAAGAAAACTACGTATAGTCAGGTATGTCGGTTTTTATTGCATATATTTCCCAACACCATTAGCATTCAAACATCTATGCATTTGAGGTTAGTCAAGACCTCAAGATACCAATATAATTTCAAAGCGATTGTAAGGTCGCTTAGCAAAGTCAAAGTGGTTTTTAAATGACTTGAATAAGCCTAATATAGCCAAACACACCAAGAAGAAGTGCTACTGCAAAATAACTTGCAAACCAAAACGAAAAAACATACGCGCAGAACTAGTAAAAAATTCAAGAAGAGAATCATATTTGGTGAGTTTCCTCCAAACCAGTTTATTGACGAGAAACCTACCTGAAAAAGAATTTCTTAGTGCTTGGAGATTTCGCAAGAAAACCAGTTTATTGAGGTTTGAGTTTTAGATGGATCCTTAACAACCCAACTTCATTGTACCTTAACCCGTTAATTATTTCATTAGCGAGCGAAAACTATCATATGGTTCAACAATACATTTATGTATAGGACAAACTTTGGCTCTAGTTGCCTGACCATTTCCTATTTGTGCAGATATGCTCATCAACCTCACATCACTTTATTTGTGAAAGGTTAGAGTATAAAATTTTAACTTATCACCTTTAAGGACTCGTAAAGTATGATTTTAGTTCTTTTTCAAACAACTGACCTTATAATCTCACCAATAATTTGTTTTACTAGTAATACTTCAAGTTACATCTAAGCTATGAAACATAACAAAGTTATTAACATAGAATCGTCAAATCCCCCACAATACTGAAGTATAGCTTCCATGGTGATAAAATAATCTCCTTATACTAACAAAAAAAGGAACACCATGGATAATGATTTACACAGTAGCTTCATCATCATAACTCTCCCTAGCACATTGACATCAAACACCCTTTTGAACAGGGAACTTGTAGTATGTTTTGCAAGTAAAATGAACTAAATTAAAAATTCAAACTTCATTACAAAATGCATTGAAATATCGATACAATGGGTCTCACTTGACACTTCAAAAAATAGACTTTTTCCAAAAATACTAAAACACAGAATTTACAACACAAGAGCGTAATTGGACTTAACCCTAATCTGATAATAAGCATATTCAATTCAGAGATTCTAAATTAGTAGGGTTTAATTTGAATAACCCTAATTCAACACCCGCGAATCACCGTTAATTTATCGACCAAACAGAAAAGAAAATGCGTGTAGATATTTCACTGATTGTTACTAACGAGACGCAGTACACTAAAAAGGAAAATTCAAAGGTTAGAAAGAAAAAGCGCTACAAAGTACCTGAGATGTTGAATCTGTAATCCAGAAATTGAGTTCAGAGGAAATTCGTGTTCATAAATTGAGTTCAGAGCGACTCTCAACTATTTCTTTTCGTGAAATTTCACAATTTTACACGTACCTCATTAAAATTAGTAAATCCAAACATATACTTTGTGTTTTTAAGGTAGAAGGATAAATATGTCAATAAAATAATAAAATGCATTTTATGGAATTATCATAAAATTGAATGTATATTTTAAAAATTAGGCAAAATCAGATACACTAAACCAAGAATTTTTGTTAAAAAAGTGTATCTTAAAGAAAATAACCCCTCAAATATATAGTACATTTATAGATTTTAATTTAATAATTTATATTAACTTATGCGTTATGTGCCACGATAGGAGTTCCACCTCTCTATAACAAACCCTAATCGCCGCTCTTTGGTGCAGCCTCACAACCAACTCGTTTCTGTTTCAAGGCCCTCTTTAGTTATCAATATCTAATCGGTATTCGCGGTAAGCTAGAGCGATATCTACGCTTTAAAAATATTTGAGTTACTGTTTGTAGAAAAATTTAGTCTCTTTCAAACAATCTAAATAACCTTTCACTCAAGGTTACAGAGGAGACGATGTTCAGTATTGGATTTCGGTTTTCTGTTTATTAGTGTTCATTTTCTTTCGAAATATACAATTTTACCGGTAGTAGATATATTTTATAGATCTAAATCAAATACTTTCTATTCTGGGTTGATTGATGCATATTTAGTTTTTATTTGTTTGTTTGGTTATACTATGTCTGCCATACTCTAATTTTCCGTAGTATATAACCTCAAGGAAGAACCTTTGGATAGTGGAACATTTTAGTTATTCATCCGTAAAACCAACCAGTAATGTAGAAGTTTGGATTTGGGCGGCATGATTTATATATTGGGCAAGGCTAAATAGAGACCCATTTAGCTATAATGAGAGAATTTTATAATGAGATCTCATTTGTCACCCAAAAATTACCCATTTATCTTTGATATAAAAGTTGTATTTCAGCCAAAAAAACTCTTTTCTCTCTTCTCTTCACCAAAACCTTCCAAAATCCGCCAAAAAAAACTCAAGATTTCTCAAATCCGAACTTACAAAAAGGTTAAGGTATGAACCCTATACCTATTCATGTAATTTTTATGCAATTTATTTAGGTATTTTTAGGGATATTTAGACTTATAGGTTATGTCTCAAAAGTCCGATTTCATGTATATGTTGTTGTATATTTGAAAAAATAGTTGTAGATACGTGTTAGTCGACTCATTATCAACGTTTTGGTACTATTTTTGTTGAATTTGGTTGGGTTTTTTGGGATTAGGGGTCGATTCGAAATCTAGGGTTAGGAGTTCCTCGTTGTGCAAAATCACGAGCAACCAGTTCGCGATCCTGCACGGTTGGCGAACAGCCAGTTCGCAACCCGTGCAGGCTCGCGAACTGGTTGCTCGCGATTTTGCACGACCAACGATGGTGAAATTGCGAACTGTCTATTCGCAATTTTACCAACATTGTGCATGCTCAGTTCCCGAATTTGTCTGTTTTGGCAAATTCTCTTATTTTTATTCCCAAAATTACTTACCTATTCACAATGATTTTATTTCTTGTATTTCAGCATGTCTCGCACACAACACACACCTGTTCATAATTCAGGATCGAAGGGTGATAGCGGGCATTAGGAGGTTGTTTCACGGTCACGGTCTGTAAGGCGTAGGCGTAGCGCTTCCACTCCAGCCCCTACTATATCCCATACGATTGGGACGCTGGATCGGCTTTTTTGGAAGGTGAATCCGCATATGCCTGCTATTTACCCAGACTACACACAACACGAGGCATACAACGTCTTCGGAGGAGAGGTCAGTACGTTTAAAGTATGGCGTATGGTCTTTTATATTATGTCTAAGTTATTGGTGTTTTATGTAGGCTCGTCGGCCGTTGCGGTGTTACTTGATGTACAGTACCCATCGTGCATGTGATCTTAGTGGGCAGGGCATGGTTAGAGGTCAGGTTATGATGTCTTGTTTCGGTCCCCTCACCGATGTCTTAGAGCGTTGGATTACCAACATACACCTGGTAGATTTGTTTCTTAAGAGATGGCATTCGGAGACCAACAACTTTCACTTCTGTTTTGGTGAGATGACGGTGACGTTAGACGACGTCCACGTTATTACTGGTCTGCCGGTCACAGGCGATGATTTTGTGATTCAGTCATTTCCTATTAATGGACAGCGTTTGGCATGGTATTCTAGGACATTAGGTATACCCGAGGATGCACTTAGGCCTGAGTTAGGGCGTAACGGGGGGTGGTGCTAGATCTGTTCGTTTATAATTTTTACGTGAGCAGTACATGCAGCCCCATTTTATGGATGATACCGTGTCTAATGGTACCGTGGAGTATGTCACTAGAGGTTTTCTGCTCCACATGCTAGGTTGTTGTATTTTGGTGAACAAGACAGGGAACAGTATATCGCTAGATTACTTGCAGTATGCAGAGCATTATAGGAAATATGTTATATACAACTGGGGCCAGCATATACTAGCTCAGTTGTATCACCATCTAGGAAAGTCGTTCATGCACTCCACTTTAAGGATTGCAGGTTTTATTGCCATGTTGGAGACGTGGATATACGATCACTTCCCCCCTTTTTTACTACGGTCAACACTCTCTACGAGCCTTCTATGCCTACTATTTTTCGATACGTACCTTCACCGTATCGTGGGGATGATGAGACTCGTATCAACATCCGACAGCTACTAGGTTCGTTGAAGGAGAACCATGTGAGTTACGGTGATTTTTTACATTTGTTTATTAGTCGTTATTTTATTATTACTTAAAGTTGTTTAAACATTATTAACTTACGGTGTAGGTTTCGTTCATGCCTTACCGCACGATACGCGATCATTTCCCTTTCTGCGATGTAGCTTGGATTGACCACACGCTAAAAGCGTTCGACATAGTTGAGGCGTACTATCCACTTCGGGTCACTCGACAGCTTGTGCACAGTCAGGATATACCACCGGCGTTGGGGTTTGTTTTACCAGCAGACAGGAGGAGGCGTGTCAACACACGCTTTTGTGGGATGAGGCTACATGGAACGCCTGGCGGTCGCAAATTGTTGACCCGAGGATTCGTGGTGACACATATGCTATGAGGGTTCCTAGTACGACCTCTTTGTACGACGTATGGATTTGTGACCACCTATGGTACACCCTGTTTGATCCTAGTGTGGTTGGTCCATCTGGTTCACATGTTGCAGAGACCCCGAGTACGATGACATATCAGGCACGACTGTATGACATATGGGATCGTGTGATTGATGGATATTCGAGAGCGGACGAGATGAGTATGGAGGAGATGCGTCAGGAGATGCATGAGTGTTCGCTTTTGGCGCACCAGTACCGCGTGAGTGATGGACTAGATTTGTATTATATGACTACTAGGATGATTGTTTGTTACTATCTTTTGTTTTACTTCAGTTGTTGCTTTCTATGATTTGATTTTATTAGGAGGATTATTATATGTTTTTATGTTTTTATGTTTTTATGCATCAATGTGCACAAACTGCAACATAAACTTCCAAACATAAGCTGAAACACAAACTCAAATATTTTTAGAAACACAAACTCTAATAGAAACTCAAACTTAAACAGATCAGAAACTCAAACATAAACGGAATCAGAAACTCAAACATAAACTCAACCATAAACAGAATCAGAAACTCAAACATAAACTCAAACATAAACCGAATCAGAAACTCAAACATAAACTCAAACATAAACCGAATCAAACACTCAAACATAAAATAAAACACATGCTAAAACATAGTCTGAACATGAACTTTAACATAAGACCAAATCAGAGTTTATCTAGCAGGCCAATTCCATTTCATCAGCCTCTTTTCTTCTTTCTTGTCTTGGTAATCACTGATTTCCGCTAAACAGATGTCGATAATGTCACCACGGACCTTATCCAGCTGGTCCTAAGTTATAGAATCCGTGACTTGACAATTTCACCGGTTAAACGCAACACGACGTTCCAATTCGGTGAGGCCAAAAACTCGATGTTGACAGAATGTGACTAGGACTGACCACCTAGCTTTCACCTCATCAACACGCCTTGAAATTCTAGGCGGCTGAACACCATCCTTTCCGTAAAGGAAATACATCTGGCATACCAATTCCTTGCAGTACCTTTTACCCCCCTCTGGAATTTTCATGTTACCAGCTTCAATTGATGCCCTCCTCAAATATTGATCTTCCAACTCAGTCCATAGACACATTTTTTGCAATTGATATATTTGCTATAATTTTTATTGCCTCAATAATGTCTTTTTATACCACTTTTATGCTTAAGATAACATAATCCAAGTAGACCTATCAATAAATGACACTAGTAAGATAAGGATAACGTAATCCAAGTTGACGAATGATTTTGCGACACCTAATATTTTTACAAAAATACTCAAATGTTACAGTGCAATAATATGGGTCTCATTATAGCATAACTTTCATTATTAGGTGTCTCGTTATAACGAGACACCTACAGAAATATTCGCAAAAAACACCCGCGTTTAAAAATTTCCCACCGAAACAACCATGAGCCTATAAATAGACGTTAAGCACTCCTCAAACATAAATAGTATAACCAATGGAGTTTACCCCTCATGAAGACTACCATTTGCTCGAGGCAGTGAAACTTACCCTCCGAGATTTGGGGGAAGATAGTAGCGATTCGTTTTTCGAGCTAGTCTTGTGTAAGATGTACTACAACTACGGCCGTTTGGGAACGGAAGGTTTTGTTGTGCGTAACTGTGATAGACTACATCACTAGGGATATGATGGTGGTAGACTAAATCACTAGGGATATGGTAGCGTATCTTCAGAATACGATTACTGAAAGGGAAGAGGGGATTGACTCTGACGACAACTTGAGATAGGACTTCGGCGATTGAGCATTATGTTATGTTTTCAATTGTTTGCATCTTGTATGTTTTGTATTGTTTTTTTATTTAAGTTAATATTTGAACTTGTTGTAGTTTCTATTTACCATGTTGTAGTTTTTATTTGGTACCCACAAGTTCAGACAAAAACTGATAAGAACAATCACAACTTAAATTAACAACAGTAATACGAAAATCACAACTTCACACAACAACTAATACGAAAAATCACAACTTAAATTAACAACTAGTAATACGAAAATCACAACTTCACACAACAACTAATACAAAAGATCACAACTTAACATAACAACCGCTAAGAAAATCACAACTTCAAACAAAAACTAACAAGAAAAATCACAACTTCAAATAACAACCGGTAAGAAAATAACAACTTAAAATAACATCAGTGGAAGGCTTAATCGTATCTAAGTTTGTATTCCACATCATCCACTCCCCCCATTGCATCATGTCCTCCATAAATGCTACCATATCCATCGTGATGCAGTCTCTCAAGCTCAGGTTCCAGACGGAAGTTGCTTCTTGCTCAATTAACGATGGCAAGAAACACAAATGCTGTATTGGCTTGCAAAAAATGTATCTGTGTTTGATCTGGTCACGAGTACGCACAACGAGACCTCTTGTACCTAAACGTTCGTAGTTTATATACGTCGTACAGAGGACACGATCGAAAAAGTGATCCTTGGTATCTTTCCCCAGTATCTGGCGGGCAATCTTCACAGCTTGAAGCATATGGTAGTCTTCGTCCACCGTAAACTCCATATGTAAACGTTAACGAGTTTTATATTTTTGTGAATGCTATATGTTTTCCAAGTGTCATATTTTTCTAGATTTTATGTCCTATTTTATAGGGGGCGAGTCAATTTTGGTGGCCGTTTAATATTTGGATAGGGTCTCATTATAGCGATATTCATACCCTTTCGAATGCAGTGTTGTCCTTAGCTATAACGAGAACCTACTTCTAAACCACGTGGGTTGTAATAATGATCATGGATATGTGTGTATTTTTGTATACATTATGTGTCACAACATTAGTCGCCTATTCAGATTACGTTATCCTTACATATGTCACCACCTTAAGCTACTTTGAAATTGTTTCTTTTAGCATACTTAAGTTTTTTTTCAAAAATTTCGAATCATTCAAGCCAAATGACTAATGTATAATGTTGGAAAAAAAATTTGGTTTTGGACTCAAGGACTAAATAAATGTGAAAATGTCAAAATTTTGACCACTTTAAGCTACTTTGATGTTGTTTTTTTACCATTTTTAAGATTTGTTTTTCACAAATTTTGAATCGTTAGAGCCAAGTGACTAATGTATAATGTTTGTAAAACAAAATTTTGTTTTGGACTCAAAAACTAAATAAATGTCAAAATAGTGACCACTTTAAGCTATTTTGAAGTTGTTTTTTTGACAATTTTAAGATTATTATTTTTTGCACAAATTTCGAATCATTCGAGTCAAATGACTAATGTATAATATTGGTGGAAAAAAAATAAGTTTTGGACTCGGGAAAGTTACAAAATAGGAAAATTACAAAATTTATAGAGGTCTTTGCGAACAAGGAATAATGTAATTGGCCAGATTCGCGAATGCAGGGGGCTGTCAATGGGCAGAATTGCGAACTGCCAATTCGCAATTCCGTGCAATTGTAGCGTTGGGTGTGCGCAATTTTACCACAATCCAACATGCCGTGTTCGCTAAACTGCAACTGTGCCGATTAATTGAATTTTTTGTCACATTCTTTTGCTAAAATGATAATTTTTACGTGCAAATGGTAATTTAATTTAAGGTGGTTATTTATTTTACAATAATTTTATGAAATGGAATTTTCAAAATAAATAAAACGTGAAAGTATCGATTACAAACCGAGGTGAAAGTTAAAATAAAGTGTTCGTAATGCATAAACAAATCATGAGTCTTCGGCCAAATCGAAGACACGTAATGGCTCTTCGCGTGCGGTCGATGCTTGGGCGGGCTTAATTTGGTTATGTTTGTTCAATCGCTTGTCGAGCGGTATTGCCCAACCGGTGACGGCTTCTTCCGTGCGAAACGGAAACCAAGTAGGATAGATTTCTGGAAGTGGTCCATTCAACACAACCTACACAAATAAAACTAAGATAAATATTTGGTCACAAAATAATATATAATATTAAAAGATTCATTGGTATACTTACTTTCACAAAATGGTTACTGTGTACAAAACCTTTACCAACTTCCATGTTAGGGAACGATCGAGGAGGTACACCGTGTAGAGGTAGATAAGTGTATGATTGATGGAGTGAAAGGTGGTATACGACACATTGGTATCTAGTGGCTAACACTAAGCCTAAATCGGTTAACGTCATCCAATGCCGACTACCGGCCCCATACAATTCAAAAACGTTCAACCCATAGCTCGCGTTTATTTTGCAATTCGCCGATCAAATCACGTCTAAATTGGTCCCATAAATCAGATTTACCGTATACCGTCAAAGCAACGGCCCGAAATCCACAATTACCGTTGGAAGACACGTCTTTGACGCTAGAAATTTAGTCATGCAAATAGTTAGGAAACCAACTCTCGTAGCGGCTAAAATATTTTCCCTTCGATGATATTTTCGATCAAGCCACTCTCTCTTTCTTCGATTGAGCCTTGGTTTTGCTTTATCTTTCGCCTTCTCTTTTGGCGCTAAAAATGTTTTATTAGCTACCGAGGCGTCCGTGCTACCTATCTTACCAGGTGTGCTAGCGCCTAGACTACCATCGTATTCCCACTCGCACAGGTCCTGTTTAGTTGATTTATCCCGGCCGGCTTTTTTCCGACATTTAGTGATAACCGGCTCCTTAGATTCCAAAACATGACTTCTAGCGGGATCTAGGATTTGCATCATCCTATTTATGACGTGATCTTGGACATGTTGCTCGTAACCGCGGATGGTGATATCTATTAAGGAGAGTTTTCTCGTGAGCTCGTTTTTGGTACCAACCTCATCATTAGGTTTGATCTTTAACGTACTCCAATAAACATCACACTCATCTTTTCTTACCGCCCTTCCTTCTTTATAAATCAAAGCTAATTCGCATGCACATGGTAAATTATGAGTTGTCCTAATAAAACACCCACGCATTCCGGGAGTGAACCATATTTTCAAGGCCGTTGCGAGATTTGTCTCTATTAATTCTATAATCGTACATGAAAGTTCACCTTTTACATCCTTGTATATGGTTTTGTTAGGCCCCTTAGTTGAGTTTCTTGGACAATACCTACTACGCTCGAATGATTCAAAAATGTTAGAGTGTTGAGCGGTAAGCAATGCATGAACGTTTTTCCAAAATTTCTCGAACGTGTATAGACTACTACCAATTGCCCGCTTGAGGCTCGAGTGAGCACTCTCTGCCCTATAACGTGAGATAAAATAAATTAGATTTCTAACACTTGATATTAAAACTATTGTGTGGAGATGGAAATATAACTCACTGATTGCTAGTTTGGTTGTCCAAATGTTAAATTTGTTTGTATGAATATTGAGAAACTTGTGTCCATAATCCTCAATCCATTGCTCCATAGCGTACTCGGTAACTTATGGAAAAAATGCGTACGTGTGGTGCAATTCGGCAAAGTTTTTGTTATAATCTTCGAGCGTGGCCAAATAGGCTACTCTTTGGTAATATTCGACGAACTCTTCGGCCATGTCCGAATTCTAGTAAAACTTTCTTAGCGTAAGAGTTGATGTTCCTACCAATATGCCAATTGCATAGCATATGAGTTGTGTCCGAAAATATATCATCGATAGCATTCATTAAAGCCAACTCTCTTTCGGTGACGATAATGGTAGGTAATGCGCACTTGTTGTTCGTCAACACCTTCTTTAGAACGCTCAACCCCCAAGTGTAGTTCTCTTGTTTCTCGAAGCTCAAAAAAACAAAAGCAACACAAAATGTCTTCTTCGTCGAAGTGTGGCCACCTATTTCAAGTAAGGCATCTTATACCTTGTAGTCTTATACGTGCTATCTATTATAAGAACTTGAGGAAAAGGGCGCATGAAATCGATGCTTTTAGGGTGTGCAAAAAACAACTCGAGGATCTCGTCCGTTGTTTCACAAGTTCGCTCCCAAACATAGTACTCGTGTTCTTTTAACTTAGAAAAGAAGTATTGCATTTGGGTCTTGGCCGCTTTATCAACCAAATCATATTTTTGCCGCATGTTGTATATCGTGCGCATGCTTGATACATTTTGCGGGTCTTTAATCTTCGAACAGCGGTATATCTCTCTTGGTCGAGAACCGACTTCCGTTTAACTACGAACGAACAATTGTTCTTCAGCTTTTAGTCTAGCAGCTCGTGAATGACCATCCAAGTGCAAAAATGGTTCGTGGTTGTGTTTCCCGTTTAGCATTACAAATTTCCAATAACCGGGTAGCTCTAAGACCGGACTCATTCTTAAATAGAACGGACACCTGCATTATTTCGATGAACATTCTCGGCACTTCTTAACATACCCCGGTTTGGGGTTAGGTTTGTAAACCTCGTGCCTCTCGCACCTAAAATATATTCTAGGAGTTTTTATAATTTTGCTACCGTCTTCGTTTTTAGTACGTAGCACAATGAATCCTAGTTTTATGCTTTCGGACTCGACCAAATCGATCAAATCGGCTTTGGTGTACAAGGTGTATGTACTAAACACTTTCGTGTAATCGGCCATCGAACATGGTGGTTGATCCGGTCCCTACAAGTGGGATTGATTTAATTATATGAAAACATACTTAATTGTAACCGATCGTTTAATTTGCATAACAGGTAATATTCGTGAACAAAGAGTTCGACTTTTTTGCCAAATCGCGAACAACCAATACGACTATTTGGCCAAATTGCGAACACCAAATGCGTGTATTTGGCAATATCACGTATCGGTTGTTCGTCTACTCGGCATAATTGTGAACGGTGTGCTCGCACGATTGGAAAAATCGCGAACACATTGTTCGTCCATTTATATTCGCGAACAGCCTGTTCGCAATTTTGCCAATTTTTCCATTCAAATCTGCGAATCGTGGGTTCGCAGTTCGTCGAATATGTAGCGCTGTCAGCGCTATATTCGCACTCAAACTAAAAAAAACGAAAATCACATCATCTTGGGTTTCCAGATGGTCCGTCAACAGCTCCTCCTCCAACGCAAATTCATCGATATTGCAGCTGAAATCTTTACTGCAATCACTCAAATCCATGGTTTTTTGAAGTTTTTAGGATTTTTAGAAAGAGAATGCTTAAGGGAGAAGTAAAAAAAATTGTTTTTATCTTACAAACTTGGTCTGATTTAAGTGCGAAAGCTTAAAGGAGAAGTAAAATGAACATTTCACATTAAAAAAAAATCTGATTTTGGAATCTCATTATAGCCAAATGGAATTCCAATACAACTTGGCCCTTATATATTTATGTTTTCTTCTTGGATGAAAATCAGTATAAACTAACTTACAAGACATTTAATTATTTTTTTAATAATATTTAAAAAACAAATTTCTAAGAGGGCTGATCAACATACATGGCTACATCCATATACGAATTTCATTATACATTTTCTAGTTATACATCTCTTTTACCTGTTCTATTTCATGTTGATTATTTATATTATTTCAGATCATTTTATGATTTCTCCAAATTTTACACTTATTGTTTATTTGATATTTAACTTGGTTCATCCAAATTATAATCATGTATACTTTTTTTATACAAAATTAAGAAATAAAAGGCTATTGGGGAGATGAAACAAAAGAAATAAAAACAGATAGATAGCGGAGATGAAAGAAAAAAATAAAATGGCAACAAGCCGAGGAGGACAAGAAGTCCAGCAACGATCAAGACGCTCCTATCTACCTGAAAGTCAAGGGCCAGGATGGCAATGAAGTATTTTTCCGCATCAAAAGAAGCACCCAGCTTAAGAAGCTTATGAATGCTTACTGTGACAGGCAGACCGTGGACAACTCTATTGCATTTCTCTTTGATTGTCGTCGTCTCCGTAAGGAACAAACTCCTGATGAGCTTGAGATGGAGGAAGGGGATGAGATCGATGCCATGTTGCATCAAACGGGTCGTTCTCTGTTTTTATAGTTATAATGAACCGACATTTAGTATTATGGTTGGATGTAATATAGGTATCTTTTTATGTATCTTATACAAAAATGAGACTATATCCTTTTATGCATTATACCTTTTTCTTGGATGTTTAGTTTTCTCACAAGGATGTTTAGAAAAGAAAGCCCAGCTATTATACCTTTCCTCATACCCAATTTCATGCTTTATTTCTATTTATATAGAAACATCAAATAAATTTTCGATTTTGATTTCTGACAGTAAGAACAGACTCGGACTTGAACTTCAATTCCATACTCGATTCTGGATGTACTTCAGGTTGCAACCAGGTACTATTTCTATATTTTCATGCTTACTCATCATTTTCATTCTGATATATAGCCAGTTCAAAGGCTTTCCAAAAAAATTACGGCCTTGAGCTTGCTTGGGAGATCCTCAGTGTTATAGTGAGCATTAGCCCTAGTTTTCATAGCTTGTTTTGAAATCCAGTCAGCAGTTGTATCCTGTTCACGAAATATTTTGATAAAATTTATCTTTGAAGTTATTATCTTCGTGCAACAATTTATAATAAGCTTTAGATATCATGGAGCTTGACCTTTTAGAATCATCTCTGTTAAGATATTTGAGTCACTCTTTATGTCTAGTTCATTGATGTATTTCTCTTTGCTCATTAGAAGACCATCCAGTAATGCCCTACACTCAGCCACTATTGGAGATTGATTTCTATATGCTCTGCCGAACCCAACAATTGACTTGCCATCATGATTTCTGATCAGGCCACCTTTAGCAGACTCACCCTTGTAATTGTTGGCACCATCAGCATTGAGTTTGTACCTTCTGCTTTTAGGATATTTCCACTTTAAGGGAATAACAATTTTGAGTGATAAACACAACCCAATTGCATAGCTTCATTTGAGTCTTTGCCCCAATGCCTTCTAGTTAGAATTTTCCATTGATCCAGACCAATCAGTATCTTGATAACGTATTCTATTATTCACTCAGATATGGCTTCTAGATTCTTGTGCTTCTGATTATTCCTTGTAGACCATATCACCCAAGTTGTAACCACCGGAAGAATCGTCCTGATGTGCACATCCTTCTGTGTTGACCAAAACTACGACCTCAACATGTGAACATATGACATGTTTATGTTGATACTGATTCCAAAAAGAGATGCGAAATATGTCCAAGTTGCCCAAGCCTTAGAACAGTATACAAAGACATGTTTAGTATTCTCTGACTCACCACAATGTTGGCATTTAGATGTTAATTGAATCCTATACTTTGTATATTACCATCTGTTGAAATCCAATTTCGAATCACTCTCCAAGTCAATAAGGAGCATTTTTTGGGTGTGATTGATACCAATTCGAGGTATCTTTTATGTTGTAGTCTCCTAATTTAGATAAAGACCATTTGGTAGAATCCTTGTTGTTATTTATTGTGATCTTATTGATTTTATCAATTGTTGATGTAGATAAACACCAGTTCAGTCTATCCATTTCCCATTGACCATTCTTCTAGTATGTTTTGACCTCATTTGGATGATACCAAGTTCTGTCATTTTCAAACCTCATTTGGATCTATACAATTTGGCGAGATACTTCTCGGTAGTGGTCAAGAAATTGATTGATTATGTCTATAGATGAAGTAGACCCATTGCAGAATACTATGAGGTCATAAGCAAACGCCAAACAAGGTATACTCCAACTTCATATGTTTATGTATCTTGTTTCAGGGTGCTTAGTAGTTAGATATCTTATAACCTTATCAAGTATTCCTCTCATATTATGGAGAGGCTAGAAGACAATGGATCTCCTTGCCCCAGGCCCTTCGTAGACTTGAAGTACCCATTGTGCTCACCATTAAAATTCACATAAGAATGTATATTGTTAATGTTTTTGTTGATCAGCTCTATGAATGTCTTATCAAACCCAAATGAATCTAAGATTCTTAATAGAAAACGGTGCTCCAGCTTATCAAAAGATTTTGAGTGTTAAGGGAAATAACAAATAATTTTCCAAGTAAAAAAGCTATTAATGCCTAGAAAAGAGAAGTTACCTCTGATTAGGGTTTCTCCACCATTGACTTCATTTTGGGAATAAGATCTGTTGTGTTATAATTTCTGTTTTGAGTATTTGATTCATCTGTGTTATTGACTAGGATAAGAGGAACTTATTTGTTCTCTTTTACTCTTTTCCAGTCTTTAGAAGCATGCCTCAAATGATAAAATTCATTGCAATATGATGGAGGAGAAATGTAACTGATTTCTTGCCAGAATCCTTCAGATTCTCCAAAGCATATCTAGATTCTATCTGTGAGTTTTTTTAAACATCCACCTCGAGCCATAACTTAAAATAGTTATGCCTTGCCCGATTTTTATCAGGTATCCATATTGATAAAGGAGCACTAATTTATTTGCCAATGATCTTTATTGTTTCCCGTTAAGCATGTATTCAAGTAAGTTTGATAGACTTACCCAAACCGGTGACACTAGACACTCAATATTTGGATTAAAATATGGTGTCCACTTAATCAGCCTCATAGTTCTTAGGTTCTTTTATTAGAAGGTTTTGATATAAAGCGAGAGAGGGCCGTGAGGCGTCTAGTAAGGCATTGAACCTCCTTGACGTTCTTAGGTGCCTCCATTGGAATCAGTGCCTGTAATTGAGTTTGGCCGACTTCTATTCCTTTTTTACTAACCGTATAGCCTAAAAACGTTCCTGTTCGGACACCAAAAGACCATTTCAAAGAATTCAACTTCAAGTTGTACTTATGTAGGACACTAAAAATGCTATTTAACAATTCTAAATGTTGCTTTGGGTTACTAGTTTTGACGATCATGTCGTCCATATATGCTTCCATGCAGTATCCTAGTTGTTCCCTGAAGATGTGATTGATCTGGTTGAGCCGACGTTTTTCAATCCAAAGGGCATGACGAATTATCAGTATAGGCCTCGCTCTATTTGAAATGTTGTATACTCCTCATCGTTCTCATACATGAAAATTTGATTGTATCCGGAGTACACATCCATAAACGACATGTATTCACAACCCTAGGTAGAGTTTACTAACTAGTCGATTTAGGATAAAAGGAAGGCGTCTTTAGGGCAAGCTTGGTTAAAGTCAGTTAAATCGGTGCACATGCGACATTGTCCTCTTTTCTTCTTTACGTGGACAAACATTTTTATTTTCAAAATAGTTCATATAAATGTTATTGTATAATACACGGTCGAGTCTTCTCCACCTTTTGTCAGTAGTCCATGTGAATTTAGGACCAGACAACCCTGCATCAGTTAGATTACAGTCAAAGATAAAATTGTGAAATTAATCGATACTATTCAGGAAAGTAATAGAGTAGTGCAGCTGTTCATTAGTCCTAGAGATAGTATTACAATCCTCCGGAATGATCCATTCTTTAGTTTTATCATACTTGAGGCTGTCCCATAAAGAGTCTCTATTACATTTAGCCTAAACCATGGTAACTCTAAATTCTTTGTTCATAGCACAGTATTTGACACTAAGATGAATAAATTGATCTCCATTAGCTAACACATCGACAAGGTAGTATTGCATCGACATGACCCATACTTTGTTGCTGATATTACTAATAAACCTTCGGAAACCAAGTTTCTTTGAAATAGATTCCACATTTGAATGGTTGATCATGGGTTCTTGAAGAACCATAAAGTTTTTTTTCCAGACCTTTTAAGAGATTTTATCCTATTCATTGTCTCTTTGTTACAAAGACTTCGACCATTCCAATTCAGGATTGAAAATAGTCATTTGGAAGAATTTGATGGTTTTGCAACTTCTTTTTGCTGCACTAATTTTGATGAAATTAGACCCTTGGAGTTCATAACTTTAAGTTTCTTATAATCTTTAGTAATTCATTTTCCACTACTTTTTTTTGTCCTTCCAGGAGAGCAAGGGAGGCTACCAGTGGTTTCTTTCTTTGGTGATGAAGTTTCTTGTTGGAGATTACCATTACTATTGTTGATGTGAAGAAAATATCCTAACTCAATAGTGTGGAGAGCCTCAATAACTTTAGAGTTATGCACCCAGAAGGTAAAAGTTGCTGATCATTGTTCACAGAAATAGTATCCTTTGGGAGATTAGTCCCAATACCAACCATAAACATTTCAATAGAAAGGCTTCATGAGGTTCAACTGTTTTAGGTTCCATAACATTGGATTAATCTAGTCTTGAAGTTTCTTCTTGGTTTTTGATAATAACTGATTTGAGTTTTGGGGGGATGGTTTTGGTTGTATGCATGATAGGAGGGTGGTTTGCATTCAGAAGAGTTTTGGGTATTGAGAGAATATGTGGCTTTTGTGCAGGATTTTTCAACATGGCTAAAGTGATAGCAATTGCTGCACTAGTCAGGGTAAGTATAATATACCAAATCTAAAACTCTCGAGGAAAGTCTTGACAAATTCCATACTTGGTTTTCCAGTTCCAAACTTCCCAACGATTGTATGCTTAAATATAACTTGATGCTTAATATTTAGGATGGAATATGATGACATAAGGTAAGATTTACGAATAATTAATATATTTTCATGACAGAAACCATGAGATAAAGGTTTAAATAAGTCTGCAAAAGACTTGATTGGTTTGTTATGAAGTATAAATTTCCGGGATTGTTGATGTGCTTTATTTTCTTGTTGATATTTCAAAGGTTGGATTGTTTTTAATCTTTAAAATATATTTTTTTTGAATGAAAGATAAATTCATTCTTGTTTGAACTTGGGTCACGATGTTGTTTTGTTTTTCGATGCAACAAGAAAAATTACAGATCGAGATAAAAAAACAGCTCGACCTAGTGAAGATATTCACCTTTTTCCATCTATTCAACAAATCAGCAAAAATCTCATGACAGAAATCAGGATAATAAAAATAAAGATTAGATGTTAAGAAATTGATTGATTATGTCTATAGATGAAGTAGACCCATTGCAGAATACTATGAGGTCATAAGCAAACGCCAAACAAGGTATACTCCAACTTCATATGTTTATGTATCTTGTTTCAGGGTGCTTAGTAGTTAGATATCTTATATCCTTATCAAGTATTCCTCTCATATTATGAAGAGGCTAGAAGACAATGGATCTCCTTGCCCCAGGCCCTTCGTAGACTTGAAGTACCCATTGTGCTCACCATTAAAATTCACATAAGAATGTATATTGTTAATGTTTTTGTTGATCAGCTCTATGAATGTCTTATCAAACCCAAATGAATCTAAGATTCTGAATAGAAAACGGTGCTCCAGCTTATCAAAAGCTTTTGAGTGTTAAGGGAAATAACAAATAATTTTCCAAGTAAAAAAGCTATTAATGCCTAGAAAAGAGAAGTTACCTCTGATTAGGGTTTCTCCACCATTGACTTCATTTTGGGAATAAGATCTGTTGTGTTATAATTTATGTTTTGAGTATTTGATTCATCTGTGTTATTGACTAGGATAAGAGGAACTTATTTGTTCTCTTTTACTCTTTTCCAGTCTTTAGAAGCATGCCTCAAATGATAACATTCATTGCAATATGATGGAGGAGAAATGTAACTGATTTCTTGCCAGAATCCTTCAGATTCTCCAAAGCATATCTAGATTCTATATGTGAGTTTTTTTAAACATCCACCTCGAGCCATAACTTAAAATAGTTATGCCTTGCCCGATTTTTATCAGGTATCCATATTGATAAATGAGCACTAATTTCTTTTCCAATGATCTTTATTGTTTCCCCGTTAAGCATGTATTCAAGTAAGTTTGATAGACTTACCGAAACCGGTGACACTAGACACTCAATATTTGGATTAAAATATGGTGTCCACTTAATCAGCCTCATAGTTCTTAGGTTCTTTTTATTAGAAGGTTTTGATATAAAGCGAGAGAGGGCCGTGAGGCGTCTAGTAAGGCATTGAACCTCCTTGACGTTCTTAGGTGCCTCCATTTGAATCAGTGCCTGTAATTGAGTTTGGCCAACTTCTATTCCTTTTTTACTAACCGTGTAGCCTAAAAACGTTCATGTTCGGACACCAAAAGACCATTTCAAAGAATTCAACTTCAAGTTGTACTTGCGTAGGACACTAAAAATTCTATTTAACAATTCTAGATGTTTCTTTGGGTTACTAGTTTTGACGATCATGTCGTCCATATATGCTTCCATGCAGTATCCTAGTTGTTCCCTGAAGATCTGATTGATCTGGTTGAGCCGACGTTTTTCAATCCAAAGGGCATGACGAATTATCAGTATAGGCCTCGCTCTATTTGAAATGTTGTATACTCCTCATCATTCTCATACATGCAAATTTGATTGTATCCGGAGTACGCATCCATAAACGACATGTATTCACAACCCGAGGTAGAGTTTACTAACTAGTCGATTCAGGATAAAGGGAAGGCGTCTTTAGGGCAAGCTTGGCTAAAGTCAGTTAAATCGGTGCACATGCGACATTATCCTCTTTTCTTCTTTACTAGAACGGGATTTGCAATCCATACCAGATACCTAGCTCGGCAGATATGCCCGAGGTCGAAAAATTTAATTACTTCAATATTTACCGCTTCTTATTTTTTAGTGGAGAAAGATCTGCGTTTTTGTCGTAAGGGTTTAGCATACCTATAAATTGTTAATTCATTGACAGATTATTGAGGGGTCGACCCCGGTAACATCGCAGGCGACCCACAAAAAAATATCTAACTTCTGTTGTAATAATTTAATTAAAGAAGTCTTAAAACCTTGATCCAAAGAAGAACCAATACGGAAGATGTGTCCTGCTGCTAATGTTTCTCTTCGAGCGTCCTCCGGGTTGGCATCGTACTGCTCATCCTCTAGAGGGGTTGTCCATTGGGTCAGACGAGGGGGGATTCGTTGTGGGCTTGTTTCTCCCTTGCGTTTTAATTGCTATCAAACTGGTTTTCTCGGATCCACAATCACCGAGTAACAGGTTCGGGCTGTGTGATGGCTGCCTCGGATAATCCCTACAGCATTACCAACAAAATATTTGATACACTAGAGGAAGGTGCAGGGGGTTGCTTCCATTCTATGTAACCACAACCTCCCAATGATGGCGTGGTAAGAGCTTGGTGAGTCTGAGATCATGAATAGGGTCTTGAGTTCCTTCTTTGTAGCCACATGCCCCTCCTTGACCATGAATTCGACTTCGTCTACACACTAAGATGTTTTCCCTTCATCCCCAGTCAGAGTGTGTTGTGTTTGTTTATATGGAGGAAGTCCCAACATTTGGTCATAACTTGTTTTGAAAATAATATTGGCAGAGCTACCCCCATCCGCCAATACCTTCGTTACCGTCAAGTCTCCGATGTCCGGAGTTATTGTTGGTACGTCTTCATGCGGAGTGGAAATTCCCTTTAGGTCGTCGTCGTTTCACATCAGGCTGGTTATCGGCTCTCTATAATTATTGTAAGAAGAACTACCCACTGGGAGCACTTGCTGGTCCTCTATGACCCGTTTCCTGGCTTGCTGATAGGCCTCAGTGAGGGTGCCACCTCCAGATATGGCGAACATCCACTGTTGCTTTCCTGTGTCAATATTTTTATCCTTCCGGTGAGGGTCTGACTCGTATTTTGAGTTAAGGCTCTTCCTCTTTGATTAAGTAGGCCGCGCTCTTGTTGTCTCACAAATTGGATTAACACCTCATTGTCGACTAACCTTTGGATGTTTTTTTTTAGTTGTTAGTAGTCATTCGTTGCATGACCGTGGTCATTATGGAATCGGCAGAAATGTATGGTCCATATCCTATAACTTGGGGCCAACATTACTCGTAGGGATTAGTATCGTACCCTATCTCTGGTGCGGTCATAGATGGCATAAATCACTTCCGTGAGCGGGGTGAATTTCCGAGCAGAATCGTCATATTCTGTAGGGCGTTGGTTTCCTGTACTCCTCAGGAACTCTCTACGGGGCCCATCAGAATTTTTTAGGGTTTCTCTGCGGGCCCCTCGTCGACCTTTCTTCTGTCACACGTACATGCTCTGGTGTCTGACACGATTTTAACTGGGGAGGCGATTTTAGTCGCACGGTCCAATTTAATAAACTGGTCAACTCGAGCCATGAGATCTCCTATTTTATCACATAGGAAAATTAATAGGTTGGCGTATAGTTTTCCCTGCCTATCGAGCCCCTTCTTTAAGGACGTCACCGCCACATGTTCTCCTAAGTCATGAATCTTATTCATGGCATGGAAAAATCTCTTAATATAGCCTTTTAAAGGCTCTCCCCATCCTCTGATATAGATCCAAGCTTCAGTTAGCATCCAGGCGCAGCTCTATGTTACATACAAATTTGTTCCTAAACACGCACCAGAACCCTACGAAATTGGATATACTTACCTTAGGTAAGCTACTGAACCATGCATTACCTTTAAGGGTCATAAATAAAGCCCGACACAACATAACATCGTCCGGGTTGAAGGCCAACACCAAATTCCAGAACTTCTCTAGATATCTTTTCTAGATCGTCAGAACCATCATATGCTTCCAAACGGAATAGGTTGAATTTTCTTGAGAGTTGTGTGGCTATAAAATTTTCAACAAAGCGCAACTCATTGAGTATATACACTTTCATTGTCGGGTGCACATGATCGTATAGCTCTACTGCGCCTTTTTGTCGGCTTTTGGGGACGTTTGGTTTTCCACTTGATTATGTTCCTTCCTTTTTTGGCGTTTTTTACCGCTACTCTCCCTAGTTTCTTCACCATACTTGTCGCGTTTGGAAGACCCTTCACGCATGTCCGCTCGAATAGCCTCGATAGTGGACCTTGGCCGTTGATGACCGCCATCGCATAATTTTATCGTGAAAGTGTTGATTACGTCCTTCATTTCTGCCAAAGTCACTTTGGTAGCCTGGTCTTTGGCTTATTGATCTCGATCAGCTCGACCTAGAGCCAGTTGCATCGCCAAGATTTACCGTTAGAGTTTCTTAACTTCTATCACCTCCTCCACATTACTAGTTCTAATAGGTTAAACAACCATATTAGCTATAATTTATGTGATGGTAGGTGCTAACATCGGGTCTACAGCAACTGAGGAATTTACCAGCGGAGTCTCCACCCTTTTATTAGGATGAACTTCTTGACCAGTCTGCAATAGGATAACATTTGGACCTATTACCTATTCTACTGCTTGGTTTAGGTTAGCCATAGGAATGTGTTTTTCGGTAGGCTCTATTTCGATCCCGTATCTAGTTACTACCATTGGTGTTTGGATGCAAAAGAGTGTTTTAGGGTTCCCATAGACGGCACCAAAAATGGTAACGAGAAAACCCTAACACTTATATGCCAAAGTAATAAACTTTTATATATAATCGGGAAGAAGACCATAAGTCATAATACATTATTCTAGATCCTTATATATAGTGCTTTTTGCAGTTATAACGTCATTTATTACATGGACTCATTTTTATTGCACGTAGATCATAATTGTTACTAATGGTCCTAAATGTATGGTCATTATTATGGGAGTTATGGTCTTCGTGGGTTGACTCAACTAATGCACTTGACTGTTAACAATATTGGTTTCCACTATTCCTGAGCATGCCGTTTTTGTTTCTTTGACTTAGTTAGACCGCTCAGCTCGCCCTTGCAAAGTGTGGCCAGTCATAATCTTTTCTTCACATTTATTGTTGTGCTGTTATGGGTATCCACGACCTCATCAAAAGTAGCAAGCGATTCTCTCAGGAAATGGAAATTTTATCTCTCTATGATGTTTATATGAGGTAAATAGTGAAAGGCTATTTATAGAAGAAGTTATGAGGGAGAGAAACGTGTTAGAGAATTTGATGAGGTGGAGACTAAATGTTTGTGTGTAAAGGGGATGGTGTGACGTCTATTAAATGTCAGACCTATGGGCAGGTCTAGTGAATAAAGAATAATGACTCATTTCACGTGTACCACACCATACATAATGTTTATAACAGTTATGAAAAAACCATCTCATACTTCTACATACAATTTTATTCGAAAAGATTATCTTAAGCTAAATTCAAAGTAAATGCATATACATATGCATCCGAATAAAATGACTTAAGATAATTTCAAAGTGAATGTATGGACAAATGAATTCGAAGATGATAAGCATAAACTTAAGTAATTTTGAAGTGATTTACGGTCAAAGCAGATTAAAGTTGGCAAGGGGTTTTTCCTGCTTATTATGATTTTTAAAGTCATAACTAGTTCTTGTTTATTGTCTTTCATAAGAACTAGGGGGGCTACTGATAATGATATAGAATGTTGAGTGCTTAAATGTAATGAATTAAAGTCTTATATGATCAATTGTAAAGATATAAGATAAATTTTGATTGTTTGTAAAGATGGGAGGTAAAAGTGCAATTAACCTATTTGTGTAATGTTACACTAAGTCTGAACGCCTATAAATAAAGGCTAAGACTTTTAATACAAAGGACGAGACTTTATTTGATTGGGATTACTTTTCAATTTTACTTTCTCTCTCTAAGATCATTCTTTCTTTTACTATAAAGAAATAGACACACAATAACTATTACCAGCGTTAATTTACTAAATGGTGCAATACCACAAATCACTCACTCTAGCACAATTAGTTTTAATTCAAAATTAACCCTTGCATATGTCTTGTGCGTACAAAGTTTAATTTAAAATTTCAGCTAACAAACTCGCCAAATATCATAATTGTTGCATTGTTTTCTTTCATGACTATTTTATTTTATATGACTTGGTTTCACGAAGATGATTGGATCAAGTAGACAACATGGTGGTCTATACTATATACATCCAAATAAATCGGTTATATGTCTGGTTTCATAGACATCTAACCTATGGCACTTATGCGTCTGGCATTTAGTTTCACATTTGCTTCAAGGTATGCACAAAGAGTTAGAAAATGATTGTACAATTATCCTATAAGTAAATTAAACACGATTTCCTTTTTCCACAAGCTCAATAAGTACAAAATTTATTTTATCCTTATTATATTATGATGTCTAGGATTCTCCAAAAGCTCCTTCATGTACTGGTTCACGTTATTTCCTTACAATATTTGACGATTTTACTCGATGCACATAAACCTTTCTTATGCACCATAAATATTTATAAATAAATTTTGTGCAACTTATCAAAACCCAATTTCAAACAGATGTTCAAATAATAAGAATGGATAGTTGTAGTGAATTTCTTCATACTTTATTTTTCATAACAAAGGTATTAAACTTTAAAACTCGTGTCTTTACACCCCACAACAAAACGAAGTTTTTGAACAAAAATATCAGTATATTTTAAATGTTGCTCATGCTCTCATGTTTCAATCAAATATAGGACTTCAATTTTGGATGGGATGGTATTTTAACAGCCATTTATCCAATCAACCGCATTCCTACTTTTCACCTCTCAAATAAACCCCATTTGAGGTCTTATATAGTTGGCCTCTCTCCCTCACGCACTTGCGCATTTTTGGTTATGCATGTTATGTAATTAATGTTCATCTCAAGCATAAATTTGATCCTCGTGCACCCATTTATATTTTTATGGGGTATCCATATGGAAAAAAGGCTACAAATTTCTTGATTTACATACATATAAATTTCTCATAAGTCGTGATGTCTATTTTAAGAAAAATCTATTTCCCTTTCATTATGCCTCGACTTTGCCTTTCTTAAACCAATTATCATCACCATCTTTCAACCAATTAACTTATCATTAGTTCCATTTCTCAATCACACATCTCATTACTCAGAACCTTAGCCTTTATCGCTTTTCTCTCCATCAAATCCCATAAATCTCACAACTTTAACCCATATAGAATCATTTATGAATTTATTACCCTCACTTATCACTTCGTCATCACCTTTCGCTCCACCGACACCTTATGCTTGATCACTACCCCGACCACACCTCCTTATTCTCCAGTCTCCAATGATATCTCAGTTACTCATTCCACCCGCCACATACAACCTCCTTTATAGAACTAGGACTACGACATGTCTATCATGATCAATCAATCTTCAATACAATCAAGTTTTCGTCATTTTACAAGGTATCATTTCTCGTCTCATGGTTTTTAGTTTACAATTTTACCCTAACACTGATGCTTTCTTAAGAAGCACAAAAATAGTCTTCATCTTTTGAAAATGTTAACTGCGATCCACTCTACTGTCAAGCCATACCCATTGAACTTCAAGCTATAGAATATAACAACACATGCAGTTGGTTCCCCTTCCTCTAGAACACAAATCTATTGGATATTTTTAGATTTATAATATTAAATACAACTCGGATGTAACCATTGAGCGATATAAAACCCTTTTGGTGGTAAAATACTACAACCAGGTTAAAGGTATTGACTATCAAACGACCTTTTCTCCATCTGTTAAACTCATCATTTTTCGATGTTTATTGATTGTTGCAGCTTCCAAAAATTGATATATTCATCAGCTTGATGTGCATAATGCTTTTATTTATATAGATCTTTATAAAGAGGTATATGTATGTCTTCACCTCCTCGTGTCTGCTGATAGGGGAAGAATTTTGTGTGTCGGGTTCGCAAATCTATTTATGGTTTAAAATAAGCATCCCGAAATTGGTTCTCTATTTTTTAGCTACCATTTAAACCACAGGTTTCATACATTCAAAAGTGAATTACTTCCCTTTTACTAAATTTGAAGACAACAAGTTCACTACTATTCTTATATATTTTGATGATATCTTATTGAATGTCAATGACTTGCACAAATTCAAATTGCTGATGGTTATCTACTCCAATATTTTCACATCAAAATCTTATAGGTATTAAATTTTCTCGACTTTAGAACGAAATATTTATATCTCACATCAAATATGCATTATATATTTAGTAAGAATAAGATTTTCATGAGTAAAACCTAACAAATTAAATAGTGAAAAAAACTGAGGTATTTTA
The DNA here is from genome assembly GCA_036936605.1 of Limnanthes douglasii subsp. nivea. NCBI lineage: Eukaryota > Viridiplantae > Streptophyta > Magnoliopsida > Brassicales > Limnanthaceae > Limnanthes > Limnanthes douglasii. The sequence continues at coordinate 241,516,495 of JAUPFV010000005.1, read as the reverse complement.
TGATTTGACTAGATATCAGAGACTGGTTAGCAGGTTAATACATTTGATAGTGACCATGCCTGATATTGTGTATTCATTGGGTATACTTAGTCAATTTATGGGAGAACCTAGGAATCCACATTGTTAAGCATCGTTAAGAGTACTTCATTCCATCAAGAAATTACTAGGTTAGGGTGTCTTTTTTCCATAAAAAATAATTTGATACTTAATCCATTTTCAGATTCAAAATTGGGTGGATGTCGTAAATTAAAATGGTCTATTTTCGGTTACTGAATTTTTTTGGCTCATCACCTATATTGATGGAAATATAAAAACGGACTAATGTTTTAAAGTTATCTCCAGAAGCAGAGTATGGAGCAATGACAAATACTTGTTTGGAATTAATCTGGTTGATAGACATACTTGAATATTTGTAGGTTAACTTGGATAAAATGACGTAGTTGTTTTGTGATAGTCAAGAAGCTATGAATATTGTGGATAATCTAATATTTAACGAGCATAGTATTATTTAAAGAAGTATAAAAAATTTGTTGATAATGAAAAAAATTACAAAGTGTGTAATAGATGAGATTGTATTTTGAGTTAACAATTTTGGAGTTAATTATTAGATTGATATTTCTTCCTTTCCTCAGTAGGTCTTCTTTGATTTCGTAGCTCTTGTTGGAAGTTTTTTTCTTAAGAAGAAATCTCTTTGTAACTTAAATTCTTCCATCTTCTTGACTTCATCCGGACCATCTTCAACTACAGCCTCATTTCTTAAAAGAGAGTAGAGTGAAAAAAGCTTTTGTTAACATTTCATCATCTATTTCCTCTTTATATTTTTGTATAATTGACCTGTATCCTACAAAAAAGAAAGATAAAATTATGTCCGGATTAACAATCTTGCCTTAGGTTAGTAGTTTTATGCAATATTAGTGTGGAAAATGTTAAATATCTCATATTGATACTCTCTAATATCAATATAGCACTTAGAGGAGAATGAGTTTGATTGGAGTTGAATTGACTAGTAAAGTTAATTTTTTAAACATAATTTTGCAACCCAATCTATAATTGCATTCTGCTCACGACATATATGTTTAAGTACCATTTGAGATGATATTATGTTTTGATAGCAAGTAAAGATTTGGGACAAATACCAGAGAGATTTACCAAAGGCTAATATGTTAAATAAAGTTAGGAAGTCTACTTCAATGTCAACCCTTTTGATATTATGATTTTTACAGTATCGCAAACCATCGAGTAATGCACGCGATTCAATCATTAATGGAGTGTTTTTCCCTAATAATGTACATTTAGAAACTATAAGATCATCCTTGTCATCACGTAAAATAAATCCACTGCGGGACTCACCATTATGGATAGTACAGCTATAATAATTAAGCTTTAATCTAGTTGATAAAGGTGGATACCATTTGATATCGAGACAGGGTTTCAGGTCATTTAAATTATTAAAACAATGCAAGTTTCTAGCAGTTTTTAGGTCTCCAATCTAATGTTTTTTAGATGATATGAGATATATCTAGAGATGAAACTATATGAATGAAATGATCTATTAACTTCCTGGATGAACAATTGATTTTGCTATATTTAGATTTGTTTCTTGTCATCCAAATTGTCCAGACAATAATAGATGGTAAGATGCTTCTAATATGAATATTCTTTCAAGTCGACAGTAACCAAATGTTTATAACATGGTTTATAGTCATATGTTTGATAGGGTCGGATATTGTTGGAAGAGAATTATGACGAAATCCAAAAGGGTAATTCAGACCTCTTTTACATCGGAATTTCAATAAACACTAGATTTGAGTGGATTATGACTCAGTTGTGTGTCATAAAACTGACTTGTATCCAAGATACGACCTGGATGGCCCATAATCCTAAAACAAAGTATAAATACCCCCAACCACCCACATTAATGTGGTTGGACTTTCTCTAGAAAATTATATACTAGGAAACACCTCTATCATCTCTCTATCTTTTACTTGAAATCTAATATCCTATTGAGAAATTACCCAAAATACCCTACAATCACAAATCATCCAACCCAAAATGACGACCAAAGTGGGAGGCACCGGTGCCTAAATATCAAGTTGAAAACCAGTAGAAAATGACAGTGCGGATATTGTTAAAATATGGATCTCAACGTACAGGATGTTCCACATCTGGGAGTTGATGGTCCACTTTTAGGAGTCGAGGTCGTAGCCCGTGATAATATTCCTCGTCACAATCCAGATGAAAAACAGTTCATGCAAGATAAACGTGATGAGTTGAGGGTTGAAGTTGAAGCTTTAAAGGCTTAAGCAAGCTGATATATAAGTAAAAGAAAAGTCTGATGCGTCTGTACTGCATCCTAAAAGTGAGCCTGGTGACAATGATCTATCCATAAAGACTCATGTGAGCTCTAAAAAACGCATCGGTCTAAACGAGTTATGAGTACAACTTCAGAGTCTTCTGATAGTTCGTCAAGTGACTTAAACCCGGAAGAGTCAATATCATCCAGTAGTGAAGAGGGCTCCCTAAAGATGAAAATAAGGCTAACCAAAAAACATTCAAGATAAATGACATAAAGGGTAGAATTAAAAAGAACATATATCAGGGTAAAGTAAAGGGTTTGGCTGATCAACACATTGCTCATCTGTTGCTTGATCTATTTGCTATTCAATCTGAACTAGGTATATTTGCTACTCCCAATGAAGATAATGTATTTAGTCGTAATCACAATTGGAGGAAATCTCTTTTATCCTCAAAAATATTATTCGGACACCTTCCCGAGTGATTTGATAGCTCTAAAATGGAAAAGTACGATGGAAGTAAAGATCTGAATGACCATCTTGAGCAGTTCAAAAAATTTATGATGAAATTTGATGGTGATCTCAAGCTGTTGTGCCGGGATTTCTCACAAACGTTTAAGGAAATTTCCCTCAAATGGTACAATAGTATTCCCCATGGCTTTATAATGAATTTTGACATGTTCTGGGTTGTATTCCCGAAGCAATTTTTTTGGAGCAAGAAGCTCAAAGGAAACGGTGATACTATTATTCATTATCCCGAGGATCCAAATGAATCTTTGAAACAGTATATAAGTAAGTTTGTCAATACAAAGAACGGGCTTGGTGAATATTTTGAACAACTGGCAATCTCCTTTTTAAGACAAGGTTTGAATCTGGGAAATTTAGCTGATTCGGTAACCCAAAAAAAAGCTATGACTTTTGGTGGGTTGTTAAATCAAGTTAGGAAGCAGATTACTGTAGAAGAAATCAAGAAGTCTAGAGTTCATCGTCAGAATATATCTGCTGCTACAACGTCAACTCCACAAGCAACAACTCAATCCCAGCATATGGTTAATTACGAACCAAAAGAATCCGTACAGGGATCACATCGGTCCAGACAAAATCAATCCAAACAAAACCAGTTGGTTAGAAGTAAGACATGCCCTTGGGTCCATCTTGAATGGTTTGCTAAGCTGGGAGAAAGCATAGCGACAATATTTGATAAAACTAAGAATGATGTGCACTTTAGAAGCGTAGCTTCACTGCAATCTCCTAGAGACACTCGAAGCACTCACTTTTGTAAATATCACAATGATATGGGTCATGAAACGTATGATTGTATAGTATTAAATCAAGAATTATAAAATCTCATTGAAAGGGGAAACTTGAGTACCTTCGTTAAAAGACAAGGGGGCACTAGAGTGGATAACACACAATCCAATACTAATGCACACTAGACAACTTTGTCAACCCTCTCAGGGACATCCAGACATGAAGATACCATGGTGATTGTTGAAATATTTATTGTGGACACTGAATATCTTGATCCTGATCCAGATCGGAATAAGGTGGGGGTAATAATGGATGATTCTGCCAAGGTTTTCAATCTGGTCAAAGTTTTTGAGTCATTAACAATATTTGAGGGAAATACTGTAACAACACTCTCAAATTGTTTAAGAAAAAAGCATGTCAGCAGTTTGCATACTCGGTTGGAAGGAAAAATATCCACATATTTATACCAAACTCCTACTTATTTCATAATATTTGATGAAAACGACTTAAAAGATATAACGGGTTTGTATGAAGATGTTGTGATAATATGAGAATCATTTGGGGGAAATGACATACGGTAAATCTTAATTGACACTGGTAGTTTGGAAAATGTGTTATTTCTAACCACTTGTAGACAAATGAAAAACTAGTCGGTTATCCAACTATCGAACAGAACTATTGTAGGGTTCAGTGGGAGTTCGGCCGATGGCATTGGTGAATTCGAAGAGGAAGTACTATTGGGAGAAGGGCCATTTAAAAAAATGGTAAAAGTGTTATTTGTTGTGGTTGACTGCCCAACATCCTACAACACTATATTTGAAAGATTTTGGCTCTCTTGGATGCATGTTGTGGTCTCAACTGTCCACGAATGTATAAATTATTTTGTGGAAGGACAAGTGAGTGTTGTGCGAAGCAACCAGAAAGTCGCTAGGGAATGCTAAGTAACAGCCCTTGCCTCAAAATCACTGGAAGCAATTAAGATTAACAAATAATAGCAACTACTGGAGTCTTCCACTTATCAGAATGAAATAGATGATCCTAGGGAGGCTCTTAGTGTTGTGATACCAATTGAAGAAGTTTCCATTTCCTAGTAGAAGGGAAAAAAATATTGGGATTGGGACTAAATTACCATTGAGTTTGAAACAAAATTTATTGTCCTTATTATCTTACAATTTACACGTATTTGCATGGTGCAATGATGATATAACTGGAGTACCAGCCGAGATGATCTGCCACAAGTTATCAATCCGATCTAATGTTAGGCCAATAGTACAAAGAATGAGGACTTTTTTCCAAAGAAAAATCTGATGTGATAGTGCAAGAAGGAGATCGGTTGACCAAGATGAGTCATAAAAAATAATCTCAATACCCTGTATGGATATCTAATCCCGTTTTGGTCAAGAATAAGAATGAAAATGGTGCATGTGTATCGACTTCAGTGATCTTAATAGAGCACATCTTAAAGATCTTTTTCCAGTGCTTTGTATAGATGAATTAGTGGATTCTACATCAGGAAACAAGTTGTTGTCCTTCATGGATTCCTTTTTAAGGTATAATCAGATACAGGTGGATATGAACGATTATGATCATACCACCTTTATAATTGATAAAGGTCTTCATTTCTATAAGGTGGTGTCATTTGGGTTGATGAAAGTTGAAGCGACCTATCACCGGTTGGTAAATAAAACATTTCCTAACCAAATTGGCAGAAATATGAAGGTATATATAGATGACATTATGGTAAAAAATCTCAAAGAATAAGATCCCATATCGGATCTTCAAGAAATGTTTTCTAATTTGAATGCTATCAACTTGAAGCTAAACCCTGAAAAATGTACTTCCGGAGTCTGGTCTAACAAGTTTCTAGGATATGTCGTAAGTGAAAGATGGATTCAGCTAATATGGATCAACTTAATACTTTATTAGCTATGGATCCCCTCAGAATACTAAATAAGTCGAGAGACTAACCGGACGATTGGATGCATTGAATCGGTTTATTACAAGGTCATCGGACAAGTGTGTTCAGTTTTTCCAAGTTTTGAGAAACGCTAAGCATGTTAATGTGTCTCCATAGTGTGATCAGGCCTTTTTTAACAAATGAAAAATCACTTGTCATCGTCTAATACCTTGTTCAAACCCATTCAAGGAGAGAACCTTTATATGTATTTAGCCGTATTGGAGTATGCAGTGAGTGTTATACTAGTAAGGGAAGTGGATAATTATCCCCATCCGGTATACTCCATAAGCAAGAGTTTGTTGTAAGCAGAAAAAATGTATTTGAAGTTAGAAAATCTAGGATTTGCATTAGTAGCTAGGAAAATGAGGTCGTATTTTCAAGAATATCTATCATAGTTCAAAAATATGTTATGTTACAAATGTTCCACAAAAAGCTGACATATCAAGAAGAATGACTGAGTGGTGAGTCGAACTTGGAGAGTATGACATTGATTTTGCACCTCGAACTGCATCCAAGGCTTGAGCTATAGCTGATTTCCTGGTGAAATTTCATACTAAAGTATCCAATGAAGAAGCTCAAGAAAACAAGTGTAAGAAAGAGTTGATAATCCGAACAGACGGTGGATCTAGTACGATGGGATGTGGAGCTGGAATTTGTCTAACCTCCCCTTATGGTGATGTTATGTACCAAGAAATATGTTTTGGATTCAGGTCATCCAATAATGAATCAGAATACGAAGCATCAATAGTCGGTTTAAGATTAGCTCACATATATGGAGCAAAGAGGGTTCGGTTAGTAATTGATTACCAGTTACTTATCTATCAGGCTGAAGGACAATCTGAGACAAACAAATATCATGTTATGAAGTATATACAAATCCTTAAAGAAGTAGCCATGAGTTTTAAAATTGTTCGGTATGAACATGTCCATAGATCGGAGAATAATATGGCAGATTCTTTAGCTACTATAGCCTACCTTGAAGCATATTCATGGATCCTTATGCAAAAATATCCATCTATAACTTTGTTTATGGGGATGAAACTGACGAAAATATGAACATATCTAGTGTATAATCTAAAGATTGGAGGTATGAAATAAAATAATTTATTACTAATAGTGTTCTACCTCCGGATAAAATTTTGGCTAGAAAAGTGAAAACAAAGCTTGTGGTTTCCTTGTGTTGAGAGAAATTATTTACAAAAAATATTTTAGTAGACCTCTCCTATGTTTCCTAGGATTTGATGAGTCCCAAAATGTTCTTTGAGCTTCATCTTCCTGGATTGACTGATTTCGATATCAATATTGATGGTAGGGATCTTTGTGGGTTGAAGGTTTTTGTTGTTGGTTTTGTTCATCCTCGTGATAAGGTAAGCAATTCAGTGTCTATCTTGGGTTAGGGTTAACGAATGGGAAAGATTTACAAGATTGGGTTGAGAGGTTTCTTGGAGCCCATCTTCCTGAAATTTTGCTACAAACCCCCACTATTAAATTGTTGTTTTCAATAAGTGAAATTCTCAATGTAAAGTAACGAGCATACTAAATACATTGAGATTTATTGTTATATAATTTGAGAAAAACTTTAGTCTGAGATAATCCGTCCATGTTATATTTCTATAAAGAGGCAATTGGAAGACATATTTATTAAATCACTTAAGAAATATCAATTTGTTTTTTTAGCACGTTGAGAATCCTTAATTTACACTCCAACTTAAAGGGAGTATTAAATTATCTTTGTTTCTATTGTAAAATCACTATAGACTTGAAGATAGAATAATTTTTGCACTAGCTTAGGCGTTAAGGTAGTGGGATTGACTATATTAATTATAATCATAATAAGCTCTAACTACAATCTATGTATATATAAAAAAGTATTCTTATTTAAAATATACATCACTTTTTATCATTGTTTTGTTTTGTGTGATTTTGAAAAATCTCACAAAATATAAGAAAAAATGGACATGTTTCAGACATATAAAACATTTATACGGTTAATCATTTTGTCGGTTGTAAACACAAGCTCGAGTTTACCTCGATCTTTGATTTTTTATTTTTGTTTTGCACATGTGTATATATCGTTAATATATTACATTGGTTTTTTTTTCATTATTTCTTATGTACTAGATTACTTTCATGAATTGGCTCAAAACGTTCCACCACGGTATGGTTAAGGGTGTAGAACGCCTTGATAATGTCAAACCACATATTAGAAATCAAGATTCAAAATCTATAACAAATGGCTCATACAAAAAATTAGTAAAGATACACTCATTTGTATATTGTAGTAGTTAGAGAAATATAATCTATTATCCCATAATATACGAAAGATGTTTATTATAACACAAGACCAATAAATAAATTTCCAATATCAATAAAAAACTAACGTATCTTTCATTATTGGTTTTTTGTTTTTAATTAAATTTTTCATCTTCATTATTATTCTAACTCTAACTTCATTAACTTTAAGTATCATTAGCGCTTCAGCTAAGGCTAGTGATCCATATCTATCGACATCGATTAGCATCGTCTGTAAAAAATGATAAATTATATTCCTTGTAAGATAAGAACAATTAAAAAATCCAAATAATATGTCAAATATCATTGAAAACATTGATATGTTAATAATAAAGGAGATTGAGATGGGCAAAAACCTTTACCGCGCCACAAAAAATACCCAATTGAGATGTGATATTATTGCATTGCGGTGCCTAAGAACACGGTCTAATAGATGGTTGCATCCATTAGTTGGATTATAGTAAGAAAGAGAGTGCACAACCATCTTACAAATTTTCTTTAAAAATATTCAAATGTTGAATATTCCTAAGATGCTTCTACATGTTACCACTCATATTTTGTAACTTGTATGCTCAATGATATACCGTAGAAATAACCTTATACGGCCCCTCCCAATTTAGATCTAACTTTCTTGTAGTTTTGTCCTTTGCTCCTTGAAAATATGTCTTTCAAACTAAATAATGTTCCTTCATAATTCTTGGTTTCAATATAAAAATCTACTTTTCATTAATTTCTTATAATGTTTTACTCTAACTTGAGCTTGATCTCGAAGATCTTCAGTTAAATCCACCGATAATTGCTTTTTTCAATATTATCTTCCTCTAAAAAATACCATGTTATATGAATTGGAATAAAAACCTCTGCTAAAACCACGATATCTGGTGAGTTGAATACTTGTATTGTCTCTAAATTGAGAGAAGTGAGAATGTAAAGAGAGAAATCGATTTTAGAGAGAGAAAGTTTAATTGCAAAAGTTATCTATCTCAGAAAGTCATCCCCATTATTAAATCAGTTTTGACCTTATATAGAGACGTAAGAACTTAGCTCTTAACTGAAACAGTTGCATAAAAGGAATAATTACACGCTAGTCCCTGAGAAAAATAAAATGTTCTAATTTCATCCTCTAATTTTACAATGTGTCATCAGAAGTTCTATTCTTTACATTTCAGCTCTCAAAGTTCTATTTCTTTATGAGTAGCCCCTTTAGTTCTCATATAAGAAAATGAGTGAGAACTAACTAGCCTCGAATATGTTGTTATATCAAAATTTATGTCAAATGCGTCGAATTATATTAACGGGAAATTACTTCTTTATATCATGATTAGAAGCAGAAGAAAAATATATCGTCACACTCTAGATGGAAAGTCTATATCTTAGAAAATAATGATACCATAGGCACTAGGTTTTCCACTAGACACATAGCATGACAGACGTTAGATCCTCATCTACGAAACCACTTCAAATTATATCCAATCATTGTCCACATTTTCCACTTCTCAATACTTTTTTATCTTCTTATAGATATCACGGTGACCCATTGTTTGATTCAAAAACAAATTTCCTTGAGAGAAACTATATAAACTCAAAATTAATTTGTTACCTTCAACGACTTTTTCAATCTGTTGGCTACCTTCACTAGAAAACTCAACTATCTAGACCTCTTGGAAGAAACCCTTGGCGAAAGGCTGCCATTGCCACCAGTTCTTCACAACTATCTAGACTTGCTTTACTTAAGACAAACCACTTCGTATAATATTTTAGTTTTTCTCCAACTGCCTACTTGCATTGGATTATTGTATCTCTGTTTTCCCTCATTTCCTTACTTCTCACAAATTGTCTTCGAAAACCAGTGTAAAAGTCTCTGAAATTTGAAATGGACCCCCTCAGAATTCGGTTTTACCATTTCAAAGTTGTTCCCTTGAAAGTTTAAGAAAAATCTTGACACACCAGTCTGTCCTCCTCCTTGAAATTTATCATATAATTGTTGAATTATTCGATGTGATCGTCTAGGTCTTGCATTCAATCAAATTTCTCAACTTTTGAAATATTAAAACGCTTCGGAAGCGTAATAGATCTTATCTCGGTTCTCAATGGAGAATTCCTCCAATCAACACCTTGAACATATTGATCATCAGTTCCCATCACTGCATACAAATTTTGATCATCCCCAACATTGTACTGGTTTTATGTATTTCCTTCACACCAGTTTCCCTCCCTCGAATACAGAGGTACAACTTTGCTTCTAGATTTATATTTTTGAAGAGCCTCGATATATTTTAACATCAGATCTAGAAGTTTCAATCTCTTCATCACTAGATGTGACATACCTCTGTTATCTTTCTTGTCCTTTCGAGAAGTGTGGCGCTCTTTAGGCACTTCGAATCATGGTTTTTTCTGTTTGCTTCTGATCTGACGATTAGTGCAAGATCGATCAGATTGATTACCAAACTCATTATTGTTATTCACTTGTCTCACCTAGGATTTCAGTATGGCCGACTGAATCTCATGTTTTCTCTGGTCGTATTTTTCGTTCAGACTGATTGAGTTTGACGAATCATGATAGACTCTTCTTGTCTATCATTAGTCATTTGCAAATAATTTTTCGGTGTTTCAACAAATGATCGCACTAGCGGATCATTTTTTGGATTCATTGTCAAGTTTAAGATCATTTTTCAAGATTTGTAAAGGAGAAAAGAGATAATTTGAACTAGTAAACTATGCACCAATCGATGATCAGGTCCCTACTGAAGCCGCCAATTTGGTGAGTTTAATACATGGATTGTCTATCTAAATTTCAAAGAATTTAGACTGTAGAGGGAGAGAAAAATAGATTTTTGGAGAGAGAAAGTCGAATTGCAAAAGTGATCTATCTTTAAAAGTTATCCCATTTATTAGTTCAGTCTTGGCCTTCATATAGAGACACGAGGACTTAGCTCTTAACTGAGTCAGTTACATAAAAGAGATAACTACACGCTAGTCCTTAACTAAAATAAAAAATCCTAATTCTTTCCTATAACTTTACAATCTCTCATCACAAGTTATATTCTTTACATTTCAGTCCTCCAAGTTATATTTTCCTTATCAATATCCATCCCATAAACCAAAAAGCAAGGTGTTTCCGCTGTAGTGACTCTAGGAGTTATCATGTCCCCATAAAAGTTCTCATGACTAGTCTTATCAGGCCCCATTAACTTTATGTTTTATATCATTAATAATCGCTCTACTTGCTACCTCCACATGTCCATTAGCTTGAGGATAATAAAGGGTTAAAATGTTTTGTTCGATTATGTATCATTTGTAAAACTCGTCATTATTGTATTTTGAAACTGAGGTACATTATCTGTCATTAATATCTTTGGAACCATAAACTCTGATAAAATTTGAATCTACAAAATATCATAAAGCCTTTGGCTCATCCAACTTTAAAAAATAATCAACGACTACCATTAAAAACCGTCTTCTACAAGTAGTCATCAACAAATGACTCCCCAAATCAATTCTCCATCTATCGAAAGGACAATGAATTTGAAATACACGCACAGGTACACTAATAAAATAACTCCTTCTAGCATAAAATTGACAAGCATTACACCTTTGAACAATGACCTCGACATCATTGGCAACTTTCGCCAATAATAACACGCTGATAAGGAAATAGAAAGGATTCTCACTTTTGAGATAAACTACTTTCACTTCTTGACTTTCTCTCTCTATACACTACTTCTCCTAAAATCTATATACTTCTCTTTACTTACTTGATTTTACTCTACAAACAATAAAAAATCCTCACCACACGCGAGGACAAAATGCAGGATCAAACTTTTATACCGACAATGACCTTCGACAATACCTTCTTGTAAATATCGTAAAATAAATAATGTCTCTTCCTTATTCAAACAACATATTAAATGTCTCATATAAATTTTTCCAATAAAATACATCGTCAAGAATTGTGTATTTAGCTGCTCAAATTCTTAATGTATGGGTTTCGGCTTTATCCTCTAGAAATACCCAATCTCTCAAAAGCAAAATATAGTCCCACCTCTAATCACTAGCCCATTCAATCGATAGAAATCTCAATTTCTTTTTATCTTTGTCACCAACAGATGACTTTTCCTGAATAATATTAAACGGAGTACCCCCCATTATTTCTATGTTCACTAACGAATCAACAATCGAATTATCAAGACGAGGTACATTCTCAAATTCAATATTTTATAATTTATTTTCCCATTCCTTTAAAACCTCTAAATATTCCTTCATACCTTCCTGTCTAGCATCATAAAAACCATTAGCTTGACTTAATACTAATTTCAAGTTTCATCTTACCCAAATGATTTTTGCTCCACAAGTACAAGCTAACTTCAAAACTCGTAACACAACCTCATACTCTATAACATTATTGGTAACATCAAAACCCAATTTTATCGACTTCTTAATTTCTACACCAAATGGTGTTTTAGAATGATTCATGCTCCATCTTCATCAGTATATGAACCTCCATCCACCTTGACTATCCATTCAAAATCCCTTGTTATATCAGATTGCGCACCCTCGTTATTATTCATTATTTCACCTGTAAACTCATTTCTTAAATCGGTCACTACTTGTGCCTTGATCGCCAGTACGAGGTTTATTATTTCATAAGATATCTGATTTTTACAACACGCATCTCAAATAAAAATATGTTTACACAATGATAGTATGACTTTGAAAAGAAGGCCTCATTTTTCATGTAGCTACAACCAAACTTAAAGCCAACTTTTTAAACTTCAAACACCTTCTTCAACCTCAACTAAACTTTTATTTACATCATAATTCGGTCATTTCACTCTATCAAGTTCTTTAATCAACACATAACTTACCGCATGACTATACACATTATGATAAAGATATAAAGACTCACCTCACTAGGTGTGACGAAATCTGTAGTGAAATAAAATATTATTTTAAAGCATCAAATGAGTTCACCAAAATGATGAACCGAAATCGATAAATTTTGTAGAAATTGTGTAATATTTTTTTCTTATTAAAAATGTGATTAGTCTTCATATAAAAATATTAATATTTATTTTATAAGATATACATAAGATATTGTACCAATCACTGACTTTATACATGTAACCAGTCACTAATTTACATGTGTCATTATGTTATAACTGTTTAACAAACTTTATGGCAACCTCTTATATAATGGCACGTGTAAATATGGTTATAACCTTCTAACAAACTTTCTGCATGCTCATATTAGTTCTTCATAAAATCCTCATTGTAAGTCTGAACAGAAACCTCGTCATAACTCTCAATAAAACCATCATTGTTACCTTCTATATCGCCCTCGTCATATCTCTGAATATGATCCTCATCTTTTTTTTACTTTATAGTATCGTGTTAATTCTTCGACATATAGCCATATTCATAATTTTAAATATGACCCTCATCATGTTCCACTTTATGTTATTGTCTTAATTTCTTGGCATATGGCCTTCGTCATATCTCTGAATATGACCATCGTCCAGTTCGACTTCATGTTATCGTCTTAAATCCTCGTCATACGACACACATCATTCTTCACACAGCTTATTTCTTTATTAGTTTTAGTAACCTCGACTAAATAAGTAAAATATTTCATATGTGGAATATAGTCTTATCGGGACTTCCCCTAGTCCTTAAATCAAATTATTTTTAAATAAATTCTTTAAAGGACTTAAAATAAAATTAGAAGATGTCACGATGATTTAAGTAATATAAGAATTCTTACCAATATAATCTGAGCTTGACTAAATTGAAATTTGCCACAAATACCGTCATAATGTCAATCATTAACTCTAACATAATCTCAGCACCATTTAGCTTTCTCACTAATAATTTTACTATTAATTTTATTCTGATCTAACTGTCTTAATTCTTTAACAAATAATTGTTCACCTTTTTACTCAAAAAGAAGCCATTTTTACCATTTATTATTCTTCTATATCGGCACTTCTCTCGATACATTTATTTTCTTTGCTCATACTAACTTTATCGGAATTCCAGAGATCTAAATTTTAACTTTGTTTTAAACAAGTATCTATTATATTTAATATATTCTTCATCCTTCTATGTTTCATAATCTAAATGTTTTTACTACATCAAAATCCATCATTATATACTTCAAAGCCATAACACTAGAAATCTAATATAACTTCACCTTTATTTTCTCAGCAAATTTTTTGATACCCTTATAAGGTATCATCCTTATAAGTTCGCTTGCCATACTAGAAAATAAATAAGATCCCAGAATCAACAAGCTATCGGCATATCTATTCCGAAAAATAAAACGACGAAGGACCTAGATAACACCAATGTTGTAAATGCTTCCCAAACAAACGTTTTCCCAAAGAAGAAAAATCTCACCATCGGCTCAAATTATGGTTCCTGCAATGATGAACTCAATCAAAATTTTTAAAGTACCTCACCTCACTAAAATAATGAAAATCTTGACGATATTGAAGACATGCCTTATTGACTATGAACCCTTACTAGAAAAAAAAACAACCAAGAACACTACAAGTTTCACCAACATAAATATTGATCGTATTAACCCCCTCAATACTCTTGCTACCGAATCCAATATTAAAGGTCTCAACAATAAGACGATTAATATAAATTTGTCCCCTCCATCTAGCCAATTTAGCCAAGGAACAAATAATCCAATATTAAAGGTCCCACCAATAAGATGGTTGATAAAAATTTGTCCCAGCCAATCTAGCCAAGGAACAAATAGTGGAAAATATCCGATTGCAGATGTGGACTTTCTCACTCGATCAAAAGTCAAAACAAAGTTCTTTGAAGATAATCTACTCAATGTCTCAACACAAGTTTTAAATCCAATGGATTACCCAATTTATGTCGAATATCAACAACTCATCATATCACATGAGCACCAATCTTTGTATCCATTCCATGTTTAACTTTAATCATATCTCGTCAAAATACATTATCCTAACATGGCCCATCACTTCAACATGAGCACATCTAATATCCTTCAAAGGAAATTTCAAATCCAGTTAGATGCTCATTTTCAATAGAAAACTAATTACATTTCTCAACATCTTTTGATTCATAGCTATTGTTATTTTTTCCAGAGTATTCAAAATTCAACAACACTTTTCTACATGATGATGAATCCTTACGATATGGATGTTATGGCCAACTTCTAACCTGAAGACACTGTGATTGATTCAAGGAAATAAAGAATATATTTGGCAGCTTTCAGGAAGGACTACACAACTGAAAACAAGTTCATAAAAAATTAAAAAGATAAAATAGATGTTGATAACTATATTGCTACTATCTAAGTTAAGAATAATGTCGTTATTTCTGGAAAAAAAAATTAATAACTCAAAATATAGAACTAATGAAACAACCTAACTCTTTGACCATTTTAAACACAAACGTTATCTTCTAAAACACAACTCTCTCAAACCAAAACAAAGGTTTAAGCACTGAAATTAAAATTTTAACTGGTGAAATCTCTTATTTAAACATAAAAAGTAAAGTAATTTTAAAAACTTATTGACTCTGAGAAAATTAAAAATGGAGAAATTAAAATTATTTTAGAATATGTCGAGAGTAACACTTTGAAAGCTTTAATTGAGAGAGAACAAACTGTTTTTGTTGTTGCTGATTTTTTAATTAAAGTGACTAAAAAAGAAATCATCTTGTCAATTTCGGAGGCAAACCCTAACATTCAGCTGGCATGCCCAGAAAAGTTGTTACCCGAAGACAAATGTCCTAATAAACCTCTTGAAGACGAATGTCCTAAAAAAATTGTTGAAGTATCAACCTTAAAATATAAAGATTGAAACACACACAAAAAAACATGACAAACCTATCAAAGATACGTCTGTTATGGTCCTTACTGGAAGAGAGAGAAGTGAATAAACTACCATTTTTGGTTTGCAACCCGGAAACAACAAGAAACTCGAGACAAAAGACGACAAAGAATTTTTCATAGGAATTCTCAACCTATCAAGGCTATCGATGCCATTATGCAAGCCATAAGGGTGAACCACATATTGGGTCCAGGATGGGTTGGACAAAGATCTACCATAGCAAAATATTCGATGAAGAATTCATTATCTATGTGTATACGATCAATTCATAATCATTGAAGTAACTCCCAACCAGGCACTTAGCTTAGCCTCCTGGGAAGTGTCATAGTATTTATACGATCAATTCATAATCATTGCAGGGCTAAAATATGCTTATTCTCGAACGATAGAAGATTATTCCCGACCAAATTGTTAATGTGAGGGGGGAGAAGAAAATCCTCTCTTGATTTTGATTTCTTATTTGGAGGGGGGCTTTGTTTGATGGTTTGGAGAGTAGTAACCTATTTTTTTTTCCTCAAAGGTAGGAACCAAATCTCCTTCGTTTGCAATAGGATTAGTTTCAGTAGCGATTGTTGGCTCATCCTCCCCGAAAGATAAGTCCAAGGCTTCATCGACATCAATAGTGTCGTCGGATTTGGCAATAGTGTCATTTTGAGTGATGATTGTTGCCTTTTCTTCCTTGAAAGCGAAGGCTAAAGCTCCCTCAACATCAACAAAATCGTCGGATCTGGAAACGAGATGTTCAACAGACGAAGCATTTGATTTTGCCTCTTAAATAGGTTTATCGGACCTTTTTCTCATAGAAGCCACATCGATTTTTGTTAATTTATGAGGAGGTGCTTTGGAGGTTGGTCGTGAATTCCCTTGAGGAGTAGAGGATGAAGTGGCATGAATTTTTGTAAAGACTTTGGGTCAAACCTTTTCAGATTTTTGGGACCGTTTTCTTTTCGAGGAAGAGGTTTTGGAATGCTTGTTATCTTTCCCCATCAGTTTATAACACTCTTGACAGTAACTAGGTATAAAATAATTCTCTCTCTAAAAAAGTTTTTTCAAAAGCTTTATCACTCTAAGAATTTTTTGTATGAGGTCAAGAAGAAGCAACAAGCATTTATAGAGGAATGATGGGCCTTGATAAGCTTCAAAGCCCAGGAGTTTGAGGGGTTGTTTTTAAGGAGGAAAATTAACTAAAAGAGGCAATGAGTGCCTACGGAAAGAGTGCGGCACCCCTAAACTATTTTGTCTCAGAGTAAAGGAAACGCAATGGGAATCCAATCGACACTTAATAGAGGAGGAAACTTTTCATTAGTTGTCTCAGAAGATCGTTACGCCATAGATAAAGAAACTTTTGGGAGAAACAGTTGGTCTATTTAAGAATTAAAAAAATTAAAGAAAAAATCCTTGAACAAAATGATGAAATTCTGCTCATGAAGACTAACAAAAATTTGAGGAAGAATTCATTGAACAAAAACAAGAATTTCGCTTATAATGATTGACAGAAATTGGAGGAAGAATTATTTGCCCCCAAAGGGTGAAAATTCCAATGAGGGATTGACAGTAATGAGAGCGTTAATTAACCTGATAAGAAAGGTATTAGTGAAACTATAGTCCTTGCTCAATTTGTTTCACAAGGATTGGGGGGGGGGGTACTGATAAGGGAAGAATTATGCAATGGCAAATTAATGGTGCATTTAGCATAAAGAAAACCTCTTTAGAACATTTGACGATTATATAATATATTAGGACTATTTTATAATAAACAGTAAATTCTAGGAAGGGACCGCAATTTGTAATTTGTCTAGACATGTGGGACCCAACAAATGTATTATAAAAGCACACCACATCTATTGGGGAAGGGTGATTGATTAATGCTTAAAGAATTATTAATTATCACGTTCTCTCTTGAAATTGTGGAACTACTCTCTCTAAAACATATGAGGACTATTGTAGTACTCTAACTCCCACTGTGTATAGGCAAAACCTGGCAAACGCTCTAATGGGCTTGCTTCCTGATCACCGTATAACTTTCTCCACAACTCTTGGTACTTCCCAGATTCTATACTTTTGGAAATAAAAAGTAGAAAATATCAAAATAGCAAAGAAAATAGTGATAAATGCTAAATAGAAACAAATCAACCCAACTTTTACGTGTGCTTATCCATCCTCTTTCTAGTTGAAGGTTATGTTTGGCAATGGATGCTCCTAATTCCCAGAGACAAAAATAAAACAATGCTTCCATTGTTTTTCAGAATTTAGAAGCGTCACAATCTTACTACGGTTGGATATCTAGTGGTATGGGGCCCTTAAAACCTTATATACATTAATATTAGAATAGAGTTCACCTATGTTAATCTCATTATCTAACAATTTTAAACTTAGTACAATACTAAGCCAAAATCTCCATTTGTTGGTCGTTAGCTGTGTTGGATAAATTCAGACATACCTAAAACACTCATTTATTAACATGGGAAAATTTAATCAAAGTCCCCAATCAAATAATGTAGTATATAAACAGGTTTCCCCTTCTCTTGCATGGTGGGGATGTTCGCTAGGTTCGGGGAGCCTAGTAATTATAGAGTCAGGGAGTTATACACTAATCCAAAGCTAAGAAGCCTTCGGGGCTTAGGCTTTTATACAGATGTATAAGGAGATCGAAGTACATATCTAAGAAATCTATATCTTTCAACATGTCCGTTAGTGGGGCGTCGGGAACAGTGTTACCGGTGGTTTTCGACTTCTTCAACGATCATTTGCGAGTCATTCCTAAACACATAGAAGTTGATGCCAGAGGAATCAAACCTATAATGCAACATTCTATGGTTTCTAGGCAAAGGGTGTTGGGAACTAATAACGACAACATAAATGATATAACAATAAGTCTAATACCAAAGAGAATACAAATATTGAAGCATTTCGACCTTTACCTTGGTTTGGTATCTTATGTTAGGAAACAAACAACTGATGAACACCTAATGAAGAAAAGTATAAGTCTTCAAGGTTAGTTTGAACGAAAAATGAAAAAAGGAAAATAATCGTTCATAATGGCAATTTATACTTAGTAAACCAACAAGTTTCAATTGGGCCAACTTACGGGTTACGTACTGGAGAGAAGAGGGAAAGACACGTCATTTCGATAAAAGAAAGAGATATGAAGCGCCATTTCTACAGACACGCAACTAGGGACGGGTTTAGGAAGAAATAGGAAAGTGAATTGAGGCACGTAGCTGAAAGAGGCTGGCATCAATTATAGCACACATGACGATATAAGAAGAAAAATTGAAACAACCATATGGAAATAGTACACTTGATGAATAAATACATACCTCGGTTGGCATAGGATTTTAATACTTATAAAATGTAATCTTTTAAAACTACTCTTTTTCACAAGGACAATGAGGAGCCCTAATAAGTCATAACACTGTCAACGAGTTATACTCATCGATCATACCGAGGTATCTTGTTTATAAAGTGATAATCGAAGGGTAACACGTTAGAAGAATTATACTTGAAGGATATTATATAAACCGGAACCATACAATAGATTAATAAGACGAGGAAACCTCGGAAATATAGTGCAAGGATAAAGGCATCTGTTGAAGACCTAGGGATTGTTCGTATGAAAGCAGGACTATCATCTGTATTAATGCAGATACATACCCCGACCAGCGTTGAATAATGATTCGTGTGAAACTCGACCGGTACCTCAACTGATGCTGAATAGTGGGTACAAAAAGTAAAGTCACTAAGAGTAACAATAGAGCAGCACTAAGAAGTGAAAATAAGGCATGGACCCACGACCAGGCCTAATAGATAGTGGATAATAATTAGAAGATAGTGAAGTACTGTATTGTTAAATATATCATATAAAAAAACATAATCGTAAAATTATGTAAGATTTTTTCTATTAAAATAATAATATAATAGCGTTTTATTCTTTCATTTTCTATATTTTATACCTAGCACAAAATTCCCTCACCAATAAAAAATATATACTATTTATAGGATATAACCTTATCAGATATTCCTCAAAGTCTTTAAATTAATTTTGTAAAAGTAATTCCTTAAAGGACTACGAAAACAATTTGATGAGGTACTCATTTAAGATATCTTAAATGATGATATATATAAGTATATATATAAATTATATGTTAGACAATCATTAAAAAAAAAATTATTATCGGTATGACCATTAGTGTGCATTAAATCCTTTTCATTTCATAAGGGCGTTCACATTTGTAATTGGTGACGTCACCAAATGTTTCTCTTTATCTAACATGTCTCACAAATTTTCCCACATGTCGAAGGAGAAATTCGATTATTTTTATTAGCTTTTTGCTGTGATATTTGTATTAAAATATCAATTATATGAATCATTGATCTAATGTGAATCTAGTGCCTCAAATGGGTTAGAGGGTGAAATACTTATAAGTATACAAAACTACCGATCATCTTTATTTATTTATTTAATGAAAGAGCACTCGTCTTGATAAATTAATATAAACAGCCTACTTGTATTTTTATCATGTTCAACATGTGTGTGGTTAATCGATTCACCATATTTATGTGTTTTGGGAACGTAATTTAATTGGATTATTATTCATAAGAGTTTCTAAGAGCGAAATCATAGCTAGTAAAGAGCAATCCTTGATTTGAAATGTATAAGTTGATATCGCAGTAGTGAAATTAGTACCACTGCGCCAAAAACTTATTGTCGTCTTTGATTTTATAAAACCAAGGTACTCAAATTAATTTGATCATTTTGTTGATAACTTCTCGTATATGAACCCTTAAATGGCTCTCAAACATATAGAAATGAGAATGTTCTCTTTTTTATGTTATTACCAATCATTACTTCCATCTCCTTGGTAGAATTTGGATTATCTGGAACCGTAGTGTAATCATTGTTTCTAGGTTATCCAAATCCTCTCGGTTCATTCATTGCATGACCAAGTTCCATAATTTCAATCCGTTTTTCAGATTCACTACAAACTATGCTTTCAATGATGCTCATGATCATTCTCATGTTTAGAAATATTTAATAACCATTTCCAATCATGATCAGGGCTTCCCTGGGTCTCACCAGGGTATTTTAATTTCATTCGTCATCCGGAGGAGAAATTAGGCTCCTCTAAAAATTGGTCATCGGCAATTGATGATTTTAATAATTGTTGTCACCTCAGTAAGCTCAATTATCTTCGATCCACTAGATATAGCTTCTTTTGGATTAATAAGAAGCCAACTCATGCAATCCTCTCCAAAATCAATCGTGTTCTAGTCAACCATGTCTGGGATTATCTCTTTCATATGTCCTTTGCTCATTTTAGTATTCTTCATTCCTCCGACCATACCATTATCACTCTCAACCTTGAGTTCCTCCGACAAAGAAGAATGAAACCTTTCCAATTTTTTATATGTGGCAATCCCATCCTCAATTCAAAAACATTGTTTACAAAAAACTGGAATCTCCATATCTCTTACTCTAGTGTGAGTCTTGTCATTGACAAGCTCAATCGGCTTCAGCATGAGCTTGCTTGACTCAATCGTAAAGAGTTTAGCGACATTAGTATTAGAGATTCCAATGCTCAACGTACCCTCTTTCAAAGAATTCTTGTCTCTCCCGTGGCCCCCTAAATCTTATCCTTGTCACCAAAGAAGTCGAGGCTTCCACGGCTTTCGTCTTTCTTAGTTGTGCTGAAGAATCATTCATCAAGAAAAAATCTAGAGAAAACTGGATCAATTTTGGTGATAAAAACACCAAACTTTTTCACAAGAGTATAAAAACTCTTCTTTTTTGTAACAAATTATTTTTATTAATAATGACCAGGTTATCACTCTTTCAACTCCCGATAGTGTTTCTAAGGTTATTATGAGTTATTTCGAGGACTCACTTGGTACTATGCATCCTGCTAGTTATATGAGGTTAGAGAAAGTTGTCTCTCTTCTTTTCTCTAAATTTAATGATACTGACAAGGCTTCAATGATTCGTGAGATCACGAGCGAGGAGACTAAGTCTGCCTTTTTCAGTCTTAATAGTAATAAATCATCTGGTCTTAATAATTTTAATTCCAGTTTCTTCAAGTCCACCTAGAATATTGTTGGGCCGAATATCTTTAATGGTGTCCTTGAGTTTTTTTAAACTAGAATTCTTAACACCTCTTAGAACTCCACTTCCATTGCTCTCATTCCCAAAAAGGACTCTCCTTCTGTGACTGCTAATTTTAGACCTATTTCTTTTTGTAATGTTGTTTATAAGTCCATCTCTAAAATCTTAGCTAACAGAATTAAGAATTATTTCACCTACGTGATTGATAATTTCCAATCGACTTTCATCTCGTGTGGGAATATCTCGGATCATATCATTCTCTCCAAGAAATTCTAAAAGACTATCATACTAACTGTGAGGGTAAAAGGATAGCTCTTAAAATTGGTCTTATGAAAGCTTTTGACACTGACCGTTGGCATATTATCCTTGACATTCTTGTGGCGATGAACTTCCCGAATAAGATGATTATTTGGGTCATTGATACAGAGTAAACGCAGAGAAGCCAATATAGGGAAACCCTAATTTTCCTTATCAAAATTCAACTCCCTTACAGCGTAAAAAAGTCTGTTTAAATAGTGGTTCGAATGAAAACCCTAATACGAAAATACCAAAAATGTCCAAAATTAATAAAAATTCGAAATAAAATAGTAAACGACTCCGAATGCCAAAAAACCACCATATATCACAAGCATAGCTTGGGATTTCAACTCGTGGCGTCATTCCCTTCGAAATAAGGTGTTGTGGGTCAAAATCGGACACTGGGAGCTCTGAAACTGTCAATTCGCTGCATTGTTTGGGTGATCGCCTGTCTTCATAAATTCCAACGCCATATCTGCATCATCCCCCACTTAATCCATCAATATTAACGAATTCCTTACGGTAACTTCAAAGGAAGAAAGGTTCTAATGCAAGTCATCTCCAATACCCTCAAGGAGAAGAGTAAAGACAAAAACTTATGATTTCACTCGAAGTGCCACAAATTCAAAATTAAAAATCTCTGCTTTGCAGAAGATCTTATGATTTTCTGTCATGGTGATGTTAACTTCATTCTCCTCATCAAAGAGGCTCTGGATGATTTCTACTCCTTTTCTAACGTAAAAGTCAACCCGAGTAAAAGTCATATATTTCTGTCGGGTATCAATAATCCTCTTCACACTTAGCTCGTGTCTATTATGGATTATTTTGAAGGTTCTCTCTCAGTTAATTATCTGGGAGTTCCTCTTCTTACTGGTCGTCTTACCCACTCGGACTTGTGTTCTCTTCTTCACAATATTACCATCATGATTGATTCTTGGACCTCCAAGCATTTGTCCTACGCGGGTAGACTCCAATTTATCAAATATGTCGTATTTGATGATCACGTTTACTGGTCCTTCAACTTTATCCTCCCCCTCTAGGATCATTAAAGAACTGGCCCAGTATCTTCTTCGTTTCCTTTGGTCGGGTTTCGCTATGAAATCCATGGGGCCAAAATGATCTGGTCTAATATCACCTCTCCCATAAAGGAGGGTGGCTTTGGGATCCTGGATCTAAAAATCTTGAATCAAGAGATTGTACATAAGACTCTGGTCTATTATCAGAAATAACAATCAATTTATCTGGTGTAATTGATAAAAATAGAAAAAATCAAAAATAATAATTTGAGAGAACTTTATATGGCTATTGGAAATGGTTCGAGTACATCCTTCTAGTACGACCCATGCATCATACCTACCTCTGTCACTTCTCACTATTGTACCAATATCATCAAGGATTCTTGGGTCAGGAATAACCTTAAGGTTTCAGATATACTCCTTGATGGTTATTGGAATTGGCCTTCAAACATCAGATCGTCCAAAGCTAGAAGTCATTCTAATATTTTGCAGATCAACTGCCTCATCCTCACCCTGCCCCCTCATAACATCAAATCCCATGATGTTCTTTTTTGGTTTGTGAAGGTTGGCTGTAATCAATTCACAATCTATGATATAATGATATTCGTATGCATGCCCCTATTGTGAGGTGGGCTGGGTTAGTATGGAATAAATTCAATATTCCTTGTCACTCTTCTATTTTATGGCTCTATATCTTAGGCAAATGTTCTACCATAGATTAGTTTCATAGCTATAATATCAATACACCCCCCCCCCTATTGCACCTTATGCAGCTCTGCTTCTGAAACTATTGTCCATCTCCTCTTTGACTATAGTTTCACTCAGAGTATTTGGACATATGCTAGTTCATAACTGGGTTTCCTTCTTTATATTTCATGCTGGCAGTCTTGGGTGTTCGATGCATCAAATTGGTCTCACTCTTAAAACCGTCACATTTAGCGCTCTTGCTTTGGTGTGGTTGTTTACCACATCTGGAAGAAGATGAACTGAAGAATATTGAATTCCCCTCCGACCAATACCTATCTGGTTTCTCACTGAATATAATCTAATTTTTGGTTTAAGATTCAATGGCACCAAGATTTTCTAGCCTATGTAACTGCTTGAATTATTATTTATTCATATACTTTATTTGCAGGTCCTTTCCTCCTCGGTCTAGTCTGTTGACTCCTATTGTTGTAGACTTCCTTGGAAAACTATATGTCGGTTTGATTGGCCCTTGTTGCGTCGTTTTAGTTATCCTAGTTTATCTCTATTGTTCTATCATTCCTACTTTTTTTATTTACCAGTCTTGTTTATCGATCTTCATATGTTGATTTTATCTCCTCGGGATATGTCCTAAGTACTTGGATGAATACTTTCATTTTATTTAATTTTTTTACACAAAAAAACTCAACCAATTCTACTGCTAAACTTTCTTAGTAAAACACTAAGTTTTGTCTAGATAAAAGATAGTACCATTTAACTAATGCGGAAACCATTATGTCATGAGCCAACTTAGTCCATCCATTGTACTCTACCAATACATAAAAATCCTTAAGTAACCATAAAAATGAAATACAAAAGCGCTTCTAAGAGAAATATATTTCTTCAACAAGAAAAGATCTTGTTACACCATTATGTTCGCACTGCTAGTTTCTTAATATTTTGTAACCAATTATATTACATAAGATAAAAGCCATCACTCAAATAAATATGAAGCAAAATATTGAAAATCTAAAAGGGAATTGCTAAAAAAATCTATAATTACTTTGTGAGGTCGCATGTTTTGATTTTTTAATATTTACAAAATTGTCGGAGAAATTCATTGTTATTGTCGGGTTATTGAGGAACCCTTGGATCCTCTTCTACCTTCTCACTCTTTTGAATGAGTATAAAGTAGTAAGTTATCAGTTTGAAGCTTATAAGATGTGGAAGTTTCAACTTTTGTTTGTTAGTGGCTATTGGGAGAACGGTAAAGAGATCTCCTCAAAGAGAAATCTAAGGCGCATTCAAAGGGTGTGGTAAAATGCCAATAACTTCTTAAGTGTTTCTTTTAACTTTTTATTTTTTTATCCTCAACGGTTAAAAATTACTTTTATTCTTTTTACAACTATACTAAAGTCTCAACAGTATCACTTGAAGGCTTCTAAAGTAACCATTAAAAAGTTATAAAAATGGGTCGTGAATGACTGGTCCAACACTTTTCATAATTTCTTCACTCCAAACAATCTGGTTAAAAGTCACCCCTAGTTTAGAAAATACTACCTTCCAACCATGAATAGGGATCCATGCCATAGGGTAGAGAAAGGTGGCACTAGTGTCTTGGGTTTAAAAAAATAATTGCGGGTGCTTTGGAAGCTAATCAACCCGAAGAGCCATTACAGGAAACTGTTGAGGATGATGTTGAAGTAATCAAAATAACAAAAGAGTCCTCAACCATAAAAACAAACAAAAGATCGAGCGCCTCAAAATTACAAACGGAGGACAAACATAGTGGTGAAAAGAAGAGGACCCAAACTAGGTTGAAAATTGTCCCTATCACAGCTCAAGCTACACATCCTTCAAAATTGAACTACATACCTTCTTTGTTCTAGAGATAGAAGAACAAACTAGTGAAGGTCAGATTTGGATGGGTAGTATAGAAAAGGGGGTATCGAGAGGTTTGGACCATAGTTCCAAAATTTGGATGGTTTTTCCAAGACCGTGCCTTTTCATCTTGAATATGGGAAGGGACGTGGTGGAACATAAATAAACTATCGCCCTCCTTAATGAAGAATGTGAGCTTCATAAAATATCTTGTGAAAAGCAAAAAACAATATCCTGATAATCTCGAAAGCCAAGTCGTTCGGGTTGACGAATATATTAAGTCTCAAAAGATTATTTATGAAGCTAAAAAAATTTATGTGCATGCTTTTGGATAAGAGGAAGTCCTCAAATAGAAAGATCAACAAAAGGAACATAAGAATGCGATGGATTTTTTACAAAACATTATAGAAGACCATAAGGCAGCTACCATGAAAGTTGAAGATGAGATATCTGAATTTGAAATATAATCTATAAATGATCAAGAAGATGTGGTAGACCTGTATTCTGATAAGTTTTTAAAGTTCTTATCGAAGCGAGACGTTTCGATCAAGTCTAACATGGTCTTCGACTTTCATAAAATGTTCCTATATGTAAACCTTGGATATTTTTGTACATTGTCAATAAATAAATAAGGCATACTCATATAAAATTTTCAGATATATTAGGCATTAATTAGGAATTAATCTTAATACAAACAGTGGTGAAAGTTCCTTTGAGAATAAAGAGAGACATTGTGGATGTGGGAGCTCCGATTAGGACCATAAACGGTAAAGGGAACGAGTTAGGAAACAGTTGAATCTAATTTTATTTCACAAGTTTTTGGCATGGCCAAAACATTTTGTAATATTATTCAGATATTTTTGTGTAAGTCTTTGGCATGGCCTAATTCGAGTCTTTTTAGTTGAATCTAATCAATCTCTAGCTATAAATCAAACCCATACTTCAATCCAGATGATCATTCCTTCGAATTGATCAACTTGACCAACTAGTGTTAGGACCTTTTAATTATGACCAACTAGTATTGGAACCTTTATATTTGACCAACTAGTGTTGTAACTTTTAATTATGACCAACTAATGTTGGAACCTTTATACTTTACCAACTAGTATTGGAACCTTTTCAGTGTGACCAACTAGTATTGAAACCTTTATATTTGACCGACTAGTGTTGTAACCTTTTAATTATGACCAACTAGTGTTGGAACCTTTATACTTTACCAACTAGTGTTGGAACCTTTTCAGTGTGACCAACTAGTATTGTAACATTTATACTTGACCAACTACTTTTGGGAACTTTTAATTGTGACCAACTAGTGTTGGAACATTTTGATTGTGATACCAAAAATATGTGAATCACAGTAAATAACACAAGAATCATAAAAGGGATAATGATTCATAAAGTTTAATTGGTTCAGACACCTCATTAAAACCTACTTGATCCATCAGGGTAAGAAAGAGTGTGTCATCGGATATTTACATAAGAAAATTAAAAATTGAACAAAGTTTTTTCTTTACAACTATTTTATATAGAGTCTTAAGTTCTCAATATTCCATGAATGTAAAAGAAGGTTATCCTCTCGATCTAATAGTCGATAAGTTCCTCAGTAAATTCTTTGAATAACCAAATAGTGGCATTGCCAATTTGGTGATAGCTTCTCTCTTCTAGTGTGTAGAAATATATTTTTCAAAAATCTATCCCCTACTTTGAATTATCTTATGTGGACTCGGGACGCATATTTTGGTTCTCCTCGAGGTCTAATAGTGAAGGGATCTTAGATGCGGCCTTATTTTATTTTTTCAATTAAATTTATCTTAGCTCTTCTACCCATATCATTCTCCTCTTCGAATAATTTAAAATTTGGAAATATGTGAAGGCATACTCAGTTGATGTCACTTCATCCACTACATAAACCAACACAAAAAAGGATTATTGCGTTAATCTTTGGGGTGTAGTACGGTAAGCCCACAACAATTCTTGTAATAATTTGGTTGCTTTCAAGTTGCTATTTTGAATTTTGTCTCAAGCCATCGAGCATGTATCTACTGATTACTCACAGTTTTCCATTATCCTGGGGATGAGAAAGTGATGAAAAATAATGTTAAATTCATTGGGAAGTAAAAAAAATTTACATGTCCGTGTTTTGAAATTGAGGGTCATTATCATTTATAATGATTCTCAAAATTCTGAATCTGTAGCATATGCTAGAAACAATACACATAATAATTGGTTTTAACATAATTTCAGATAAATGCTTTGTTTCCATCAATTTGGAAAAATAATCAACAACCACAATAATGGTTTGACAGCCTCCGGATGCCATAAGTGACGGTCCAACCAAATAAACCCCCATCTATCAAAAGTTAATGCCTCGGATATTGAATCAAGTGGTACCGATGGAATGTGTATAGCATTCGCAAATCGTTTACATGGATCACATCGTCAAAATAACTCATTAGCACCTGTCATAATCGAAGGCCAATAATATTCAACAAACAAAACCTTTCTTGTTAATGTTTTATAGCCACAGTGGACAACTCAGATAGAATCATTTGTGAATCATTAGTTTAGACCATCATAAAAAAATCGACTTAGATACTTCTTAGGGAAGTCCCTTCACTTATAAATTCTTTGATCTCATACCTTAAATAATTCTTTATGGTGCTCGAGATTCGAAATACTTGTTTGGTTCCCAAGTTACGCTTAGAACTTATCATTTTTGAAGGGTTCTTTTATATCAAAATCCATGGAATCTTTCTATATATGCAATTGTAGCTAAGGAATTGCTATTAGATTATTGGCATGGAGAACGTCCTCGTACTCAACGTGTTTAAAGAAACATCCAGTCTCTCTTAATGTTTTACGTATTTTATAAAATGGTCTTTTCTTTCTTCGGATTGACCTAAGGCATGATTAATAAGAAGATGTGAACCACTTATTAGATGAACCATTTTAGCACCACAAATTTGTGTAACTTTTATCCCTAAAAATACTACCTCGTACTCTACTTCATTATTTTATGATTTAAAAGTGTAGTGTATCGCTTGATGTATAGAATCTCTAAAAGGAAATACCAATTAAACCTTTGCTCCACAACCCAAAATACTTAGGCCCCCATAAGTTTGAATTGTCCATTAATTCGGAGGTTTATCAAGATGTGACTCAGGCTCTGCTCCCTCAGAATGGAACTCCACTATAAAATATGCCAAATCTTATACCTTAATTGTTGTTTGAGGAGAAAATTAAATATTATAATCTCCTAATTTTATGATAAACGATATCAGATCCTGGTAAATATTGATATACATCTTTCCTTCTAACTAAGTTTCCCAACTCACAATATGCCTCTTTCGTGAGAAACCTAGAAGCCCTGATAACGTATCCCCACTAATAATAGTTAGTGACTCAAAAAAATCCCACAAATCCTTAACATGTCCTATCTTTTCAGGTTCATCAATCACCATTATACTACTTCGGTCAGGATGAGGGTCAAGATATTCGGCATCCACATTAAATTAATTATAAAGTCTAATTATAACCATAGTATTTTCGTGATTTTTGGGCAGTTTTTATTGCCTCCCATATGACTATAGGTTGACCAACAAATGGATCTTGCAATCGACCTTCTAACTGTACTTTGACAAACGTAGTCAGTTTATATTCTCAATTAAAGTTTGGATTTCTTGCTTTAAAGTAATGAAATTTTTTGTATCATGGCCCATATGGTTATGATACTTTCAAAATCAGGTATTTTGTTTCTCCCTCTAACCTTTTACCCTTCCCTTGGTTTCCATTACTTTTTTACTCTTTCAGGTCCTTATTTATCTGATGAAGTATATTGCTTACTTGACCTTTGCTTCCATTCTCGATTTCGACACCGTTAGAAATGTCTCTTTGAATGGTATTTATCATCAAGATTTCTTTTCTTGTTATGATAGTGATCTCTTTTTAGGGCGAACGTCCTCGTACTCAACGTGTTTAAAGAAACATCCAGTTTCTCTTAATGTTTTACGTATTTTATAAAATGGTCTTTTCTTTCTTCGGATTGACCTAAGGCATGATTAATAAGAAGATGTGAACCACTTCTTAGATGAACCATTTTAGCACCACAAATTTGTGTAAGTTTTATCCCTAAAAATACTACCTCGTACTCTACTTCATTATTTTATGATTTAAAAGTGTAGTGTATCGCTTGATGTATAGAATCTCTAAAAGGAAATACCAATTAAACCTTTGCTCCACAACCCAAAATACTTAGGCCCCCATAAGTTTGAATTGTCCATTAATTCGGAGGTTTATCAAGATGTGGCTCAGGCTCTGCTCCCTCAGAATGGAACTCCACTATAAAATATGCCGAATCTTATACCTTAATTGTTGTTTGAGGAGAAAATTATATATTATAATCTCCTAATTTTATGATAAACGATATCAGATCCTGGTAAATATTGATATACATCTTTCCTTCTAACTGAGTTACCCAACTTACAATATGCCTCTTTCGTGAGAAACCCGGAAGCCCTGATAACGTATCCCCACTAACAATAGTTAGTGACTCAAAAAAATTCCACAAATCCTTAACATGTCCTATCTTTTCAGGTTCATCAATCACCATTATACTACTTCGGTCAGGATGGGGGTCAAGATATTCGGCATCCACATTAAATTAATTATAAAGTCTAATTATAACCATAGTATTTTCGTGATTTTTTGGCAGTTTTTATTGCCTCCCATATGACTATAGGTTGACCAACAAATGGAGCTTGCAATCGACCCTCTAACTGTAGTTTGACAAACGTAGTCAGTTTATATTCTCAATTAAAGTTTGGATTTCTTGCTTTAAAGTAATGAAATTTTTTGTATCATGGCACATATCGTTATGATACTTTCAAAATCAGGTATTTTGTTTCTCCCTCTAACCTCTTACCCTTCCCTTGGTTTCCATTACTTTTTTACTCTTTCAGGTCCTTATTTATCTGATGAAGTATATTGTTTACTTGACCTTTGCTTCCATTCTCGATTTCGACACCGTTAGAAATGTCTTTTTGAATGGTATTTATAACCAACATTTCTTTTCTTGTTATGACAGTGATCTCTATTTGGAGAGGACGAAGACTTCTTGGACTAGGACACAAAATATTTGCTAGTTACTCAAGGACTATAACGATACTTAGTTCTACGTTCATTTTTCAAGGAATTGTGGCTTTCGCGCAATCGACATCTTCAGTAATTTTCTTGATTGTGCTAAGCGTATGAGTCTACAGTTTCTTCTTCAGATCCCTCATGACCTTCACGTTTTTAGACTTCAAATCGAACCTTACCCGATGGAGTTATTATTTCTTCTTTTTTATATCTTAATACCTCAATCTCCCTTTGCAATTGGTCACACTCTTCTTGTATAAGTAATCGTTCTTGTTTCTTGTCATTCATATGTGCTATTTGACTATAAACATATCTTATCATGAATACCTCGGTCATCTAGGTAGGATCCACCTGCATTTCAAAAGTCCATCCTTCAGTATATTCCAAATATAAGCTTATAAACGCATATTGTTTTGGATGTTGTTATACGGTTACCTAACTAGGCTCCTACTATGGTCGTCACTCATGGTGTGAACGATTTTTAAGGGTATTTTCGTAATAAAGAAGGAAATAATAAGATTTTAGGTAACATGTAGAGAGATAATATATCATATAGGTTAAGATTTAAAAATAGATGCTCTCATTGGTTGTTGGGCAGTAAAGTTTTCTCAAGCTTCATTGAATGTAAACAAGATTATTTATAGTTAAATGGGCACAATATGCTTACATGGTCCATGGGCCCATTTCGATAACCCAAGGCAATAGATAACCGAATCTCAATTCTATGTAAGTATCTCCAATTATTATAATTTATTACATAAGCATAAAATAAACTTTAGCTTAATAACTCATTGGTCTCATTTACCCTTCGGAGACTTTCGTCCTTATCAATCCTCGATCTAGATGTAGTCCAAGACTTAATATATCTTATGCTAATTCCAGAACCAAGAACGTATTTTGAAATAATTTCTGTATTTTCTTGTTTATATGGTGATTGTTCCCTTTCTTTTTGCACAAACTGAGAGATGTTTCCCCATTTTCATATGAGAATTGCAGGCTGATTCATTATGCTTGAATATGCTTTATTACTGGTCATATGATTGCTACATCGGCTATTAATGACCAAACCTCGTTCTTTTGTTCTTTGGCCACTTGACATGTATGAAACATGTGATCTTCAACAAAGTTTGATTGCTAATGTTCCACCAAGTTGTCTTTTTAAAGATGGTAATATATCTTCCATTTATAACATTGTGGTTTATCCAGACTCAAGTGAAATAATTTTTAAAGAGCTTATAATCCTTCATCTTCAAGTTCTCAAACTCACTTTCTAAGGATTGAAGCTATATCATTTTCATTTTGTAACTTCCCATGTATTCATATTCAAGAATATCCCATGCCTCCTTACTGCTTGTAGCATTGATGGTTCTTTGCAATTATTATTCGTTACTCTTTTTTTAATAAAAGAATTACATATATTTTTTTATGTTCTTTCTTTAATTTAGTGGCATCACCACTATATAAACTTGTCTTCAAGTATGTTTATTTAAAAAATTCTCGGCATATTCTGAGAAATCTCGTTAAATAAATAGTTTTTTCATTCTTACACACCAAAAACAGTGATTTTCTCCATCTAAATTTGGAAACGTTTCTTGTAGTCTTTGTTTGAGGATGCCATTTTTGGGCTTTGATACCATTTTTTTTTTGCTCGGGTCTATTTTACTTAGAGTAACTGTTGAGGATGAAAAATTTGAAGAAGAATTTGAAGAAAATATATTTGTTTATGTAACTTGGTTTTTTTATATTCAGAGGCTACTTTAATACAATTTCTTTCTCTTATGAGTGAACTTCTTATATACATGTTTATATAGACCTTTCAAACTCTTCTACCAATATATACATGACTCTTCATATCTCACAACTAATTCATGATTTTTCATGTCCATCCATTAGACTTAGACACAAACACATTCATATGACTTTCTAAATTAATTCTAATATTAATTTTAACAATTTGTATTGTAAAAAAAGTCTGGTTTAGCTTAAAAGATACTTACTAATGGAATATTCACAAAATATCTTTCTAGAAATATTTTGGTCGTATCTAATTAGGCTAAAAACCTTGTAAAGTCATCGGTGTTTGACCTCTGTTGCATTCGTGTCATTAAGCTTCTTTCGTCCCCAAAACGAGTCACTAATGTTTCAAATTGTTGCATTCTTACCACGGTCGCGTGCAAATTAACAGGAGGCTGACACGTGTCACTCCAATATACTCATCTACGTTTCATATACGATCACCCATTAAATTCTGTCCAAAATACCCATGTTTAATAGTATTTACATTTTACCTTTTACTTTTAATTTTTTTTATTTAATTTTCACTTAACCTTTTTAACTTTTTTTATTTATTTTTACCTCAAATAATTATTTTTAAATTAACTAATTCATCTTTATTTTCCTTAAAACCCTAATTTTAAATAGTACAAAGCTGCTCTTCTTGTTTCCTTCTCTTCTCTTCGTCTACAACATCTCTATCTTCACCTTGTTTAAAATAACCGAAATGGAAACAGTAACCGCCAGCCAATCGGTTGTGTGCTTCTCGTTCTATGTACCTCGCCTCGAGGAGGTTTGAAGAATGGTTGAATGCTAAAAGGACAGTCAAAAGAACGAAAGCAAACATGAAACCATAAGAAAATATAAATGTTCTTCTTGACTTGATGATGTCCTCAATTTATGAGGAACACAAGGACGAAGATGGTTTCTTGTACATAAGTTACAGTGGGGAGAACACGTTCGGTGGTGCATCGTTGGGTTGAATTTTATGGTAATAAGAAGAAGACGACTAGATCTTGTAATTAGAAACTTAATGATGTGGCTTGCTTCTTTGGTAATGATTTTACTCCCTACTCGCCCAAAAACAAAGAAAAATGGACCCATTTAATATAAAATTGATAAAGTAAAGATTTGAAATAAAATAATAAAATAAATATTTAGGGTAAAATAAAAAAGGTAAATCATTTTAAGTTATAAGTTAAAATAAAAAGTAAAAAATAAAGAGTAAAAAGTAAAAAATAAAAAGTTAAAGTTAAAACTAGTAAACAAGGGTATTTTGGGTAAAATTTAATGGGTTACCGTATATGACACAAGTAGGGGTAAATTAAGATGACACGTGTCAGCATCTTGTTAATCTGCATGCGCTAGTGGCAAGAATGCAACGATTTGAAACATGATTGATTCGTTTTAAAGACAAAAAAAACTTAGTGGTACGAATGCAACAGAGGTTAAACACCAGTAACTTGACAGAGTTTTTAGCCTATCTAATTACCAATGGACATGCTACAGATCATTTAACCAACATAATCGAAAAATTATGAATTCCAAATCGGTAAATTTGGAATTGAATCTTGAAAATTGTACATTAATTGTATAATTATAGAAGTTTTTTCACATACACATTGGTAACAGAGGTATCATATCAAGCCTTCTCTAGGTCACCGATTCGGTAGCTATGGATTATCTTCTTTTTTTTAAACATATGAATTTTAACAGAAAAATTAATCGATCTGAATTTTATCTTTTCATCTTTAGATAAGTGCTTTCCTTTTTTAAGATCCTAAAAAGTTTGCATGTCCAACTGGTCCGATAAGTGTGATGAAACCTTTAACAAAATGACAAAAAAATTTGATTTTTAGAGGTTGTTTTCAAACCAGTCCGATGGATGATGGGTTTGGATTATCTTTGGACAAGTGGAATGGATTCCAAATAAAAATTATTATGATTTTAAATTATCTTCTCGTAATAAAATTACATCAATAAATATAAAGAGAAGAATAAGCTGATAGTTGATTGATAATTCCATACATAAAATTGAGCCTTCTAAACTTCTAATTAGAGTTACTTATAGGTTTGATAACCAATTTAGATGTTAAACTAAATATGTCAATTATATCCCAATTTGATCAAAAATAATTTTTGTTGAAGAGCACTCTCTGACACTTTATAAACCAAAGTTCAGTTACTATAAACACAATAGTATTTACTGGAGATCCTTATGATATTAGGACTCGGGTAAATTACTTGTCGACCTCGATTATGTATTCATACATGCTAAAAACATAGCTAAGTATCAAGGTAGTCTCTCTATTTGTACACTGGAGTGTCCAACCATATAGTCAATGTAACCCGAAGAAGGTCTCTCCCATCTATGTTATTTATTATTTTTATAAATCTTTGCTTGTTGTTGAAAATAATATTTTAGAAAGTCATATTGTACTCTGTTTGTGGCACTACTAAGTAATACGATCATATATATATATATATATATATATAAGGATAATTATTATTAAGAAAATTGCACTTAAAGTATTCATTCAACTATTATATTGTCATCTAGTATCCAGAAAACATATTTTATTACCTTTTAATATCCATCTCAACAACCTAATTACCACTTAATACCTAGCATTATTTTAATACCCTAACTACTTTCACCCTTTCATCAAGAACCACGTAATCAAAATTTATCTTTCTTATTTTCTTTTTTATTTTATTTTTTACAAGATCCATATCTTTCAAACCGGAGCTCGGAAAAAATATACGAAAGTATCATCGCTTTTTTTTTAAGATGAACAAATATTAGACCCATTGATGATATTTTTTGAACTTTTTTAAAAAAATAAAATTTCACCAGTAACAACTCTCAGGAAATCAAGAGAGTTGCAAACAACTCTCATGAAATTGAGAGAGTTGCAAACAACTCTCAGGAAATCGCGAGAGTTGCACACAACTCTTAGGAAATAGAGAGAGTTGTAAACAACTCTCAGATTAGTTTTTCAAACAACTCTCAGGTTAGTTTTTCAAACAACTCTCAGGTATGTTTTTCAAACAACTCTAAGGTTAGTTTTTTAAACAACTCTCAGGTTAATTTTTCAAACAACTCTCAAGTATGATTATCAAACAAGTCTAAGATTAGTTTTTCAAACAGCTCTCAGGCTAGTACTGGTGAAGATACCAGCGGGTATATATAGTCTGGAGGTATTTTAGTCCAAATTGCAATTCGAGGTACCAAGTGACACTATCTAAAAAACGGGTGCTAATGGGTAATTAGATAGTTTAGTGGGTATTTACTGGTACTTTTCTCTTATTATTATATAAAAAACACGCCCACTCGAATATATACCACATCAACCTGATATTTTCGGTTGGCTTACCAAATAATCAGTCAAGTTCAGGGATTTTTACATCCAATTCAAACTGCGTACAACAATTAAGGCACAAGCTCAAACCTAATTACTTAACCAAGTTCCAACAATAAGCTCTTTACTAACTATGGATAACCCTAAAACATAGTGGATAAGATGAACTAACGGTGGTTCTAATGGCCAAAGGAGTAAAATTATGGTTTAACATACATCACTATCAGAATATGTTAGTCATAAATCTATGAATTTTACCTTCCATACCTAAATAAAAAAATAGAATAATAAAATTTTATAGTGGGTCTCTAGCTTCTCACATTTTAGATGCAAATGATAACTCTATTCAGAGACTCACAAATAGTCATTACCATAACTTCGTGTTGGGCTCTTCCTTTGTTGGAGTCCAATTATCATATGGGTTGAGCCCAAATATGGGTAACACATAGGATTTTGGTTTATGTACAAATATAATATATCAAGTGCCTTTTGAGATGAGCATCATATTCTATAGTGCAGTTTTGAGAGAAACACGCGATTCAAGACGGAACTTTGGGCTTTCAATCAGACCGTCTCCTGTTGTATGTTCGGCTTCAATTTTGGTGAGAAGGCTCGTCTATTTTTCCTCTACAATCTCACCAAAAGGTTTTTAATTTGGAGTCTTCTAAGTGTTTTTTCGATCAGCTTCTTCTAACTGCATTTTTAGGGATATTTCAGTGAGTTTTCTGACTTCGGTTCACTATCTTGTGTATTGGGGTTGTGTGTGCTCTAGTTTTATCTAGAGAATAGTTTTGTAACTCGTCTTCTGATAGTGAATATTTTTTTGGACTCTGAAATCAGTCTTGTGGTTTTACTTCCTACACTGGAAAGGTTTTCCACGTAAAAAGTGTTTTGAGTTATTTTCATTTATTTTATTCAGACTCGGTATTCTGTTTGGGATCATTATCTCTAATCATATTTGATACAAGAAGGAATATTTTGTTTGTGCTTCTATTTCCTAAGAAAGTGGTATCAGAGCAAGCTGTTATGTACTTTTATTGTATCAAATATGGAGGCGAATATAAGCAGAATGGTGACGATGAATGGTTCAAATTATCATATATGAAATTCGAAGATGGAAGATCTTCTTTATGTTAAACTTTTTCATTTACGAGTGTTTGGTGATGAAAAACTTAAAGATAAGTCTGATGCGGAATGGATAATTATTCATCGACAGGTTTGTGGCTTTTTTCGGTAATGGGTTGATGATAATGTGTTGAATCATGTTATAGATGAAACAGATGCAAGGAATTTGTGAAGTAAACTTGAGGAGTTATATGCTCGGAAGATAGGAAACAGTAAGTTAGCTTTATTCAAACAGTTGATGTATTTGAGGTATCAAGATGGATTACCTCTTACAGATCACTTAAATACCTTTAAAGACTTGATTAATCAGTTAGTTGTTATGGATATCAAATTTGATGATGGGGTTTTGGTGTTATGGTTGCTTGGTTTGCTGTCAAACTCGTGGGATACTTTCAAAATTTATCTTTCTAATTCATCTCCAGAAGGTAATATCTCAATGACATTGGCTAAAAATAGTGTGTTGAACGAAGATATGAGAAGAAAAACAGTTAGCTTCTCTTCATATTGAGAAACTCTCGTCATTGAGAAACGTGGTAGAAATAAAAATCGCGGTTGGAAAACTAGAGGTAAAAGTAGAAGCAAGAGTCAGAACAAGTCTAATAAATTTGTAGATTGGGAGTGCTACTACTGTCATGAGATCGGGCACACTAAGTTGAGAAAGAAGAATAATTTTGGGAAATCCAACAAGGAGAAGAACAAGGAGAAAAATTATGATGAAAGTGGTGACGAGAAACATGTTGTTGCGGTTTCAGAGAGCTACTTCGTTGTTATTGATGATGCTATTGTGAATTTTGTGTCTGATGAAAGTGGTTGGGTAGTTGACAATGGTGTTACAATTCATGCCACTTCTCGTAGAGAATTTTTCTCATCTTACACCTTTGGTGACTTTGGTTCCGCAAAGATGGGAAATAATGATTTTTCTAAAGTGGTTGGTATTGGTGATGTTTATCTAGAAACAAACATGGGTGCAAGATTGATTTTGAAAAGTGTTAAACATATACCCGATCTTCGATTGAATTTGATCTCTACATGAAAGCTAGATGATGAAGGCTATTGCAGTATTTTTGCGAATGGGCAGTGGAAACTTACTAAGGGCTTGTTGGTTATGGCCAGAGGACAAAAATGTTCAGCCCTCTACATCATGTCTGCATGGGGTGCCTGCTGAGAAAATAACTGCTGTTAATGATGACGTAATGGTTAATATGTGGCATAAAAAACTCAGTCACATTAGCAAAAAAAGATTAGATATTCTAAGGAAAAACATTACATTCGTGGGATACATAAAGCTCATTTAAAGAAATGCGTACATTGT
Organism: Limnanthes douglasii subsp. nivea; assembly: GCA_036936605.1. NCBI lineage: Eukaryota > Viridiplantae > Streptophyta > Magnoliopsida > Brassicales > Limnanthaceae > Limnanthes > Limnanthes douglasii. The sequence continues at coordinate 241,478,138 of JAUPFV010000005.1, read as the reverse complement.
TTAGCTGGAAAGCAGAATAGAGTGTCTTTCAAGAGCTCATCTCCTTCAAGAAAACCAGGTTTGCTTAACTTGGTACATACTTATGTTTGTGGTCTTTTCGAAATGAGAACACTTAGTGGTTGTCTGTACTTTATTACTTTTGTTGATGATTATTCGAGGAAAGTTTGGACTTACACTATGAAAACAAAAGATCGAGTGTTAGATGTCTTTAAGCAGTTTCAAGTTTCAGTTGAGAGACGGACTGGTAATAATTGAAGTATGTTGAAGTAATAATGGGGGATTATACATTGGTCCTTTTTGTTATTATACAAAGGAGCAATGTATTCGGCATCAAAAGACATTTCCTAAGACCCCTCAGTTGAATGGCGTAGTTGATAGACTAAACCGAACATTAATTGAAAGGGTAAGATATCTTCTTTCACAATCACAACTCTCTAAATACTTTTGGGGTGAAACTTTAAATACAGTGGTACATATCTTGAATCTTAGTCCTTCTGTGCCTTTAGACGGAGATATCCCAAATAGAGTTTGGACATGTAAATATGTTTCTTATGATCATTTGCGTGTCTTTTGGTGCAAAGATTATGTGCATATTTTTAAAGATGAGAGGTCTAAACTCAATTAAAAGAGAAGACATTGTGTATTCATTGGTTATATGGTCTTGATGAGTTCGGCTACAGATTTCATGATCTAATTAATAAGAAGCTTATTAGGAGCAGAGATGTTGTGTTTATGGAAGATCAAATAGTTCATAATATTAATAAGAGTCAAAATTTAGTGCATATGTCCGAGAATGACTTGGTAGATTTTGCGCATATTCCGCTTGCACATACTCCTACAGAAGTTAAAGAATATTCAGATGGTAACTCATCTTCTTCAAGAGGTTCACATATTTTTTATATTGGTGATCATGATAATGATTTCGTGGATGAACAAGAGAATGAAAAAGATGTTGAACAACCTGAAGTTCCAACGCGGAGATCTACTAGAAATAGACAACCCTCTACTAGATATCCTTCTGATCAATATATTTTGTTAACCGATGCAGGTGAGCCTGAGTGTTATGATGAGGCTGTTAGTGGTGTGTGTAAAACTCAATGGATTGAAGCAATGAATGAAGAGATGCAGTCACTTCATGAGAATCATACATTTGAGTTAGTGAAGCTACCTGAAGGGAGAAAAGCCTTGAGTAACAAGTGGGTGTATAGGTTGAAGCAAGATGATAGTTCTCTGTAACCAAAGTACAAAGCAAGATTGGTAGTCAAAGGTTTTGGTAAGAGAAAAGGTATTGATTTTGATGAAATATTTTATCCAGTTGTAAAAATATCGTCTATTCGTGTGGTTCTAGGTATTGAAGCTAGTCTAGACTTGGAAATTGAGCAAATAGATGTAAAAACAACATTCTTGCATGGTGACTTGGAAGAAGAGATTTTTATGAAACAACCTAAAGGTTTTGTGGTTGAAGGAAAAGAAGATTATGTGTGCAGACTGAAAACGAGTCTATATGGTTTGAAGCAAGCTCTAAGACAGTGTTATAAGAAGTTCATGTCAGGTGTGGGGGAGCAGGACTACAAGAAGATTTCTTCTGATAATTGTGTATTTGTGAATAAATTTGTCAAAGTTGATTTTATTGGTCTCTTACTTTACGTGGATGATATGCTTATTGTTGGGAAGAATACTTCGCGGATTGATTCTTGGAAGAAACAGTTAAGTAAGTATTTCTCAATAAAATATTTAATCCCAGAAAAGCAGATCATTGCCATTCGAATTACTAGAGAGAGCGATTCGAAGTAGTTGTTCTTGTCACAAGAAAAATACATTGAGAAAAATCTTCAGAAGTTTAAGATGGACAAAGCTAAAGTGGTTAGCTCACCACTTTTCGGTCATTTCAAGTTAAGCAAGAAACAATGTCCTTCAACTAATGATGAAAAAACAAATATGGCTAATATTCCATATGCATCTGCAGTTGGAAGTCTCATGTATGCCATGGTATGTACTCGTCCTGACTTAGCTCATAATGTTTGTTTTGTGAGCAATTTTTTGTCCAATCCGCGTAGAGAGCATTGGGAAGCCGTGTAATGGATTATGAGGTATTTGCGAGGAACCTCTAATTTAAAGCTTAGTTTTGGGATGGAGAAACTTGAGTTGTTGGCTTATTCTGATTCAAACTTGGCTGGAGATGTTGACACTCGCACGTCTACTTCTGCATATTTGGTTAACTTTTGTGGTGGCGTTGTTTCATGGAAATCAAGACTACAAAAGTCTGTTGCTCTTTCAACGACAGAAGCTGAATTTATTACAGTAACAAAAGCAAGTAAAGAGCTAATATGAATGAAGAACTTTTGAGAGAATGCAACACAGGTATGTATTGTTATGTGATAATCATAGTGCTATTCATCTCGTGAAGAATTCGTCGTTTCACTCAAATTCGAAACATATTGATGTGATATATCATTAGATTTGAGATATTCTTGATGCTAAACTAATGAAGGTTGATAAAGTTCATACAGATGATAACGGGTCTGATATGATGACAAAGGCATTGCCTAGGAGAATGCTTGAACATTGTAGATTGATCGGCATGATGGCGAATCCTCCCATATAGTCGTGAGGGGGAGATTTGTTGGGCTTTTCCTATGTGAGAGTCCAATTATCATATGGGTTGAGCCCAAATATGGATAACACATAGGATTTTGGTTTATGTATAAATATAAATTTATACAGTATCTTTTGAGATGAGCATCATATTCAAAAGTGCAGTTTTGAGAGAAAAATGCGATTCGAGACGGAATTTTGTGCTTTCAATCGGACTGTCTCCTGTTGTCCGATGAGCTTCAATTTTGGTGAGAAGGCTCGTCTATTTGTCCTCTACAATCTGACCAGAGGGTTTTGATTTGGAGTCTTCTAAGTGTGTTTTTCGATCAGCTTCTTCTAACTACGTTTTTGGGATATTTCAGTGAGTTTTCTGATTTCGGTTCACTATCTTGTGTATTGTGGTTGTGTATGAAGTTGTCATACTTTGTGTGTTGTATGCTCTAGTTTTATCTTAAATAATAGTTTTGTAACCCGTCTTCTGATAGTGAATATTTGGTTGGACTCCGAAATCAGTCTCTTGGTTTTCAAACCATGTTAGAAAATAATGTTTGGAGATGTTGAATTTATTCCAGACTAAAGAAGCCCACATAATGTTTGGAGCAGCATGCAAAATAAACTTATATGTACTATATATCATGAATATATTACAATTTTGGTATGGGATCCTGTGAAAAACATCAACACGTTCTGAAGGGATGTGGAGTAAATTAATAGCATTACTAACATCAAGAAAATAGTGTTTATGGCACCGTCTACCTAAGCAAATCAGAGAATCCTTAAAATCCACGAGTCATTACTTATAATATCTGAAACCATGTTTTTTCGTGCAATCGAGCGTCTCGGATGATACTTCAACCATAGTGGTTAACAATGGATGTAGAAAAAAAACAAAGGATAATACCATCTATAGGTGGAGGTTCCGACGTCAACATTGTAAATTTTTACAGCAAGGCTTCTAAGTTGTAAAATACTTTTCCACCCCAGCTCGGGGAGGAGTCCGTTTTGAATCTCCGTATGAAAAAAATATATATATGTTAGTTTAAATTATTTTTTAAAACAAGTATCGATAAATTAAATAATATTTTATTAGATTGAATTTTTATGGGTAAATTAAATGCCATTATACAGTTAAAAAATATGGCAGGTCCTATATGTTTTTCATTTTTCTCATGTTAGTCCTCATCATTTACCTTTATAATAAATGGGTCCACCATGTTGCAAAACATGCAATAAATATGTCATTTTTTTTAAACGAGCCCAACTTTTCTTCCATGATTACCCTTTTTACTTTTTACTTTAACCCACTCTCATTTACCCTAATATATTACCTATACCAGGCCCTAATTAAATAAAAAAAACAACACAAGTCGATTGTTTAGAATTATAACTATCCAAATTAAAATAACTCAACTTAAAATGCAATAAGTTATCTTAAAACAAAACCTGAATTTAATTTATCCAATAACGCACCTACCTACTTTCAGCATCTCTAAATTCATTCCCAAATACCCAGTTTTCTAGCCCTAGTCGAGTTCCCAATCTCTCTCATTTTAACAACCTTAATCTAATCCAATAACGCGTTTCTGCTCAACGTCAACTCTTTCACCCAAATCAAACCTTCCAATACCCAAATCATATAACGCGAACTAAATTCATCTTCTCAAATCATAAAACTTTGAATCCTTTTATCCAATCCATCAATGGTGAGAGTTGGTTACGAGGGTAAGTATTTGTTCGTGCTCTCGATTTTAGGAATTGTCCAGTTGTTAGTGTTATTGTTAGCGATGTTGGTTTATAGGTTTTATTGTTTTTTGAATTTCAGGTCCAAACGAAAATCTTATTTCTTTTAACTTCTACTTTGATGGTAAACTTATGGTAAGCGGAATTTTAAATACGTTGGAGGAAAATCACAAATAATAGACTACGTAAACCCAACCAACTTTTTTTATGGAACTAAATGCCATGGTTTGCCTCACAGATGCAAAGGACGAAGGAGGGATTTTATATTTTGCTTACAACCTACCTGGTATGGATTATGCTCTCATAATATTAGAGACTGATGCAGACACAGTTTAATTGGCACAAAGGCTTGGTCCACACATAGAGGTATATATATATTATGATTCTACTCCACATATAAAAGTTGTATTGACTCCAACAAAACTTAGAAAAAACATGACAGTCCATATTGTTGACATTTATGAAACTATAAGCATTGTAATAGCCTAGGTTGGAGACAATGTACAAATTTAGGAGAATGTTGTAGAAGATAATGTTGGAATACTTGTAGAGGATACTGATGTAAAGACTGAGAATGTTGTTGAAGATAACATTGGAATACTTGTAGAGGATACTAATGTAGAGACTGTTGGAGTATTTGGGACTTAGTGCTAGAGTTTCAAAGGAGAATGGTGGTGATGTAGAGGAGGATGCATGTACTAAAGTTGTTGAGGGGAGTGGTGATGTTATAGAGAAGGAGATTATTGGTGATGTAGCACGTGTTGGTTTTCAAGAGACTTGTGCTAGAGTTGAAGAGGATAATTGTGGTCATGTAAAGGAGGAAACTGTTAGTGATGTGGCCCATGATGGTGTTCAAGAGACTTGTGCTAGAGTAAATATTAGTGAATATGACACTTACAATACAACGGGGATGAGTGACAGTTTTACTAATAGTGATTGTTCAAATTGCAGCATTGACGTTAATAGTGCTACGAGTACCAAAGAGGAGTACAATAGTAGTGGTAACCTAACCAATCTTAAAGACTCAGATGAAGAGTATATCACAAGGAGCAATAGGAAACAAAGGAAGCACAAGAAGTCCAAAATGAAAACTTTGGGCCTCATACTAAACTCTGGTTTATTGAGTTATAGTTTGGGCTTGATTTCAATTTATCAGCGCATTTCAAAGACACTATCAGAGAGTATGGCATTAAATAACAACGTAATATCTACATGTATACGAATGACATATTTAAGTTTCTAACAAAGTTGTAACTAGTATGTTTAAGTTTCTAACAAAGACAGTGCACCAAACTGGACGATTAGAATCTTTCACGATGTACACTAATGTGTGCCTACCAACAAGAACAAAATGATTTTGTATTGAAGGTTGCAACAATATTACCACAAAATAATTAAGACAAATACAGGGTATACTCTAATTGTTAAATGTGACGAATGAGTTTTTAAAAGAGTAAATGTTTGTTGGGCTAGTCTAGATGAAGGTTTTAAGTCTGGTTGCAGACCAGTATTGGTATTGGAAGGCTTTTTCTTAAGAGGGGCCTATGGGGCGCAGCTGCTTGTGGCTGTTGCAAGTGGATGTGAATGACCAGATATACCCGTTGGCTTAGGCCATTGTAGAGTCTGAAAACAAGAATATCTAAAGTTGGTTTCTGCAACTACTCGGTGATGTTATTAATATAAAAACCAAGGTAGCTTTATCTGGATGTCGGACAAGAAAAAGGCCTTGTACCAGCCTTGCAAGCCATATTCCCCAATTCATAGCACAAATTTTATACAAGAAATTTGTTCGCAAATATGAAGAAAACATTCCCTAGATAAAGAGTAGCATAATCTGTTTTGGGCTTCTGCTAGGTCTACTTGGGTTGAACAGTTCAATTACTATATGGAACAGATGATACAGTGCAACCAAAACTCTTATGATTGGTTGTGATACAGACCTCCTTCAGAATGGTCAAGATCACATTACGACATTGAAAAAATAATCTAGCATAAAATTTTAACTCAATAATATTATAGTACCGATCCAATGGTATAATAGGTTGTTAGAATAAATTAGGGAGCAATCTCTTAGGAAGATTGTTAAGAAGAGGAAATATGTACAAAAATTGAATCAATGGATATGTTTTGATATCCCAAAAAAGTTGGTAAAGATTATTGATAAAGTTGGGCAGTGTCGAGTTCTACAATCATGGAGGGCTTTCATATTACTGAAGGACAAAAGCAGTATATCATGGATATAGATACGCATGAGTGTGCTTGCAGGACTTGGAAACTATCGGGTGTACCATGTTGTCATGCTGTTTTAACTATATTTTTTTAGCAGGACACCAACATGTTGATTATGTTGCGAGCGACTTTCTAGTTGCAACACATATGAGAATCTATTCTCATATTATTAACCTAGTCAACGGGTGCAAATTTTGACCTTCCAACCCTTTTCCAATCGTTGAACCTCCACGGGACATCATAGTTAGGGAGAGACGGCAAACAGTGAGAATGAAGGAAAAATCAGAGCTTATTCAACCTTCTACGGTAGTGCCATACAACAACCAAAAATGCAGTGAGTAATATTAGGACAACCGAAAAATGAATATACACAAGTACTAGTAAGTTTTAACTAGTTTATATTATTTTTATTTATCCTTAATATTACTTTTAAATTTGATTATTTTTATAACAGTTAAGAATAGCTCAAATGGGTAGTCCTGGAGGACAATCAGACGTAAATTATATTATTATTTTCCTTTGTGAATGCAGATACGCATATGGTTATCTTATTAATATAGTATTTTTGTTAAGTGTATAACACGGATCATCTTCAAATGGTGATAAATGTATAGTATAATTGTTCTTCATAAGCGGATGAGTGTGTTATTACAGCTACTATAGTTTTTCTTCACATGTGTGGTTGAATGTGTTATTACAACTACTATAGTTGTTCCTTACATGTGTGGTTGAGTGTGTTATTGCATGTATTGTTGAGTATGGTTCTAATAAGTAAAATATTCATATTTTTGTGTGGTGTTGTTTATGCAGGATAGTGTGGTCTATTGTATTGATAGATGAGGAGACAACTTGCATAAGAATGTGGTCTCGACTGTAAGATTCTAACTTTTTCTATTAAAGTGGGTTTAGACATATTATTCAAGTGGTGTATTGGAATTTAAATGTTCATCTTATATTTGGTATATGGGCTGGATTATCCTTATTCTCATCTCAAAATAGTATTACATTCACACATAACAACTGGATGAGGACATCAAATATGTAGCAGTTCAATGCTACAAAGTAGGCATCAGCTTCGACGACAAGCAAGTAACGGAAGCTACCTGAATCATGGTTAGAAAACGCAAAGGAAAAAAAGTTACGTAATAACATTTGACTTGCACATCGATTTTCTACAACTGCATCACATGGTGGTGCAGCATCTACTGTTAGTTCAGGTAACACAATGTTTAATATCAATATTTTTGCTAGTGTTGTTTATGGATCTTGCATTGGGAACTCATACAACTTTGTCGTCGCAACAGGAGGTTCCTAATCATAAGTAGCCAATATTGACTGGATAATATATTCTATTTTTTGTATGGGTGAATTAGATGTTTTTTGTAATGCATGCTCGTTATATTGATTCACAAAAGCTATATTTACAGTTGTGGTCACTCGTTACATATTAAATTGAGTATATATTAACAAGAATTACATGTTATATACAGATGTCAACAAACAAAAAACAGGTTTATCATAAGATTTAAAGATTATATTGAGTCTGTATTGAGTGTGTATTAACAAGATTTAAAGGTTACATACAGATATTAACAAAAAAAATAGGTATGTTATAAGATTAACATGTTACATAGAGTGTCTATTAACAAGATTTACATGTTATATTGGATTTACATGTTATATCTAGGTCTATCATAAGATTAAAATGTGATTCAACATAGAAAACCAATACAATATCCAATATATATAAAAATGCCAAATAAAACACACTACATAATTTATGTGATTCAATTTCATCCAATTTCCAAACATTAACTTCAATGGATGAAGCCACTACAAAAAACACTACAATCTCAGAGTCAAAACTTAAAAAGTTTACAATAACATAAACACAAGATCATCCGTAAGAACCCAAAAAGCAATCTTCTTCCAGTGACATTCAGCTTCCAACCTTCCAATCATCTTCAATACGCAATTAATTACGATCTTTGAGAGATCGTTGACAAGGGAAGCAACCAACCTAAAATACCCACAGTTTTTACTTCTCTATATACAATAATATTGTATACATATGAATTAAAATTTATCAAGAGCACAAATATGTAAATCGAAAATATACTTACCCTAAATTTGATGCGGTCATAAATTTCCTATCCGGATTCGGGGAACTCCAAGATGTGAGTTATGGTGGATATAAAACAATGATAGAAACCATCCGCAATCGAATTCACAAAACCTTTTGATGTTCTAATAAGACATGAGAGAAGAAAGAAGAGAGAATCAATTTTGAAGAATTAGTTTTAGGTTAAGTTAAATATAATTCACTATGTATTTGGTAATGAATTTAGGGTTACTGAAATTAGGTAGATGGGTTGTTGGGTAAATTAAATTCTGGTTTTGTTTTAATATAGGTTATTGGATTTTAAATTTCGTTATTTAATTTGAACTGATTATAATTGTACACCGTGGGTTTTTTTGTTGGTTTTTATTTTATTTGGATCGGATATAGTTAATATATTAAAATAAATGATGTTGGGCTAAAATAAAAAATAAAAAGATATGTTTACTGTTTCCACATCAGCATCCTGCTTGGACCATCATGTAGCAAGCCTAAAATTAATTATAAAAATAAAACTTAGTTAGGTTAAAAAAATCATGTTTATTGTATTATTTGAAATATAAAAAATTTGTTTATTGAACATATGAAAGATTGAGACTAAGGTGGACATATAGCAAGCATAAAAGCCAAGCATGTTTTTAAACCGACATTCTACTTTATTAGCTTTAGTTATATTTCTTTAGATTTGAGCAATCAAAAAAAATTATTTGATGATATTTGTTTCGTGAGTCACTAAGTTAGTATTAATTAATTAAAATATTAGCTTTAATTGATTTTAAATTTTTAATTATATATTTGTTTATAAAATTTAATTTTTTAATTGTAATATTGATTATTGAACGATATTTAAATTTTTATTTAATTAATTTCAGTCTTGTACTATTGGGAGTTTGTGCTGATAAACTCTAAAAGAACTATTTTATGTTAAAAATTAACTTGCCACAGATAATGAATAGAAAGCGAAAACGAAATTGTATGAATTTCGGGATTGCGTTGGTCATAATTTACATAATAAATGAATAGAGACAAAGAAAGGTATATGGCACTACTAATTGAACTTATCGGCAACACGTTGATGCTGTATAACTTTGCCAAATCACACAGTGTTCACTCTCCTTTAAGACACGTCGTTAATTAGAAACACGTACATTAACAGATCCAAACATTGTAAACGACAGATACAGTAACAGCTTGTATTACCATGTCTAGACGTTACCGTGTAAGATTTCCTAGCACGTCTCTAATAGGTATATGGCTAAATCCGGTTTCAACAAGATAACTAGTCTTAATATTTTGTTCAATTTAAAAATTCACAAAAAAGTTTATTTTCGTTGGAGGACTTTTTCAATCGACAAAAAAACTACTCGTTGGAGGACTTTTTCAATCGACAAAAAAACTACCGGTCGCGCGGCGGGTGAAATTTTCTCCTACCAACGAGTGAACAAACGGGATGTAAAAATAACTTAACAAAAATTTAAAAACACTATGTTTTAATCTTGACATATTTAGACCAAATTTAAATATATAACCCTTATATTATATGGAATTATAACTTTATTTGTAGGGTAAATAATTTCAGTTCAACAACTTAATCTCTTATATTATATAACTTTATTTGGAGGGTGAATAATTTCAGTTCAATAACTTAATCGTTAGTGTACATGAGTAGTTTATATTTCTACATCCATAGCAAAATAACCCCGAACGATCCATCTTTGAAATAAAGTTGCATATGTAGTTTTCAATAAATATAATATTCACGCTTATAAATAAATTTTGATACAAACGTATTAGATATTACAGGTAGAGTAGAAGTAATTTGTAGATAGAAAGATTTTCGAAAAATTATACAAACTAAAGATGAATTAACCGAAAATGTATATTAGAAATTGTTAGAATTTTTTCAAAATATATCATAGGCAAAGATTTAGATATAAAAATGTTTGCTGATATTTAAAAGACAAGTTTTATTGAAGACATGATTATTTTTTACTAGACCAAAAATTTGAACGGAATAAGTTCAGAATAAGTTGAAGGCATATTATCGATGACTTAATCCGAAGTTGTTTGCCCGAATGCTATTTTGGTCAACAGTTCATTCATGCTAAGTTTAAGTTCGTGATCAACGTAGATTTTTTGTATTTGTTCGGGTTCAAACAATTGAATTTTTTATTAAACGAGTTTTATTTTATGTAGGTTTCATATTAATTTAGATTTTTTATTTATGAGGTTACCTAATTTAAAGGATTATAGTTTTATTACAATCGTACGTTAATGAGAGTTAATATGAAGTGTATGTTGAACAAATATAGTTTTTCTAAGCTTATAAATATAAGAAGAAACACAGAACTAGTCAGAAGAGTTTACATTCTTTCTAGTGAGAGAAAGCTCTCGTTTTTTAGAGAGAAAGTGAGATGAGTGATAAACATTGAATATGGAGTTCGAAATCACGTTATTTATGGAAATTCTAAGAGTTTTATAATAGAGAGTGATTAAACACTTTGTGTTTTGAGAGACTTTATGTAACCTTCTTGTTTAATAAAAACATAATATTTGTTACCCATAGACATAGAATTATTTCCACAATCCAAACCACATTAAATATTTTCAATGTGTTTGATTTCTTTAAACCTTCTTTTATTTGTTGTTTCCATCGAACATGATGTATTTGTCTTTGCTCGATTAATTTTCGAACAAGTGATGCGGTGATCGTGGGTCAACAACAAAGAAGAAGTAGATCGATGGCCGATTGTTGAAGAAACATATCTCATATGGAAACCGAAAAGTCATGAAAGATGAGTTCCATGAATCTTAACCCAGAAAAATTAGATGGATCAAGTGACTTTAACCTCTAGAGAAATAAAGTCGAGGCTTACCTAAGGGATTATTGGTTGTCATCAATGAGAAATCTACACATGTTGATGCGGTAGTACTTTCGATAGCTCATACAACCCTTATATTAAGCTTAGGAGATGAAATATCGAGTGAGCTATCTGAAGAGCCTACGACGCTAGGATGTAAAATCGACTTGAGGCGATTTTCACAAAGTCATTTATGAATAGATTTTATCTCAAAAAAAATATTCACACGCTGTTTATATATAATATCAAAAAAATTTGAAGGTACCTAGACGGTTACGATAAAATTATATTTGACTTCAATGCAGTCAATGTAAGGGTGAAGGAAGAGGACCAACCAACCATCCTCTTCAACATTTTGTTGAAGGAGTATGAATACTTTGTAGACGCCATCTTCTACGGGAAAAATAAAATTTACCATTGCTAAAGTGGTAAATTCCTTGAACTCTAAAGATCTTCAAAGATAGTCTGTTCTAAAAGGTGACTTTGAAGGTCGCTGACTGTGAGGGAGGTGCAGGCCATGAAAGAGAGATTAAAGTAAAATAAGATGGAAATCTAAGTTTAAGTCCAATGGACCTCGTTATAAAGTGATGTGTCGGGTATGCAAGAAGAAATGACATATTAGTATGAACTATCCAAAGAGACGAAAGGGCAATAGCTATCGGAAACAATATTCATATATGAAAGAATGGTGTATTTTAATTGTAAGTAAGTTGATGGGCTAATGACTTCTTATTCTTGAAGGTAACAAAATAAATAAAGTGTTGGATGCGGGTGCATCATTCTAGATGTTGATTCATTATCTTTGAAAATGCTTTATTGTTGGTCATATAATTGCTACATTGGTTATTAATGATCAACCTTGTTCATTTGTTCTTTACCCACTTGACATGTATGAAACATGTGATCTTCAACAAAGTTTGATTGTTTATTTTCCACCAAGTTACACTATTTTTGGAGATGGTCATATCTATTGCACTTATAATATTATGGTTTATCTTGATTTGCGTGAAATAATCTTTCCAGAGCTTATAATCTTTCTTCAAGTTCCGAAACTCACTTTCTAAGGATTGAAGCTTTATGGTTTTCACTTTGGAACTTCCTATATTTTCATATTCAAGAATATGTCACGCCTTCTTACATCTTGTAGCATTGATGATTCTTTGGAAAATACTCTTCGTTACTTCTTCTTACATCAAAATTAGAAATTTTACATCTTTCTTGATGTTCTTCTTCAATATAGTGTTATCAGTAGTATATAAACTAGTATTGTATTATGATTATTCAAACCATCTTCAACATATTCCAAAAAATCTCGTGAAATAAATAGTGTTTTCATTTTCACACACCAAAAAATTATTTTTCTCCATTGAATTCTAGTACGAAACTTTGCTTGTAGCCTTTGTTTGAGGATGCCATTGTTGGGTTTTGATATCACTTTATTTCCTCATGTTGACTCTTTTACTTGGATTATTTTTCTAATATATAAATTTTGAAGGAACATTTGGATAAAATTCAATTGTTTATGTAACTTTGGTTTTTTTTATACTAGAATATTACTTTAATTCGATGTCTTTCCTTTATAAGTGAACTTATTATATAAGTGTTTATATAGAATTTTCACACTCTTCTATTAATATATATCAATCTTCACGTTTATTTAATCAATGTATGATTTTTTATGTCCATACATTGAACTTAGAAACATACATTAAACCTCGAGACATTCATAGGACTTTTTAGATTTTTCTAAAGATTACTTTTGCACTTCATTTTCAATGAATTAATTCCAATATTGATTTTAACAATCTGTTGTAAAAAAATTATTTTTTGGTTTAAAAGATATTAAGTAATAATGCATTCACGTAAAATATATTTTAGAATATCTACGCCTACATTGATGGTATGCTAATCGTGAATGGACATGATACAAATCATTTAATCAATATGATAAGAAATCGAGAATTTCCAATTCGTAAATTTGGATTTGAATCTTAAAAACTATACATTTTGTGTATAATTAAATAATTTTTCTATATACTTAGTTAGTAAGAGAGATACCGTATTTTATAAACGAGTTCTCAATTTTAACATTAAAATTAATCAATCTGAAATATATTATCTTTCCATCTTTAGACAAGTCATTTCATTTTTTAAGATCTTCAAAAGGCTCATCCGGTCCAATTGGTCTAATGAGTGTGATGAAAGTTTTAACAAAATAAAAAAAGGATCTTATTTCTCCCGAGGTTCTTTTCCAACTAGTCCCCGTATATGATGGGTTTGGATTCTATTCAGAAAAGTATAATGGGTATTGAATAAGGATTACTAGGGTTTTAATCTATTTCTCTTAATAATATTAAAATTAATGGGAATAAAGATACAGAGAGGAAGAAGACGATAGTTGATTAGGTTGTTGTGTTTGTGAACTTGAAACATTCAATAAAGAATCAGACCGAGAAACTGCTGAAGAAGCTTTAGTTTGATAATGGCTCGAAATATGTGAACAAAGAATTCACTCGGTATTTGCAAAGCTTGGTATTTATAGACACTGAACCGGGAGTGGTACTCCCTAATAGAAAAATCTTGCTAAGAGAATAAACCAAAACTTAAGATGTAACATTTGAATGTGTGTGGGTGTGCTTCCTACACACATGTGAAGCAAGACAACCTTTTGCCGATATCATTCAAAAATTTATTCCCCAGCTATTCGAAAGAAGTAAAAGAGTATAGGTTGTGGTTCCTTAAACCTGGACGTCAAAAGGTTGTGATAAGAAAGTATATGGTTTTCAAAAGGAGAAAACACCATTGACGAAAGCGATGGAGACCCAATCGTGTATTGTCGAGAAGAGATACAAAATTGATAATGCATCTGATCTAGAACATGAAGTTGTTATTGCTTTTTTCAAAACTTATTTAGGACATGGTCGAGCTTCGGCTGACAAAAATAAAGTTTAATCATTTTATGAGTCCGAAAATAGTTGAGGATTCGATGTTCCAAAGACTTCAGATGATCAAATTCTTGAATAACATAGACTTGAAAGTTATCAATTGGTGAAAGATAAGTAAGAAAACTAAGAAGGTCGTCGCAGAGGTATGGTTTTACTAATGTTATTGGTTTTACTTTTTCTATTGAACCACAAAGATATGTAATTGAAAAAACCAATATCGATGTTATGAAGAACAGTAACTAAAATAAGTAACTTGCAACCACGAATGAAAAACTGAGATCTCTCAAAAAGATGGACACCTGTCTTTTTTTGAAGTAGTTGAAAGGTCAGAACCTTGTTAGGAGGAAGGAGGTCATGTATTCGTGGTATTGAGTTACATGATACAAGACTATACATGTGGTAAAGGGCCTTATGCAAAATAAATGTTTGGATTTCAGTGAGATATTCTCATTAGTTGTGAAATAAACCTCCATAAGGGTGTATTATCAATTGTTGCTAGACTTGATATTGAGATATATTAAATAGATGTTACTACTGCCATCACGTGTGATTAACTTTAATAAACAATTTACATGTGTCAACCAAAATATTTTAAAGAAAATAAGAAAAGTGATGTGTGTTTGTTAAGGCGGTTAGTAGGCCTATCAATTCGGTAACCCATCTGAGACTGGTTCGATTATGTAATCGAACTAATTAACGAGGCGAAGTTTGAACATGGACGGATTAGCGGTTTGGATCAATAAATCTAATAAAAATCCGATTAAATTTCTTTTAATATATATATAGTTTTTGTTTTAGCTTTCAATATCAATTAATATTTAAAAATTAAAGTAATATATTCATATTATTCAAAAATATTTAATTAAAATATAATAAAATATACTATAACATATTACATATATAAAACGATATGTAAAACAAAACAAAAAAGGCGAAAAACTTTGTGATCCCGAATTCAGGCCTCCAAGAACCTGAATTCAGTTTCTTGAAAACAAGGCCATGGGCCTAGCTTTTTGACAATCGGTGAAGCCTGTTTCACTCGTTCTTCGTTGCCTAACCCTAGTGAAGATCGTTTCACAGCCTAACAGCCTCTCAGCCTCTCTTTCACTCGTTCCTCTCTCCTTCACATTCGCTCAGATCTTGCCCTAAACCCTAGAGGAGATCGTTTCACAGCCAATCAACCACACAGCCTTTCTTTCACTTGTTCCTCTCTTTTTCGCATTTTCTCAGATCTAGCCCTAAGCCATACATGCAAAAATTGATTTCAGTTCTTCATCATGAAGAACGAAATCGAGTAGAGCCGCCATCAGAAAGTCTTCTAGTCTCATCTCAGAGTCTACCTTCGAAGGTCCTGCCCCACATCTCTGAGGCTCGTTTCTTCGAAAATCCAACTTTCGAAAGGAATGAGTCTCCAAATAAAGAACCTTCCAAAGGCGAGAAGGAGTCTAGTATGCAGCTGGTACAAAAATCTCCAAGAACTTACGGAGAGGTTTTAAAGATGGGAAAAGAGGCGATACAATCATCTACTGCCTCGGTTGAGGGTTTCGTCCACGACAAAGTGGAAATTGGCGCTGAAGACGGGTATACATATGTTAAATTTAGCGAAAAAGATAAGTTTTTCTAAACTCTTTATCTAAATTTACATTGATTGCTAAATTTTCGTATGGTTGTCCAACTGCTTTAGAATTTAGATCATATTTAGAGTCTTTAAAACCTATAGGTAATTACAGTTTATATAAATGGGAATTTAGGCATGTTTTTATGGAATTTGATAATATGTTAGATGTTAAAAGCTTCTGGAAGTATAATGTCAGGTCTATAGGTCAGTTTACGTTTAGGATTTTAAAATGGAGCCCTGATTTTAACCCCAAACGTGAGTCTGACTCCCGTTTGGGTATCATTTCCTAAATTGCCTGAATTTATGTATAATAGAGATACTATAGAAAGTTTAGTGAAGGCGGTTGGTGTACCTTTAAAGTCTTGGTTACCTAATAGAAATAGGGTTAGTTATAATTGTTGTGAAGTATGGACTATTTTGGATGTCTCTAGTATCCTTCCTAATAGAATATGGGTTAGTTTTGGGGATAAGGAAGGTTTTTGGCAAGATATAAGCTATAAAGATAAGCCTTCTTATTGTAAGAAATGTAGACATTTAGGTCATAAAGATAGTGCTTGTAAATCAGATGACTTAGAATATAAGAAATCTCAGAATTTAAAAAAGATTGAAGTTAATAAGGATAGAAAGAATGGTAATATTTGGGTGCCTAAAACTAAAATTAACAGAGATGATAATAATAAACAATCTAATATGGATGAGTTTATTGGAAAAATGAATGATAAAACTAGTGTTAATGGCAAGGAAAATTCACAGATAGTTGATAGAGATATTAATAGTGCATCTGTTAAAGCATTGAATAACATTAGGAATACAGAACCTTATCAACGTGATGTGATTATTAGTGGCAGTGTTAAACAATTTGCATGTGAGAATGTAGATTGTAATGTAAAAATAGTGTCTGATAAGGAATTGTCTTCTAATAAACTGAATGTAGCACCTGAAAATAAGACTGATATGGATAATCAAGTTGTGCAGTTAGGTAAAGCATGTAGTAATAAGGATATTGTCTTGCATGATAGTGTTAAGCAATTTGTATGTGAGAAGATAGGAAAAGCATGTAGCAATAAGGAAATTGATTTACATGATGATATTATTAGAAAAGATGCCAGTTTATTTGTAGTTAAACATTCTGAATGCAATGATAAAGAGTCTGTTAGAATTATTGAAAACAATTGTGTTGTTAAAGATAATAACATTTCATTATCATGTAAGCATGTTGTCTCTGATACTTTGCCATTAAATGATTGTAATGTACATGATGATAGTATTAGAAAAGATGAAAGTTTATCTGCAATTGAACATCCTGAATTAAATGCTAAGGAGTCTGTTAGACATATTGATAACAACTATACTGTTAAAAATAATAACATTTCATTGTCATGTGAGCATGCTGTCTCTGAAGTTGATACTTTTCTATTGAATGATTGTAATACATTTGATGATATGGTTAGAAAGGATGACAGTGTATCTGCAGTTAGAAATATTGATAACAATTGTGTTGTTAAAGATAATAACATTTCATTGTCATATAAACATGTAGTTGATACTTTGACATTCAATGATTGCAATACACATGATGATAGTATTAGAGAATATGACAGTTTAGATAACAACTATGCTGTTAAAAATAATAACATTTCATTGTCATGTGAGCATGCTGTCTCTGAAGTTGATACTGATATGGTTAGAAAGGATGACAGTGTATCTGCAGTTAGACATATTGATGACAACTGTGCTGATAAAGATAATAACATTTCATTGTCATGTAAGCATGTTGTCTCTGATACTTTGCCATTGAATGTTTGTAATACGCATGATGATATAATTAGTAATAACAATCTAATAATATCTGAAAATTTAAATAAAACTGACAGTCATTCAAAAAAAGTTAGAGAATCATCTAATAAGAATATAGTAAGTGTTTCTTTAGAACATTAGAGTAAAACTATAAAATTTCCTAATCATTTGGAAGATTTTGTAGTAGTAACTAATGAAGATATAATCAATGAAATTGAAAATATAAAGTTAAGTAATCCATTTAATCCTTTGTCTGATGAAGAGATAGAAGATGTAGAAGATGTTGTAGAAGATCAGATAGTTATAGATAGGCCTAGTCTAAGTGAGCCTAACTCACCTAAACAAAGAAAACTGTTAAAAGAATCCTCTAATGTTAGTGTGAGAAGATCTGCTAGAAATAGAATGACAGCTAGAACAAGGAACTTTAAAAGGTCTTTAGGATCCTCCTTTAAAAGTTTAAGATGACATTATTGATTAATTGTAATGTAAGGGGAATTGGAAATCATAAAACTCTAAGAAGATTAAAGAATCTGACTAAGAAATTTGCTGTTGATATCGTAGCTCTTCAGGAGCCTATGATATCAGCAGATAAGATTGTTTCTATCTGTTTAAAACTTGGCTTTGATTCACATTTTGCAAACATAAATAATAAAATATGGTCATTTTGGATAAATGGCTATGATATGAATGTTTTAGATAATTCTGATCAGCTGTTAAACTCTATGGTATGTCATTTTGCTTCTAAATCTGTAGCTGTAATTACTGTTGTGTATGCTAAGTGTAATAGGGCTCATAGATTATTATTATGGAATCAATTAAGGAATATTTCAATCACTAATCTTCCCTGGCTTGTTGTTGGGGATTTTAATACAATCTCCAACACAAGTGAACAATTGGCCTGCAGTTCTATGTGTTCTAGAGGTATAGATGAATTCAATTTGATGATATTAGATTGTAAGTTAGAAGATCCAAGGTATATTGGATCAAATTTTACTTGGACTAATAATCATAAGTGGAAAAGATTAGATAGGACTTTGCATAATGACAAATGGAGAGAGATCTTTAATGTAACTAAAGTAAATCACTTAGCTAGAACATATTCAGATCATTCACCATTATTAATTACAGTATCAACTAACTCTTCTTATAAAAAGCCATCATTTAGGTTTCAGAATATGTGGATTAAACATGAGGATTTCTTTAAAACTGTTGAGGATAATTGGTCTAGGCAAATTAGTGATTCTTCTAATATGTTTATTTTTTGGTCAAAACTTAAGAGACTTAAGAAGCATTTAATAAACTGGAATAAGGAGAAGTTTGGAAACATCTTTGATTATTTAAGTAAAATAGAAGAAGAAATAAAAGTAGCTGAATTAAGATTAGAAGAGGAGGATAGTTCTGATAATAGAGCTAAGTTAGATAGTTTAAATGTTACATATTCAATGTTGTTGGAGAGAGAGGAAATTTATTGGAAACAAAAAAGTTACTCTAATTGGATTATAGATGGTGATAACAATTCTAAAATGTTCCATAATTATGTTAAGAAAAGAAGGTCTAAAAATGTGATAAAGGGAATTGAGGATAATAACATTTGGATTGAAAATGATAGTTTGATAGGATCTTCTGCTGTTAATTACTTTTCTAGTTTGTTGAATAAGACTCCAATTGGAAATGATATAGCTGCTGTTAGGAATATTATTCCTAGGATAATATCTGATATAGGTAATGATAACATTTTAAGGTTGCCAACTTTAGATGAATTGCATGATGTAATTAAAAGTTTAAACTTTGACAGTGCCTCTGGAGTTGATGGATTCAACTCCAGGTTTTATCTTGATTGTTGGACCATAATTAAAGATGATCTTTTGAAAGCAGTGATGGATTTCTTCTTAGATACTATGTTACCAAAAGGACTGTTTGCAACTTTGATATGTTTAATTCCTAAAACTAAATCTCCTAAAACCTAGATGCAGTATAGGCCTATAAGTTTATGTTGTGTTTTGAACATTATCATTTCTAAAGTAATAAACTTTAGGATAGTTAAGATATTACCTAGTATAATATCTAGGGTACAAGGTGCTTATGTAGAACATAGGACTATCCAAGAGAATATTCTAATTACTCATGAGCTAGTTAAGGAATTAAATAGAAAAACTAGAGGGCATAATGTAATTATAAATCTGGATATGTCGAAAGCCTTTGATAATTTAGATTTTAAGTTCATTTATAATGTTATGTTATCATTTGGTTTTAGTGATCGAGTCATTTTATTGATTAAGAAATGCATTGAAAATGTGTGGTATTCTGTATTAGTTAATGGTTGTGCATATGGTTTTTTTAAATCTGTCAATGGTCTTAGACAGGGAGACCCTCTGTCCCCCTGTCTTTTCATTATAGCAGAAGAGTTCTTAATTAGGGGCATTAATAAATTAGTTAACCAGCATAGCTATATGTCTTATAGTATGAAAAGCATAGTTAAAGTTAATTGTCTTGCTTATGTTGATGATATAATTTTGTTTGTAAATGGTTCACAAAGAAGTATCAAGATGTTAATTAGGTTTTTAGATAGCTATCAGTCTCTTTCTGGTCAACAAATTAATAGGAAAAAGACTTCTTTTATTGCATCATTAAGAATGAATAGACCAAGTTTAACAGCCTTAGAAAACATGTTAGGATTTAGGAGTGCTAAACTTCCTTTTACTTACTTAGGAATTCCAATTCATTCAAATAACTATTCTGTTCATTTTGAGAAACTGATTGATAAGATTAGATGTAAAATTTCTGATTGGAACTCTAAACATATATCATTTGGGGGCAAAATAACATTGATAAACTCTGTTTTAATGACATATCCAATATATTATTTGCAAGCTGTCAAATTACCTTTAAGAATAATAGCTAGGATTGAGAAGCTGTTAAATAAGTTCTTGTGGGGGTTTAGTGAAACTGATAAACATATGATTTGGTCTAACTGGGAGAAATTATGTAAACCATATAATGAAAATGGATTGAATATTAGGAACATAAAAGATATACAAACTGCTTATTCATTTAAGCTATGGTTTAACTTTAGAGAGAATAAAACACTATGGTCAAGCATGATGCATTCAAAGTATTGCCTTAATATTCATCCTTCGCAGTCTACTCTTAGTATTTCAGATTCTAAAATATGGAAAAGAATGTTTGAAGTTAAGGATAGAGCTGAGAAACATATAGGTTGGAATGTAGGAGAGGGTAATTTGGATTTCTGGTTAGACCATTGGTATAGTAATAGGCCTTTAATATCTCTAACAGCCTTAAATGCTAGACATTATACATATACAAAGATAAATGATTACTGGATTGATAATTCATGGAACATTGATAAACTATCAAGTATGTTGCCTACTGTTTATGTGCATGAAATCAGCAGAATAAAGTTTAATGCACACACTTATCATTCTATAGTTTGGAAACTGTCTGTTGATGGGAAATTTAATTTAAAAAAAGCAGTTAATGAAATAAGAATAAAGAATGAAACATCTCAAGTTAAAGGTAAAATCTGGAATAATATTTCACCTAAAAAGTGTTCTTTTGTCCTTTGGAGAGTGTTGAATAACTTGTTAAGTGTTGATAGTAAATTACAGCAAATTGGTTTTAGTTTAGCTTCTAAGTGTTATAGATGTCAGAATTTGGAATCATTGAATCATGTATTTGTATCATGTGAAACTGCTTGGTTTATTTGGTCTTATTTCTCTGCTATGTTTAGGATTACTATTGGTAGATATATGACAATTAATAATATTATCAACCTTTGGTTTATGTCTACAACTAAAAGAACACAGATTAGAACAATTTTACCTTCATTAATTGTGTATTCTATATGGTATGGTAGGAATAACTGTAAACATAATGATAATGTTCTTTCACCTAAAAGAATAATTAATCACATTCTATTCATGTTATCAACACTAGATTTTGGTAGACGTTTAACCAGGAAACATTGGTCTAGGGACTTGCATATAGCTAAAGAGTTAAGGTGTTTTAATCATGCTGGAAATTCAAAACTGAGTTAGTACGTTGTTTGGTCTTTACCTGTAAATAATAGAATGAAATTGAATGTTGATGGTTCTTCTCTAATAAATGGTGAGTCTAGTTATGGTTTTATCATTAGTAATAGCTTAGGATCTACTATAGTTGCTAAAGGTGACTTGATAGACAAGTGTTCTGCTGAAATGGCTGAAGTTATTGCTCTAGTAAATGGTCTTATGTATTGTAATGATAATGATATAACTTGTATTGACATTGAAACAGATTGTCTTAGCTTATTTAATATGATTGCAACTGGAAAATACCCATGGTACTTAGACAAGATTCTGAAATATTGTAGATCCTTTATTAAACCTCAAATGACCTTAAAGCACGTTTATAGAGAGCAGAATGTTGCTGCTGATTGGATAGCGAAACATGCATTAAAAATTCAATCCAGATTTATAGTAGAATCACCACATTCTCTAAATGAATTAACTGCAATCACTTTGTTGGAATCTCTAAACTTAGGATATTTTAGATTTTTTGACTAACTTGTTGGCAAGTTGGAAGACTTGACCATTCTTGATTTTGGTTTTGCAGGACAGGAGTTAGGTGAGGGAGTATCATATAAGGCAGCAAGGGGTCCAAGAAGCTGCTCAAGAAGGAATGTAAAGGGAGATAAGATGAGAAGAGAGAGGCAGCAAGAGAAGAATGAAGAAAGGCTTGTCAGGAAAATGAATAGAGTATAAGTATGAAGGAGTAGCTTACAAATGTAATTCACATTCCTTTTGCCTTCTTATACTTATACTCACAAATGTAATTCATTCAATCTGTGCAAAATGAGTAACTTACTCATATTTTGCATTAACAATTGTAATCTTCTTCTTATGATCAATAAAAATTCTATTCTTGGGAAATATATATATATATATATATAAAACGATTTACGTTTTAAGATTGATATTTAAATATCGGTGGGTAATAAATGTTTTGGAAAAAACTATTTAACTAAGTTATGAACTGCACATGTATTTAGTTCAATGGTTACATCCATTGACTATCTTAGATCTAAGCTTCGATTTTTGTTTAGATATATTCGATATTATTTTATTACAGTTTAATCATATTATTTGGGTCGGATAAGTTAGTTCACCTCCAGCCAAATCTGAATTTTGTTTGCAGCAGGTTTTTCAAATATCTCGCAAAACATTTTATTTCTCAAGTTCAAGATGAAGATATTTTGTGTGGATTCCTCATTAATGACATTAACCAATCTCTTATGTACTTGCTAAGCCTTAATCTTAATTTTTAAGAGGTTAAATTTATTATTTCTATTGAATTTCTCTAGCTTAACTTTCATAGACCTCATCTTTCATGGTTTTTTGGTTTCAAGTTGAGATCTTTCTCTCTAACTTTCATATCGTAAATCGATCTACACCTATTCTTTGTGGCTCGACCCTCACGCATACCAGTTGTTTAGGATTTGTTTCTTGAAGAATAACTTATATTTTCGATATAAATAATAATAATGTAAATTAAACCAAGCGCACAAGATATAACTTTACGTGGTTCGGATTGTAAATAAATCCAACATCCACGGACAACAAATTTTATGTTTTATTATTAACGAAGTTATAGTGAAGACTCTATCAAACACAACAAAATTCAATCACTCTCTCTATTATAAATCGTCTATGCATTACAAAAGAATATGAATCGGTAGTTGGGTCTCTGTGTTTATCTCTCCTACCTAAATTATCTCTCTAAGAACGAGACGTTTTGCTTTAGAGAATACACATACTTGTAGATTTTTCACATTTGACTACTTCTGAAATATTATATTTCTTCTTTTATTCATAGTTTCTAGAGAAGAACCCCAACTTTTTATTTGATAATAAGTTATATTTTATTGCTTCAACAAACGCTACAAATTAAATCTTCAACACCTAAAATCTCATAAATATAAAATTCAATTCAATTAAGAACAAAATATTATGTTTCGGTCAAAATAGGAAATCCGATTAAGTAGGAAACTCGAAAAAATAGGAAACAAAACTAAGTAGGAAACCCAGTTGAATAAGAAAGACAATAAAATATGAAATCCAATTGCATATGCAAGTTGATTTGTAGATGAGTTACTTCTAGTCTACACCTAACATAATCAAATTTCAGATCAACACTAAAACTTTGGCAGTTGGGTTTTACCACTTTGGTTCCTGCAAGTATGAATAACTTAACAAGATAAAAAAATGAATCAACGCATCATTTTAAGTGGTTCAAGTTATGGAACAATCCTTTTTTTTTCGGAGGGAACCCGCAGCCGCTACTCAGAGTGCAATGAGTGCGCACAGGGTAAACCTTCAGTCTGACGCGATAGCCTGCAAACCAACGCCAGAAGGTAAACCACGCAAGGTGACAGGCTCAGCCGAGAAAGCATATGTAGAGGGACTCGAACTCATGACCTTTTGGTTATAAGAATGCCTTACTCAACCAACTCGGCTACCCCTTGGGGGTTATGGAACAATCCTACATCCATGAGCAATTGATTTGATATTATAAATGGAACTGTTACAAAGAAGTACGAGAACATCCAACATAATCAATTACTCTATGTTAAGCACTTCCAAAAAAATAGGGTATACATTTTCAAATATATCTCTCATGTCTTAGTATTTCTCTTAGTGCTATTTTTCATGATTTTCTCTCAAGAGTTCATCAATTTTGAAATCACTCAATTTCTTTTTCATTTTGTCTCACTAACGATTGTTTCTTTTTAAAAGCTCTACTTTTAAGAAAATTCACTCATTTACAAATTATGTTCTATTATATATATATATATATGGTTTTTAAAGAAATATATATTAGAACAACCATTATTGTGAAAACAAACTTGTATCAATATCTAGATCAACCACTATCTAGATCAACTACTATCTAGATCAACTAGTACATCAAATAGTTATAACAAACATATACTAGTGTGATGATAAATGATTGTGATCAAATAATACAGCAAACTGTTAAGATATATAGTCTTTTTTAGGACTCAATTTGTTGTGTTCAACATAAGGGCGAAGGACAAAACATGTACATCCAAACACTTGTAAGGAAGAATAACCTGAAAGTTGTCCGTATAACATCTCAAAACAAGATATCCATGTATTATGAGCGGTGCAAATTCGATTAATCATATAAATAGCAGTCAAAATTGCTTCTTCCCAAAAAATAGTATAATGTTCAACCGATAAAAGAAAAGAATGAGCAGTCTCAACAAGGTGATGATGTTTTCTTTCTGCAACACCATTTTACAGAGGGTTGTCAGTACAATATGATTGATGTATGGTACAATCAGATGCAATTAAATATTTGAATTCGTTGAAGGTATATTTACCCTCTAAGTCACACCTGAAGCATTTTATCACAAGAGAATGGTGGGTCTTAACTAATGCTCTAAATTCTCTATGAATTCCAAAGAAACTTGACATTTGTTTCATAAGATAAATCCATGTGTATCGAGTATAATTATCAATAAAAGATATATAATATGACGAACCACCCTTTCTGGAGACATGAGATGGACCACTTTGTGAGGCTGAATAACATCAAAAGGAGCAATAGAAGACGTGACGCTTTGATTAAATAGTAACGCATAAAATTTTTCTAGGTTACAACCACTACAATCCGATATATCACAAATGTTGAAGAAACCTAAATCACATGTATAGACTAAAAAATACAAACGTGATGCAAATACATATCCCATACGAGAATATCGAAGATAAAACTGAGACGAAGAAGGATTCAAACGAAACGAAGACAAATCAACACTAAATACAACAACATCAGCCAAGTATGTTTTTCCACTATCAACATCATAGACATCCACATCAGTGACTTTAAGTTTTTCAAAAATATATAATTCTGATATTGTTAGACTTGTCCCAGTCACTTTATAAGTATATCCATTTTGTATAACACAAACAAAATTAGAAAATAAAATACAATAAACAAAATTACACAATCCACTAACCGAAACAAGATTCAAATCGATAATGGAAAGATAATAATCAGCATATATGTAACGGCGGATCCATTAAGGGGCTAGGAGGGGTTGGAGCCCCCTAGCTCCAAAGTAGATCCTTGGATGAGTGAGTTTTTACTTTTTAACATCTGAATTGTTAGGTGGGTACGTGGTTTTATTTTTTAAGACAGGAAATTGTTAGATAGGTGTATGGTTTATATTAAATGGTGGATTGTTTCTGATAGTTTATATTAAATGATGGTTTTTATTTTCAAACAAGTAAAATTATTAGGTATTTATATACAAATAATTTTGTTTTAATTATTTTTTTATAATTTTTAGTTTGGATGTAAAATAAATGAAAGTGCACATCAAGATGTGCATCACTAGAAGCATAAAATGACGCCGAAACACTTCCACATTACTGATGCTGCAACCTCATTATAGAGCATTAATTTTTAATATAGTTCGGCTCCGCTAATTTTCATTTCTGATTCCGCAACTGCATATATGGATATATAAAAGGTATAGATATCTATATCTGAATATTTGGCAGTAAAACCTAACTCAAATAAATACTACTCTTTTGTTAAATCAAAATCATTTCAAAACCGAACTTTTCAGGTCAATAGTAAAATCATAATGAAACCTAACCATCTTACTATTCCGTAACCATTTTACTATTCCTAAAGAAAAACTCTATAACAATCAAACCCTTTCTTTTAACTGATTCAGCTGCAGTGGCCGAATCTCTCGGACCAAAACTCAAACCATACGTTCCATTCCGTTATCACTTCGAACCTGTATGACATAAAGCTACTTCTTTTAAACCACCGAAACTATTGATTAGCTTCTTTTAATAACTTTATATAAAATAAGGGTACTACTTTTAACAACCCAAATTTATTGATCAACTACTATTAATAGGTTTGTTAAAATTTTAGACGTAATTTTATAGCAAGTAACCGAGAGAAGACTTTCCTAACATCGTAAAATAACTTTAAACCACATATCTTTCGATATAAAGAAAATAACCAGTAAATAGCTAACACTTTGGTCTACCAAAACACGTGTCTATACGAACGGTGCATGCATTTTTGCTACCTCGTCAAAGCCAGCTATACACCCTATAAAACAACCCAGTCGGTCTCAACTCTTAATAATAAATTAGTAAGCATTTATATTTGCCACACCAACTTTTAATATATTCAGTTATTTATTTTTACTCCAATTTTAATTTTTATTTATCTATTCGGTTCTCGCTTGTCTTCTTACCATATTTGGAAAACACACAAACAAAAAAAAAATGTTTACTTCTTTCTTCACCATCTTTCTCCTCCTCTTAGCCACCACAGTCTCATGCAACCAAGAACAAGTCCTAATCGATGCGGCTCGAACCATGGTGAATCAGGCTAGAACATCGGTCAGGGTTCGATATCCTACTCTAAACCCAAATGGTCTGACGGTCGAGAAGTTCGAGAACCATGGTTGGTCAGCCGTAAGAGATTGTGACAAACTTTATGATGAGAGTGAGTATAGGCTTAGAAGTTTGAGTGATGGAGAAAATAATTATGATAGTTATTATAGTGATAGTTTAAGAGTTAATGATGCTCTTACTTGGGTAAGTGGTGTGTTAGCCAATCATAGGACTTGTTTAGATGGTTTAAGTGAGATGGGTCTATCTGACCATCAGACTAATATGGTTCAACAGAATTTGACTATGGCCCTTGATCGATTTTTGACCTTTTATAATAGGAAAGCTAGAGATGATGGTGGTGCTGACTCCGAAGAAAAAAGTAAGTCAATATAAAATTTCAATCGTGTTATTATATTATTATTTTCATTTAGATTAAATATATCTATGAAATTGATCTTTAATTGAAATCCAAATATATTTTTATCAAATTTTAGTTAGTACAAAGTTTTGATATATTATTATTTATGACAAAATTTTGCCAGAGCTGAAGTCTATTTCTCCGATCAGATTTTTATTGCTCATGTTTTCGAATGAAAATGTTGTAACGAATTTGGAATGGGGCTTAAATGTTTTGATCAGGACAATCTGGTAGACCAGAACAGGTTAGTCAAAACAAAGGTGTTCTAACATCGTGGAATCCATCGACTTCGAAGGCTGATTTCGTGGTTGCTAAAGATGGATCCGGCACTCATAAAACAATCAATGAAGCGTTGGATTCGCTAGCTCGAGTGGGTAATAGGCGACCAGACCGGGTAATAATCTACGTTAAGGCTGGCGTTTATAATGAAAAAGTAGAAATTGAAAGAAACATGAAAAATATCATGTTTGTTGGTGATGGGATGGACCGAACTATTGTGACTAATAACCGAAATGTGCCTGATGGTTCTTCGACTTATAGCTCGGCTACATTTGGTATGTTCGTACTAAGGATATATTTTGATCTTTTCTTTTGTTTCAACCGGAGATTACTTCGTAGTCTGGTCAATATGTACCAAGACAGGCTTTGAATTTAGTTTCACTTTCACTTGTGCATTCAGTTCGATATTATCTGAAATTAAGAATGAATTGGATGTTGCTAATTTGGATTTTGGATTGTATAGGCATTTCAGGTGATGGATTTTGGGCCAGAGACATGACATTCGAGAACACAGCCGGTCCACAAAAACACCAAGCGGTAGCACTAAGATCAAGCTCAGATCTTTCTATATTCTACAGGTTCAGATTTATGAATATTTTGAAATAGTATATATGAACCCGCAGTTTCATACTATCCAACTAATTGATAGTTCAGATATTGATCTAATGTCACATTCCATTTAAATCGCATCAAATCTTCATTTCCGAGCTAGCTAAGACTTAAATTTACTTCACAGGTGTAGTTTCAAAGGATACCAAGATACTCTATTCGTACACTCTTTAAGACAATTTTACCGAGACTGTCATGTTTACGGCACAATCGATTTCATATTCGGTGATGCATCCACAATTTTTCAAAACTGTGACATTTTAGTCAGGAGGCCCATGGACCACCAAGCCAATATGATCACAGCTCAAGGCAGAGATAACCTTGGTTCAAACACCGGGATTTCAATCCAATACTCGCGTGTGCGACCTGCTTCGGATTTGGCCGCGGCGAAGAATTCGTTCCGGAGTTATTTGGGCAGGCCGTGGAAACAATATTCAAGAACTGTTTTTCTGAAAACGGATCTTGACGGATTGATTGACCCGAAAGGGTGGGATGAGTGGCATGGGAATTTTGCTTTGAATACTTTATATTATGCTGAATATATGAATACGGGTTCAGGTGCGAATACGGATAAGAGAGTGAACTGGCCTGGCTTTCATGTTCTTCGTAATCCGCAAGAAGCTGGTGCGTTTAGTGTGAATAGGTTTATACAAGGGGAATATTGGATTCCAGTCGCTGGAGTGCCATTTTGGGCTGGGATCTAAAGTTGCTAGTTGCTATTACTTACTGTACTCCTGTTAAAAATTGTTTAATTATGGGTCTAAGGATTAGCTAAAATTATAAACTAAAAAAGGATCTTGTGTTTTCCTCAAATTTTAAAATCTGTATTTTAAACTGTAGCGTTTTTTTAAGCTAAATTTTTTTATTAGACTTAATTGAGAAGATTACAAAGTTGAGGATTAAATATTAGCTTTTGAATTTTGATGGTCTTTTCTCTGCCATTTCTAATTCACAGAG
This sequence comes from Limnanthes douglasii subsp. nivea, assembly GCA_036936605.1. Classification (NCBI taxonomy): domain Eukaryota; kingdom Viridiplantae; phylum Streptophyta; class Magnoliopsida; order Brassicales; family Limnanthaceae; genus Limnanthes; species Limnanthes douglasii. Next base: position 241,448,522 of record JAUPFV010000005.1, on the reverse strand, counting down.
TTAAGAATTTCAATTAGAACTTCAAAAGAGTTTGAGATTCTTCTTCTTCGAATCTCATCTACAATTCATTGATAGCTGCTGAATTATCGAAGAATTCAGAGAATCAATTAGGTACCGGGAAGAATATATGAACATGCATCTTGAGTACAGAGTAACGATCCCTCCTTATTTCTTCTTCTTCGCCTTCAATTTCTGACCATTCCTTCAAATGTCTTCAGCCAAATTCCAGAGATAAATTGTTGAAGCATCAATTATGTTGATAAATTCAGCTGAATCAAGAAGATTTCCCTTCTGAAACAAAGAGTAAGTTAATCATCTATTCTTATGTAAACTATACTTAGACTTTCCAGTAACAATATAGGATCCAACATTGTTGGAGCTTTGAAATCCTTGTAATTCAATTTCATCTTACATCTTTGAGTCCATCGAGCCAACCAATTGGCAGCTCGATTTTGTTCTCTAAAGATGTGATGAATTTTCATTTTACAACTTAGTAAGGATTTAATGTTGTTGAGAATAGACTTAAGTTTTAAATGAAATTTTCCATTAGAGAGCAGAGAAACAATTATTTCCGAGTCTGTATCTATGTTAACTTCTATAATTCCTTTAATTCTGCACAGTTGGAGTCCACCATGTATTGCACATACTTCAGCTTGGAGAGGATTTAGCTTCCCGTAGTTATTCCCATAGCCCAGAACAAGGCTGCCATGATGATCTCTGATTATAACAGCGCCACTTGCTTCACCAATCATGGAGCAGCTAGCATTCAAGTTCATTTGGTATCTACCAGTATCAGGAGGAATCCAAGTGAGGTAAGAATTCTTTTTCTTAACACGAAGATGATTAGTGCAATCAAGCATGATAGCAGCATCTTCACACTGTTTCCAGTGTTTAGCTTTTAGTACATTTGAGTAGTCAAGGTTAGTAAACATGTAGGTAACGTGTCAGATTGCTGCTTTAGGAGAAGTAGGATCAGAATTCATCTTCAAATTGTTTCTATGCTTCTATATGACCCAGTTAATTGGTGTAGGCAAGATTGTTTTGATGTGGGTGATGTTAGGAGCTGACCAAAACCATGTAATAAACATATGTTTAACTTTCATAAACCTTTGGATTCCTACTCTCAGAACACCTGCAAAATAAGACCGAACCTCCCAAGCAAAAGAATAGAAAACAAATAGATGATTAGTTGTCTCACAGTTAGAACAAAATGGGCATTTGAAGCCAGAATAATATGCTTAGATTGAAGGACAGAATCATTAGGTATTTTGTTAAGAATAAGTCTCGAGGATAAGAAGGAACACTTCCAAGGAGAAATTTGGTTCCATAGATTACTAAAAAGAGAAGAGCTGATGTGGGAATTATTCAGGGCTTCGATAGTGTCTTTAATATTGAAGTAACCATCCTTTGATAAAGTCCATAGGATAGTATCTTTAGTTAAGTTACTGATTTTAAGTTTAGTGACTGAGCTAATGTAATAGTCACTAAATAAACACTTAGGTTCATTCATATTCCACTGGTGTCCATCCCACAGAGAACTTACCTTCCTACCTTTAAACCAGTTGTTATTATGGTTAGGATTCAGTTTTATGAGAAGTAGTTTTCCAAACCACTTATCTAACCATACATCCATGTTGCCATCACCAATGTTCCATTCCATGTGATCTTCTACAAAATCCCTTATCTTAACCAACCTCTTTCAGGTTTGAGAGCCATACTTAGAACCCACTTGTAATGGATATTTTCCAGAGGAGTAAAATATTTTGAAGGAGATTAACCCAGAGAGATGTATTCTCTCTAAACCTGAGCCATAGCTTACAGGAGAATGCCTTTTGTATGTTCATTAAGCTATTGATATTAATTCCTTCATTCTCAAATGGCTTACAAATAGAAGGCCAATTAGACCAATGTATCTTGTTGGCCTCACTGCTTGAACCCCACAAGAACCTATTCATTAATCTTTCAATCTTTGTTATGATAGTTGAGGGAAGCCAACAGCTTTGAACCCAGTAGAGGGGAATAGACATAAGAATAGATTTAATCAAAATGAGACGTCCACCATAGGATAACATCTTGTCTTCCCAGTTAGAGATCATGTCTTTAATCTTATCAATCGGTGGAGTGAAGTTTGTTGAATTATTTCTGTCACCATCTATTAACCATCTTGCATGTGATTTTTATCTCCACTATTCCTCCTCCATAGTCAAGGCAACAAGGTGCTCAACAGTAGCTTTGGAGAGGTTTCTTTTATCCTGAATGCTGCTAGATACTCTATAGTTGTCCTCACAAATCTGTGAGTTATCATCAGCCTGTTTAATCTTGTCAAACAAGTTACCAAAATGATTCTTGTTCCATTCCTTTAGGGTTGTTTTTAACCTTTTTAGTTTGTTTCAATAGACATGAAGAGGGTATCACATCATAGGAATCGACTAGTTAGTTTCAACAAGCCCCAAGAAATCTTTATCCATGGTCCAAATATTTTGAAATCTAAAAGAGCTACTTTGCATTTCATTGTCTTTAGTTATAGAGATACAAAGATGTGTGTGGTCTGAACATGTACGGGCTAAATGAGAAACCTTAGTAATAACAAAGCATTCAGACCAGTCCTGATTAAACAAGACCCTATCAAGTCTCCTTCATCTTGTCTTGTTAGTCCAAGTAAACCTTGAACCTACATACCAGTATCCTCCAAATGGCAGTCTTCAATCATTTCATGGAAGTCATTAGCACTTTGATGACAAAAGTTAGTACAACTAGATTTCTCAGAGGGAGATATGATAGAATTACAATCCCCCAGCACAAGCCACTCATTTACAGTAGGAGCAAAAGACATCTACATAACTCCATTCTGCTACTTTTTTTACATTTAGCATAGATGCATGTGATGTTGACCTTCCTATTTAGTAAAGAATGCTTAGCTTCCATGTGACAGTATTGGATATTGTCCAGTAGAATGTTTATATCCAGATCCTCATGCCAAAACACCCAATTTTTATTAGAAACATTAGCAAATGAGTTAGAAAACTTAAGCTTAGAAGAGACTGCACTGATTTGATCATAACTTAACATATGCTCTTGTAAAAACAGTAACTTTATACCTTCTTTTTTGCTAATTGTTTTTAGTCTTCTAATAGAAGATTGATTTCCCATCCCACGAATGTTCCAGCTTAAGAGCTTGATCATTTAGGGCTTTTAAGAGAAAATATTTTAGTCTCCTCAAATTGCAGAGATTTTATAACCAGAGACTTGTTTCTTTTGAATCTTCTTGTTTGCTTTAGTTTTTTATCTAGATTTTTTTTAAACTGGAGTCTGATGAGGTTACCATATTTCCATATCAGAGTCTACTTTCTTGTGTTTGAGAGCATGAGAGGGTGGAAGACTCCAGTGTTATCCTTCAAATGAGTCAGCTTAATAACAGGAGGGGTATTTGTGCCAGTATGTTGAGGAAAGTCCATAATGCTATCAAGAGATTTGATAACATCAATCATATCTTCATCCTGCAATGGATCTTCAGGTATCTTATTCATTTCATCATATAGCATTCATTTTGTTGAATCTTTATTCATTTTTTCTGAATTTCTGATTAGCTTCTTATTGTTTACTTCAATTGTTTGACTAACTAAAGTTAACGATTCAGGTATCTCATTCTCCTCAGCTAGCTTTTCTTCTGTTGAATATTTATTCATCTGTTCTAAATTTCTAATTAGCACTTCATTTTTCACTTCAATTGTTTGACTCACTAAAGTTACAGGATGAGGTACCACTTTTTTCCACTTAAAGATGTTTCTTCAATGGCAACCTCTATGAGGTTAATAACAGCAGGTGTTTCTTTTCAAATAGTCTCAGGTTTCTTTTTACTGATATCATCACTGCTAACTAAAGTTCTTTTGCAGCTTGAAGATCCATGCCCCCATATGGAAACATCTTCATAGTATCTTGTAACATCTTGATAGCTTAAAGTAATCCAAGCTCTTGTGTTGCAACCAAAACCCATCCAGACTTGATTCTGAAGCTTCTTAGAAACATCAATTTCCACCCATGCGTAGCACGCATTGTACATTGCTTTATTCCTATGAGGAATTTATGTATTAAAATGTGTAACAATTGATGATTCAATGGATTTGATGATGGATTCACTGTAGAGATGCTCATGTAATCTTTCAATTCTAATCCATATAGGAACCAAAGGACATTATTTCTTGACATTGAAAGAAGGAAACCACTTCAAAACTCTCATGGAATATTCACCTATAGTCCAAACTCCACGGGACCAAATTTTGCTTAAATATTCTTCTAAAGATAATTTAAGAAACAAATGTCTCGAATCCTAGTTGGTATAGGTGAAATCACCATTGAATTTTTTGTCTTTAAAAAAATTATCAAGAGCAATTTTCTTTGGTAGGGATTTATTGAATTTACCTATTAAGGTATAGGATGTATTTTGCAATAGATCATCATAAATTTGATCTTCAAATTGGATAGCTATATGATCAACTTTGTGCTGAGTGAGAGAGGGTTTGATTTCATAGGTTGTCTTTAGATTTGGTTGTTGAACAACTTGGGAATATGACCTTTGTTGATAAGGAGTTTCACATTGTTGAACTCTGTTTTGCAGGCTTGAAAAACTGAGAATATGGTATTCTTCCATTCTTCAAATCACAACAGGAATGAAAATTCTTCAAGGAAAAACATAATCACCTCTTTGTAGATAGCCATACTACAAGTAGATAGCAGGATTTAGGAGATAATCGAAGAAGAACAATCTTCAAGGAGCAGATCGAGTCACGCAAGACTCTGTTTCTTGGAGATACTTTTTTATTTTCTTTTCTATGAAGATTATATCTTGCTTTGCACAAGTTATTTTTCTGGTTAGATTCCTTTATCCCAAGAAAATGTAAAATTTTATAGGGGTAGATCTTGTAAATTTTTTCTTCCAAATTGTAACGTTAAAAACCTTAAAACTTGATTTCTTCTTATCGACAAACGAAACGATAACAATCAAAATACCCGGCTACTATAAAATATACATTGGAGCAGCATTTTAATAAAATTAAATATTTGGAAAATGTTTCAATTTATTTGATCTTCGAGAGTTTGGAAACAAAATTTTGGACACATTTTTTATTACACAAACGATTCTCAAAATAATTCGATTAAGATTTTATTATATACACTTATTTGGTATACCTGGTCTATCGCTTAAATATAGGAATAATCAATAGTGTGTAAATGGAAACATATTTCAATTAATAAAAAATGTTTTTCGAAGTGGATCAAAATAAAGTCGCGTGGATTTTCGGATCCAAAATGAATGAGATTGAATTGTTCATAGTTGTATACTAACACCGAATATCCAATGCCCACATATTCCTAACAAATGATATTAGAGCTCCAAGTCCAGACAAAGTGTCGTGTGGGTGAAATATTCACATATCGATCATTATAGACCAATCATGCTCAAGGTGAAATATTTGTTTGTAAAACTCTATGATTTAGACATCATGGTCTGATTAGAGTGAGAAGATAGATCTATTGTAAATCTCTATCACTCATGTGTTGAACTCTGACACAACCTCATAGAGTGTGCGAAGTGTGGTCGTTGAAAAATCTTATGTAAGGATCTATGGCTCACGTGGTGAACATGTGCATGACGTGATTATAGTCAACAAATGGATGTCAATTGAGAGGATACAAAAGTTGTACTTTGTTCGAGATGATAATGTGTTAGGTAGACCAAAATCTCACATCAGTTAGACATGCAAATTTGTACGGATATTCGAGCCCAAATAAGACAATATCATACTAGTGTGGAGATCGGATTGCTCATATTTATATACGTAAAAAAATATGTATGTCTCATGTATTACTAACCCATTTCACTTCGTATGGACATTGAATCTGAACTGGGTTGGTTATACTACAATAAAGACCAAAATCATTAAAAAAATAAATACTGATTTTTAATAAAAGAACTTTTATTAAAGTTGGGTAAATTACATTAGGCATTAGCCTTTCATTAGAATTTTGGTATCAATTTCAACCCAACCCAAATTATATGAATATACAACTACAACTACAGAATTTTGAATTTAGCGCCTTAGAAATTTTGTTCCCACCTCATAGGAATCAAAATGTCTCTTTTTCAAATAGTGAAGCTTTGTTCAGCTCTCAATCTTTGCCGGCTAGAGGTTCATCTATGATTTGATGATTTCGAGACTAGGCTAACAACACTAGTATTGAGCTTTATTCCTGGACTCTTTTTCTTCAAGTTCGTGTTCTTTGCTTAATTTATCAGTTTTCTTTCGCCTTCTCCTGGAGCTCTTCTTTTGTTCATCTTCTTGTGTTTTGATTTTTTTATTCCAATTTTGTGATATGTCTATTAAAGCATCATTCTGATTCCATTCATGTGTCCTCGGTCGTTTTGATTTTTTATGTTCTCTACAAATTCTGTTTTGTCAGGTATTTCTAATATAGTGAGTAACATTTGTATAAACGAATATTGATAATGAAGAACAATATAAGGATATTAGTAAATTAGGATGTTAGTTTAACTCTCTAATTGTGCCTACAATACATGGTATCTAGAAACAGAACTACCCTCAGAGGACTTGGGAGCTGATAAGCCTGTAAATCTTGCATACACTTGCATTTATGCGTCCGTTTTGCTAGCCAAACTGTTGCTGCATTCTACTCACGAAATATATGAGTGATGTTCATTCATTGAGTTATTAATTTCCTACAAACAATCAATTAAAGAATATAGGTACCAAAGGGTATTAAAGTTGATTTAACCTAGCTATTAATGTTAAAAGTCTGTTTCTATATCAACATTTGTTGCATTCATGTTATAGCATTTATATAAATATCAAATGAAGCTCAAATTTTAGCTATTATAGGGCTTTGTTTACCATCAAGTATTATAATAGCTGTGATTACCTTTCCTTGATTATTTCTTATAATCACAACTCCACTTGATTCTCCGTCATGTGAGCATGAGCCATATATATTCATCTTTAATCTTTTAGCCGTAGGAGGGTTCCATTTTGCAACAATAATCTTGCGTGAATTCTTTAAATGATTATAGCAGACCACTATGTAGGTAACGTTTATACCAGGAGACCATTGAAATCTTTTCAAAATATTAGATATATCTAACTTTTGAATTTGGTATGTAATCTATTGTATTATTTCATTAACTGTAAATGTATGGTGGTTGATTTGATTCTGTTTCTTTTATTCCAAACGGTCCAACAGATGATTGACAGTAACATTGTACGAATATTAGTGTATTTTGGAAAAGACCAGAAACCATCATTTGATTATATGTTGCAAGGTCATGTATCTCGTAGTATTTACATTTAAGATATTGCTAAAGTAAGTCCAAACTTCCCACGAGGCTTTACATTGAACAAGGTAGTGATTGATAGTTTCACAATTATTACAAAATAGACATTTAGATGTTAAATGCATATTTCTATTCTGAATAACTAAGTCCACTAAAATCCAATTTAAAAATTATTGTATTTATTTATTTAATACAATAGTTTTTTTGTATAAAATATTATTAGACTAAAATTCTTATATAAATTAAATCAACAATTATATAAAAAAATATTTTTTATCTACCTTTATTTAAATTGAGCTCAAATTCATGCTCACAATGCGGATTCGTCGATAAATTCAACTCAAATAAGATACATTTTTGGTATTCAACATCTTTTTTTCTTAAAATACTAGGAATAAATTTAAAGATATTTGAACTAAAATTCTTAAAACGAGATTTTATAAGTGATGGAAAACTAACTAAACTATAGTAAGCATTTATATACCAAATTTCACAATGTGTAACAACCAATCATTATATAAAGGTTCAACAAATAATAGTGATTTCTATCTTAGATATGTGTCCGTCATCATACAAAGATAAAACTGGAAAGTTTTTAATAAAATTCTACGTGATATGTATTTTTAAAGATAACAAATACATTGAAAAAATTGCTTAAATAGCTGCATATTCTCTCGACTATCCTGTTTTCATTCATTTAGTCCATCGACTTCAAAATCACTGGTGATGTTGGAAAAATCTATAAATTTAGTCACTGATGGATGGTCTATTTTTTACGTCAGACACTAAATGCAAGAAAACTGGATAGTCGAGGGACTATTCACTCATTAAAACCTTGAAAGATTGTGCATAATAGAATATAAAAAATGTACAACCTATCACGAGAGAATGAATTATTTTCAAGTAAACTTTGTAAATTGAATAAGGATAATCAAAAGGGTAAACAATATTATTAAAATAATAATATTTTTAGGTCTGTTACTTTAACAAAGTTACAAATATTAAAGTTTCTGACCAGCCTTTGATGAATTTAGACAAAATTAAAATTAAATCAAAATATATATTATTTTAATAATAGGAGATGAAGAGTGTCTTTTTTAAAAGTAGGAGATTGTTATAATTTTATTTAAATAATATTATCTAAAAATATATACATTCCAATTTAAATTAAAATAACCCAAGGAGTAAATGGGGTAGTAAAGCAGGGTTCCAAAATAATTGAAGACCAAAAATGACATAATATATCGTGAAAATAAGCACGACTCACCACAATAATATAACCAAACATTCAAAACTTATAAAACTATGGTTTGTTGAGAAAACAAGAAATTGCATTTTGAATGCAACAATAAATTTTTATGATGACCCAGGTATTTTTTAGCAACGAATGTCAATATGTGTGTTTTTTTTAACATTCATATTTGAAGGGTTTTTTCAAAAATTATGTTGTTTTTTAAAAATTAGCGTAACTTTGTAGCGATTTTAAAAACTTATAAATATTCTAGAATGTTGAGACAATATCACACACAAAATAAAAATCTCTATAAAGTATTATATATTATTTTAAATATCTTCTTCAATATGATTATCTACTGTATATATAGAATACAGTGTAGACTTACGATTTTTCCTCATGTTATCCATAGTCTTGCTTGGATCCTTTGTGATGGAGAAAATTTCTCTCGAATATATACCAAAGTAATAAGCTTAGAAATTTAAAAAGAAAAACAATATAAAAGTGTACTTGCTTAATTTATCTTTAACAATATGATCTATATGTCCTATCCTTTTACAAATATATTTATATTTGTCTATAGTCATAATTTTCTCTCCACTAAGAATTACATAACTGCCTCCATATGTGTGTTTTTGTGGCTTCTATTATTGGTTGCACTAACTGTACAGTTGTTGAACACGTTCACTTAGTGGCACCTAAGAGGAGCTAAGTGGATGATAACCATTCTTATATTTGACGCTCGGTCCTAAGATATCTTTGAACTCGGTCGGCAAGATCCTAGTGTTACGTTAATCACCGATCCAAGTATGTTAATCGCTCTGTATTTTTGGGGTCGATCAAGTTGTTATTGGATTGGTTAACTGCGAGCGATTCAGATTACGTTTTTGCCATGTCGGTTAGCTTTCTTGCCTTCTGGATGCCTTTAGGCAATCATTGACTCTTTATCGGTTAACCTTACCTCATCGATATAAGGTGTGTGTATTGACCGAGAGGTAAAACCTTATCTCTTTGCTTAGATTCTCTAGTTTTTAAAGTTCTTCAAGACCATGTTCCTACAAAACAATTGTTAGTCTTGCTATCAACAAAGCACCAACTGATCTTTTTAAGTTTAGATTAAAGAAATGTCTCAACTCCAATCATATAGTTTATAAGAAAATAAAATTAGAACCTTAGCTGTAGAAAGCTCATTAACTTATCCAGTTTTATGATTGAGGACCACAACCACTAAATTGATAAAATAAATTAAGTCGTTGAATTATTAGTTTAGTCCCAAGTGTTAAGATTTGGAGCCAATCCTTCACAATCCAAATTCAACCCGATTACCACACTTATAAGTTCATTAACACATTTTACCTATAAGCTCAATACCTAACTAATTATATATAATATAATTAATATGATTAATTTTATTATTGGACTACCTTATGAAAATAACCAAATATATATTTCACATATTGTTCGATAAATATTCTAACAATCTCCCACTTGGACCATCATATGCTACTCAATAATCGATGGTACTCTGAATCCGTTGTTAATAGGTGAACGGTATAATCTCGTACATATTCAATAAATAAAGGATTATATACCTATTTTCTCGTAATGTGAACAATATGATACAATAGTAACATATTATTTTCATCAATGAGTTACATGGGCCAATTATGGTGTGGAGTTTAAGAGTAATATGAATTGTAATCGTACATATATACTCTAAAATGGTCTTACCTTTAAAGATCTTAAGGATTAATAGATGTCAATAAATTTAACATTACCATATATTTTAATAAACTTTTATGTGTATAATATTAGAAATACTAATCGAATCCTATTACAAAACTCATATCGAAACTTAAAATCTTCTAAATCAACTAAACCCAAACTAACGATGTGTTCTTGAAAGACCTTACGCAATACCGCCTTTGTAAAAGGATAGATTATCATAAATTTTTTCTGATGTTCTTTATACCGCACTGCAGAATTGTTATCAGCATTACAACTTTATGGGACCTTTTATCTCTTATACAACATGCAAATCAGTGAAACAATTCCACAATCACAATGACTGGTTTGATGCCTCAAAGCACACAACAATTTTTCCCACCATAATGAACGATGCAATAAGTGTTTGCTTTACATTTTTCTAGGATATTGCACCCTAACCAATAATAATATGTTACCTGAAGTGTTTTTCATTGTTTCCATTAATGCATCCAAATATGAGTTGGAATACCCAATGATCTTCAGACTTTTGGACTTTATGTATGTCAACATGTGCCTTTTCATCCCATGCCTTATAATATGTCATTGACATATAATACCATACATATGAAATTACTCCCATTAAACTAGTGATACACACAATCTTCAACTGAGTTGCCCTTCAAGTTAAAAGAGACAATCACCTCAAGGAATTTGTAGTAGTGCCGATGAGAAGCCTATTTGATCCTATAAATGAATTTTTTAAGCATGCATACCATATTCTTTGCGTTACCTATTTTAAAGTGTTCTTGTTGAAAAATATAGATCGTTTCCTCGGTATTACCATTGAAAAACGTGGTATTATGTTCATTTGATGAAGATCTATATCAAAGTGTGCAACTAATGTCATGATTGTTCTAAAGAAATCATCTATCAATACCAGCGAGAATGTTTCTTTAAAATTAACTCATTTTCGCTGAGTATAACCTTCGCTACAAAGCATGCTTTATGTCTTTCAACATTATCTAAGGAATTGCGTTTGGTTTTATAAATTCACTTACAACTAATTGCTTCAGGTAATAGGAAAAGTTCTCATATTGCATTATTTTGCATTGATTTATACTCGTTGTATATAGCTTCAATCCACTTCCAAGAGTTAGAGCATTCAATGGCTTGTTTATAGGATAAGGGATCATCTGCAGCTCCAGCACGTGACTTACATGTTCCTCAAGATATACTATAAAATCTGGATGTATCCCATTCTTTTTTTCTCTCGTGGACCTTCTTAATGGCATCATTAATTTTTGTTGTACTTCTTGATGAGATAGAATTTGATCCTCATGAACACTGTCATTTTGATCTTCTTGTGGAACCTTACTTTGAGGTTCCTCTTGTTTTAACTGGACCATGTCTGTATCTTGGTTAAATCCCTGAAGTAGAACATTAATGTTATTCTGAGTATTACATCGTTTATTGTTCCCGTTTCAAATATACTACCAGTAAGAGGATTATAAAACTCAAAATCACTATAATATTCAAAATAACCAATGAGGAAGCAACTAACCAATTTAGGTCCAGTTTTTTATCCTGAGGTTTGTAAGCCCTGCTCAACTAGCAACCCTCATATATGTAAATGCTTTAAATTAGGCATGTACCAATTCTTAAACTCATATGGGGTTCCAACGGTTTCCATAATGGATATTATGTTGAGTGTGTATGTAGAATATTTGATGGCTTCTCCCTATAGAGATAATGGTATGATTAGATTACTGGTGAAACTTCTAACCATATCCTTTAGTGTATGGTTTTGTCTCTCAGATACACCATTCATGCGAGGTGAACCCGATATTGTATACCGAGGGACTATTTTACACTCCTCTAGGTATTTTACAAATGACATTTGATGTTGTTCACTTGATCTATGATATCTAACATAGAATTCACCACCATGGTCAGATATAACGTATTTAATGCTTTAACCTAGTTAATTCTCAACTTCGGTCCTAAAATTTTTAAACTTGTCTACGATCTATAACTTCTCATAGAGGTAGAGGTATCTGAAATGATAGAAGTCATCTATATATGATATGAAGTATCTGAAACAAATACAAAACCAGAACTATTAAAATAAACTTATAGCTGGGGAATCTGAAACCAGTAAAGTTTCAAGATTGTTTTTCGATATCGGTAAAATTCAAACAAGTAAAATAAGTACTAATTTGTTGTTGGATCCTCAGCGAATTCGCCAATTTTGGTGAGTCTGATTACTTGAATTGCCTTGGAAAATGAGTGAAGTCAAGTTATAGAGAGAGAAATATATTGTAGAGAGAAAAAATCAGAATGCTCAACTATTCTAGCTCAACAATCTAACTCCTTTATTGGATTTGTCTTGGCCTTTATATAGAGGCACAAGTACTTAGCTCATAACTGAAACGGTTATTGGGAAAATGGGTTAATTACATGTTAGTCCCTGCCAAAAATACAAAATACAAAATCCTTCCTCTAATTTTACAATCTGTCATAAGCTATTTTATTCTTCAGATTTGAGTCCTTGAAGTCGCATTTCCTTATGAGTAGCCCCTTTAGTTCTCATATCAGTAAATGAATGAGAACTAACTAGCCGCGAACATAATCAGAAGTGAAGATAATTCCCTTTTCTAAAATTCGTACTGTGTTGGTTATTCTGTTATACCATTATGTGTCAAGTGCATCAAAATATTTCAATAGGAAATCACCTCCTTACATCACAATTCAAAGTAATAGCTAATATCCTTAAATGTCAAGCCTACTTCTCAGCAAATAATGACACCCTACGGGCTAGGTCTGTAACTAGGCATATAGCATGGCAGGCGTTGAATTCTTATCTACATAACCACTTCAACTGATGTCCAATCAACGTCCACCTTTTCCACTTCTCAACACGGCATTTCTCTTCTTATAAATCCTATTGTAACCCATTGTTTGATTCACGAACAAGATTTCCTTGAGAGATAAAGCGCAAAAACTCTAAACTCTTTCGCTGCCTTCACCGGCTTCTTCAATCTACTGGCTATTTTCACCAGAAAACTCATCTTTTTCCGTTCAATCTTTAACCAGTTTATGAGAAAGCGTCCAATATCCAGGAGATCTAAAGCCAGAATTCTCGAAGAACCTAAAGCCATAAAGTTAGATAACAACGTCTTTGGAGCTTAAGATTACTTCTGCATCAGTTACAGGGCAGAAGAATATAGAGCAGCTGGATTAATGAGCAACGCTCATCTTGGTACATCTACGAAAACAATATATTACGGTAACTTCTATCCTTCCAAAACTCCTGATTTTTCACCTTTTTCAGAATAAATCCAGTCCTCAAAAACTCGAACACCAAAAGAACCTCAAATCTCACCTTCTCTTACTAAATCATCACCTTGAACTAGTCGTGAAATAAGAAAATTCTCCTCGAACCAATCTGAAGCAACCCATTTCTCAACCAACCTTTCAAAAACTGTCCTCCTCGAGCTCCTAGAAAAAAGACTTTCATAGCTATGGGAGACGATGCCAATCTCACTTCGAATCCATCAAAAATTTCTCCTCCCCCAAAGGAGATTGTTGAGACAGTTATATTGTCTCAACAAAATCCCTCGAATAATCCTCCTTGACTAACAAATGAGGCATCTGAAGAAGAAGTTGAATCTAAAGCTACTCAATAAAATAACGAGGCTGATACAGAGGAAGAAGCTTCAAAAGAATTAGAGAATGCTACACAAGAAAAAATCTATAAACTGAGAAGAAAGAAAACTCTTATCACCATATTCGAAGAGGAGCGGGCATCAATAAGTGAGAATTTGAGGTCTCTCGACGCGAACTATATAGTCTCTCTTAAAAACGTTCCATATACATACTATGAAGAGAGCCCAGCCAATGATCTAAAGAAGCAGTAGGGAATGTGAGACAATATTACGCTTCGTCTTCCCAAAAAAGGAGAAACACCTCTAAATTCTATAAAAAGAAATAAACTGGTGGTCTACCTAGAGATCATGAACTAAGGTCTTCGATTTTCACTAGACCCCGTGATAGTGGATTACTTCGAGCTTTTGAATTTGTGTCCAACCCAAGTGACACCAAATCAATGGTTCATGCTTCTATCTGTAATCATGGCTTCTCGTTTATCTAAAATTCCGATATACATCGAGGATTTCATATCTTTAACCAAATTTTCAAAGGGACCAGTGCTTCCATTTTACTATCTTACTTTGGATGATGACTTAAAAATCATCGACGATCTTCTTGAAGCAGCCAAATTTTGGAAGCAAAAAGTCATCTTCATTGTAGGAGCGTGGGCAAATGGTAGAGCTATATCAGAAGCCAACCCATCAAGATTGAACTATGAAGATGTAGGGAACGATACGAAGGATTGTATCGCTTTGAAAAAAGAAATACATATGTTGATAGCGAACGGAAAGTTGACGACCTACATAAAAAACCAGGCTCAATAGAATACGACCTCTAATGAAGTAGTGGCGGTACCAAAGCAAGAGACCGCAATGGTCATCTATGAACTCATCGACACATTTGATGTGTCTACAAAGTATTTGAATCTTGATAAGGATCAGAACACTATCAGCTTTGTAGAAGAAAAATCACCAATGCCTCGGGATTGGAACCGGTAGATGATCACAGGGAGACCCACAGATTATTACTGACGGATGAAAACTGTGAAAATTACTAGTTCCTCGAAGGAAGAATTTTGAAGATCGGGACAAATGTTTCTTCTAGTTTTTGGGATATATTAATTTATTTTCACAAGGAAATGTTGTATTTATTTGCATGGTGTTCAGAAGATGTGAGAGAAGTCCCTGATTGTGTAATCTACCATAGCCTGGCTGTGCAACAAATTGTCCGACCTATAACCCAAAAGCGGCAAGCTTTGTCCCAAGAAAAGGCAGAGGTTGTTAGTACCAAGGTAGAGAGATTAACAAAAGTAGGCCATATCCGAGAATCCCAGTACCCGCAATGGACGACTAATCATGCCTTGGTTAAGAATAAAAGCGGAAAATGGAGAATTTATATGGATTTCATTGACCTCAACAGGGCATGTCCCAAAGATTGTTTCCATATGCCACGAATCGACCAACTAGTAGATTCAACATCGGGAAACATATTATTGTCTTTTATGAACGCCTACGCATGGTACAATCAGATAAAGTTGAATCCAAAAGACCAGGAAAGCGGGAGCAACCTATTGCTCCAAAAGTTATGCCTTTCGGTCTGAAATAGGCCTTTATTGCTACAAAGTTATGCCTTTCGTTATGACGTTCATAACTGGAATAGGCCTTTATTGCTACAAAGTTATGCCTTTCGGTCTGAAAAATGCGGGAGCAACCTATCAGAGATTGATAAACAAGACTTTTAAAGGTCATATAAAATAAAACGTAGAAGTTTATATAGATGATATGCTAGTCAAGAGTATGACCGATGAGGATCATCTTACCGACCTAGAAGAGACGTTTAATAATTTGAGAAGAATAAATCTCAAGTTGATCCCAGAAAAATGTTTGTTTGGGGTTCGATCCGGAAAGTCCTTTGGGTTTATGATAAGTGAAAATGGAATAGAGGTGGATCTAATATAACTGAATGTGTTGAGCAGTATGTCACCCCAAAGGAATATTAAAGAGGTGCAAATTTTGACGGGGGGACTCGCGGCTCTAAACATGTTTATATCTAGATCTTCTGATAAATGTGCACCATTTTTTCATGTTTTGAGAAAAGTCAAGAGATTCAATTGGGCCTCTTTTTGTACACAGGCTTTCCTTGGTCTAAATAATTATTTATCATCCTCGACCATGTTAACAAAACCTTTGCCTCGAGAAACTTTGTTTATGTATGTTGCAGTATCAGACTATGTGGTTAGTGTAGTACTGGTTCGTGAGGTAGATCAGACTCCCAAGCCGGTTTACTAAATGAGCAAGAGTTTTTTGGACGTTAAAAAATGATATCTGAATCTTGAGAAGTTGGCTCTAACATTAGTAACTGCAACTAGAAAAATGCGACCCTATTTACAGGGTCATTCGATCATAGTCTGAATGAAGTTTCCTTTAAAGATATTGTTTGATGCATGGAGAAATCCGTTAAAAGGGTCACTCCCTTATAAATACCTTTGCTAATTCATTCTTTATCAACAACACAAACTTAGAAAGAGAAATTAATCACAGTTTTTAGCCTTTCTAGAGAGAGAAATAGAGCGGCTCCTTCACCATTTATGAAAAAACCTGTCTCGAGCAAGAAGCCTGACCCGACCAAGAAACCAATTTTGGGGGCGACTGATTATCTGAGTATTTATGAGAGGGCCGTTGAGTACAAAACGGTAGGTTTGATTGACAGTTCTCCGGCGGGTTTTTTTAGGTACGACCCCACTTTGTTCCCTCGACCCTGAATTACCCCAATCATCTAACCAAAAAAAAATGTTGTTACCCATATTTTCGCTCGACACCGCCCTACTAAACCAATCGTTCCTACTACCCGACCATCTCGTTCAACCCCTAAAGTTTCTCTCGTCAAATACCCTAATCTCTATTTTTTGAATTATGGAAGATTCAAGTGATTCATCTTCTTCTCCCGAGATGGTTCAATTGACTCCGTCCATCGTGGGTTATTGAACTAGTCATAACACTGCGGCCACCGTTTGAGGTGTAGCACAACGCGACGCGCAAATCATTAAATAGAAAAAACTCAAGGAAAATACATCTAAAACCCGAAAAGGAAATGTTCCCGGTCACGTCTGTGTTTGCACTAACTCCATCTTTGTTCATTCTACTCCCGCCTCCAAGGGGTTGGTTGCTCCCACAAAAACATTTCCCACCAAGAGGGAAAATGAAGATTCAGTCCACATTATCCCGACAATGAATCCTGCCACTAAAGGGGTCGCACCTAAGAACTTTGTTAAAAGAAGTGTTCGTGAGGGCCCAAGTACTATTGGTTCCGAGTCGACCATATCGGGCACCGCTGAAAAAACCAACCCTCAGCAGGAGGTCGACCCAAACCTTGGTGGTGCAAAACATGACCAAATTCCTCGTATCAACATTATGGGTCAGACTGGCACAAAAGAGGGTGAGATCGCACATCGGGATGGGAAACAAGTTGCTACCGCATGAGATGGTGTTACTACTGTAGTAGTAGTAGATGAAGAACCCTTACCACCCAAAATCTCAATAGTGCTAACTGGCTATCATATCGACTTACCCATGGAACATCTTATCACCCTCTTTAGCGGTAAGTATATGTACTATAGTATCTAGGAGACATCCGAGTTGAAGACCATTTGGGGCATTCCCAAGTGTGTGAAAATTTGCTTCCCGGCACCTGTGAATACGTCGTTGTTCGTACAGAAAATGGAGATAGTTTTTTTACTAATTTCTTTAAATGGGGACTTAGGCTCCCGCTCGATCCTAACATAGTACGATACTTTCAGATTTTCAAGATTTCCCCGACCCAACTTACTTCTAATGCTTGGTACACGTTGATGTCGTGTATAATGGATTCGCATTTGTCCGAGGTACCAATGCCCATGGAGGAGTACGTGGTAATGACTAGTATTTCCAAATCACCCAAACTTCCCTTCTTTTACTCTTCCTTCGAAAATAACATGAAGATCATGAATAACCTGCTGGAAGCTGACAAGGCATGAAAACATCGGTTCATATTTGTTAGCGGGGCTTGGGAGAATGGCCGACCTTACTCGAAGGACAATCTGAGGCGCCTAACCTGCAAATGGGTCCAAAAAGGTTTGTATTATCGTATATCTTTTTTAATGTGTTCTAGTTTTTAATCTTCAAGACGAAGTTGCAGGCGTTAAAATAAGCATTTGGAGTCAGCCATGACTACTTTTCTGAAGCTTAAAGAGTATGCGAGGAAGAATTAGGGTCGAAATTTTCATCAATGCTTCAAAAATACAAACTTGGTATCAACCTCTGGCGTTGCTCGAGCGAACCGTTAGATGTGATCAACTACGGATGCAACCCGACCTTATTGATCTTGTGCGAAAGTTAGATGCCCCTAATGCTAATGTCTCTCTGCCAAATAAGAATAGGGCTCCCAGTAAACATCATAAATCAGAGGAAATATCTGACCATGAGGCAGATAAAGAAACAATGGAAGTGGGTACTAACGATGCTCCTTTAGTGGTTGATGTGGAGCCTGAAGGCAATGTGGCCCTGAGTAATCCGATTGTTAGTGAAGGTAAATCTCCAAATGGTAGGAAAGATCATGAGAAAGTACGTTGGGAGAAGATAAAGTAGACCGCAGCTGCTAAGAAAGGAAACAAAAAACCCCGAGCAGCCAAGAAGAAAAAAAACCAAAAAGTGATTGAAGGAACAGCGGTCTGCCTATGGTTGAGCAGACAACTATAACGACAATATTCATACAGTACCAGGGGGGGCAGGACCAATACACCAGTCGGAGAGTGTGCTGGTAATGCCACGGTGGTAAGTCACATGGACGTTAAGCCGTCTGCGAGCCACGCTCTGATTAAGTCAAAGCTCCCTCATTCATCGACATCTCCAGAAAAATCCTGCCCAAATCCTCCATGGTATATAAGCCCTACAATGGGAGGTATAACATGTGATGGCCCACTTCCTATAATCGCCCTTCCACAGGGTTCAAGCTGTTTTCCGCTACAAAGGTCGAACGCAATGGCCACCACCTTATACCACATGCTAGCTTCTTTAGCATTAAAAGAAAGAAAAACGGAGCATCTCAGTGATGAACTGTCGGAGGCGAAGAAACTTTATCCGACTTGGAGGAAAAGTTGAAAGAGTAAGTCTTGACCAACACAAGGCAGAAGCCCGAGCTACGTTAGCTGAAACCAGCCTTCAGACTCTCAAGAAAAAAGAGTCGCAATGGCAGAAAGTAGAATCTCAACAAACCCAGCTTATCTAATATTTGCGCGCTTCCTCTCAAAAAATAAGGAGGGCCGGGATAGGGCGGTACAAGATCTAGCTGCTCAAAAAATCCAAAACCATTTTCATCGACTGCAGACGGCTAAAACGACTAAAGATCTTCGTGAACATTGGGTTGAAGTGGAGAAAAATAATAAGGAGGAAAACACTAAAATTACTGCTAAGTGTATCAGGGTTATGAAGAAAGAAGTTTCTGACGCCAAGGTTTCTTATGTTCTTGATTTTAATCATCTGTATCCCTATTAGTCACTAGAGTCGTTGTGGTTGGACATTCCTAAACAAGATCACCGTGACGAGGTTATTTCTGAATATGATATTGATGACGAGAATGATGAACCGGGGTTATTCGAAGAACCATCGGATTGTTAAGTTTTGAATTGTTTTTACCCATCACTATTGTTTGGGTTTTTTTTTCAGAACCCTGTAGACGCGATTTTGTACTTTGAATTTTATAATCATTAAAATTTGTCGTGTTCGATAACGTACCTAATGCTTGTTCTAGATTTTTAAAGATAGGAAGTGATCAGTATTCGATATTAAAAATAGAACTGTTAAATAACATTATAAACCATGTAGATCAACTTTTTAGTTGACAAAACCTTTAAGGTCCGAAAATATAAACCATGTAAATCAACTTATCAATTGAAAAAACCCTTAAGGTTCGAACGTATGAATCATGTAGATCAACTATCAGTTGAAAACCCCTTAAGGAGTGAATGTATAAATCATATAGATCAGCTATTAGTTGAAAAACCCCTTAAGGTTCAAACGTATGATTCATGTAGATCAAGTATCAGTTGAAAAACCCTTAAGGTTCGAACGTATAAATCATGTAGATCAACTATTAGTTGAAAAACCCTTAAGTTTTGAACGTATGAATCGTGTAGATCAAGTATTCAGTTGAAAAGTTCAAACGTATAAATCATGTTGATCAACTATTAGTTGAAAAACCCTTAAGGTTCGAACGTATGAATCATGTAGATCAAGTATCAGTTGAAAAACCCTTAAGGTTCGAACGTATAAATCATGTAGATCAACTATTAGTTGAAAACCCATTAAGGTTCGAATTATCCTGTAAACACTTTAATAAAGGCTTCAAATCATACTAATAGGTCGGTTTCCATAGACACCTCATTAAGAACTCCCCGCACCACCAGGGTAGGAAAGAGTGTGTTTCCAACCAAAATTATTTTACAAGAAAATAGATTTTCAAGATTACCCTAAGTACAATTTTAAATGTTTGATGTTCCAAGGGAGCCGTAAAGGCCGGTTTTACTTATCCTTCAGCTTGTGGGTGCTTGGCTTTATCTTTCCAATAACCTCGTAGGGGATTTTCCAATATGGAGCCAACTTCCCGAGGCTTCTGTCTTTCGTGTGTAGAAAAACTTTTTGTATGACCTTGACGCCGACCTTGAACTCTCTTCTACGAACTTTAGAAGCGTACCTACTTCTCATCAATGTCTGATAATGGAATGAGTTTAAATGAACTCAACTTCGTCTCTCTTTGATTAAATCTAAAGCAAAATGCCGAATCTTGTCATTAGTGTCTTCATCATAATGCTTGAGCCTGAATAACAGGAACATTATTGACATAATTTGGAGTTCTTTTATCGATAATATTTCTGTTATGCTTTAATATTTTGTCCCGATGAGACTTTCGGTATCGGACTTCTCGTTTTCTCATGATTCTCTTATCCTTTTTTAGGCGTCGGAACAACCGTTCTAGGGACGACGATTCGTCTGAATCATAACTGGTAGAGTAGTTATATTCTCGCCTATATCGACGCTCTATTTTTCTTTCCAGATTTGAATTTTGTTGCCGCGCTCGGGGTCGGCCCCTTTGGATATCCTCTTCATCCCGGCCATGATCGCAGCTTTCTTCTTTATCGTCATCAAGTGACTGCTCTATGTGGTGTACCAAACTGCTCTTTCTTTAGCTAGAGATGATTCATTTTCCATATTTAATTTAGCTATGTCATCCAACAACTATTGCCTTGTCATGATGAGTTCCGACCGCTTACTTCACCCCCACCATGTTGCTCATGATCGTGATGTCGTTCTTCAGAAAATCGATCTTCAGAATCCAAGTTAATCCCACCGACGCCATTGCCTATCGCCCTTCCCTCTGCTATTTCAGTGTTCATCTCTCCTAGGGTCGTGATTGGGAGAACGAATCTCTGGGTATCACTTTAATTTCCTACAGACGGCGCCAATGATGGATCCAGAAATATTTGGAACCTAATTTTGCTACGAGACAAAATTGTGATAGTAAATATGAGAGAGAAACACAGGATTATAAAGAGAGAAAATGGTAAGAGTATATATTATATTAAATGTTCACATACCCCCAAAAATGGGATCTTTTCTTATATACTGGCGATGGTGGACCCTATTTTACACACCTGATCCACTTGACTCTATTATTAGCCTTTTACACACTCATTTTATCCATATTAATATTATTTATAAAGTTGTTCCTTATTATTTTGCATTCTTCTATTACTTTTATACATTGTTACAAGTATATCATTACATCATTTGATTATGTTCATCCAAAGTTACGCGAATATGTTGTGCCCTAATCAATGCTAACTTAAGATTTAACTCATGAATTAAACAAAAAAATCATATATGGTAATGTTTGTAGACATTTAGCTCATGATTTAAAAGACTCTCCTTCAACTTTATACTAAGAACCTTGGAAGCTTGGTTTTGATAAAATGTTTGTAAACATGATTAAGAAATGCATCAACTCAGTATAGTTTTTAATAATTGTAAATAAAGAACTACAAGGTTACTTTAAGTCTTATAAATGAGTTAGACAAAAGGATCATATTTCTCCTAGTCTGTTTATAATTTCCAAAGAGTACCTTATTATGGGTCTTAAAAAGCTTTTTGAAGACAATAGTGGAATGAGATATAAAACTAGTAGTTCAATGTTTATACATTGCATGGCATTTCCATATGATTTCATCATCTTTGCAAATGGTTCTTCTCTATATATCAATGAAATCAGCAAGTTCGTACAACATTACAAAGACTGATTAGATCAAAAAATCAATAAGAACAAAACCACATTCATAACTCCTACAAGAATGTCACAAACAAGAATCGAGGTAATTAAAAACCAAACTGAATTTAAGCATGGAAATTTACCTATCAAATACCTTAGTATTGTTTTTCATTCAAGTAATAAATCATGTTACTTTGAAGAATTAATGAATAAAATCAAGAAAAGGATTCAATATTGAGATAGTAAGTTCATGTCTTTTGGTGGCATGATAATCCTTATTCAATCAGTGTTGATGGCTATTCCGATCTACCATTGATAAAGTTGTCTTTTACCAAAATCATTACTTATAAGGATATAAAGGATTTGTAACATATTCTTATGGGGTACTATTATATCAGAATGAATGAGTAAAATAAAATAAAAATATTCTAGATTGAGATAGTTTTCATGTCTTTTGGTGGCATGATAATCCTTATTCAATCAGTGTTTATGGCTATTCCAATCTACCATTGATAAAGTTGTATCTTACCTAAAGCATTACTTACAAGAACAAAAGGATTTGTAACATATTCTTATAGGTTACTATTGAATCCAATCCGGGAATAAGCTGGACAAAATGGTTGCATCTACGTAAACTTTATGATGGGAGGGAGATTAAATATAAGAAGACTTGAATATATGCATACTTCATTCTCTGTTAAATTATGGTACAAGTTCAGAGGACATAAGTCATTATGGTCAAAATATATGCACATTTTATATTTCTCCACCAATCATCATTTTCAAGTTCAAGCTACCATTAAAGGTTCCAAAACCTGGAAAGGCTATTGAATGTTAGAGATGATAAGGGAGTAATTCACCGAGCCCGATAGAAAATGAGTTAATTGTAGAAAGGAGAAGTGAAATATATCCATTAGTGTATTTATTATTTATTAGAGAACAAGGTGTAAAAGAAGTAGGATGCAAAGGACTAACCATTAAATAATCAAAGACTACCTAAGACATAAATGGGTCCCACTTTCCCCACTATATAAGGGAGCCCTTTTATTCTTGGGTAGGTGGACATTCTTTAATACTTTCTCTTTCTACTTTCTCTCTCTACATTTTGAGCATTAGTCACATCAAGCACAAGATCCAATATTCCCCCACTCTAGTCATTAATTTACTCATTATTGGCACCGTCTGTGGGAAAACGTGATACCTAAAAGAAAACTTGTCTTCGAAAATCACGATTCCATCTTAAACAATGAATGACGAGGCGACTGGGGAAAGGGTCGGGAGAGAGGTGGCCCGAGCTATTTCGCTGTCCGAGGGCGAAGATGCACCGGACCATGAACATTATGCGCATGGTCGGGATAAGCGATCAACTCTTATCATGACCAGGAGACAATTAATGGAGGACATCGCGAAGCTGAGCGCTGAAAAGGAGAGGGATTTAGATGACAAAAGACCTCGGGAAGGAAAAGGGAAAGAGCCGATGATTGACAACCGCAGAGAAGGCTCTCCGGGGGTAGACCACCGTGTCGATGCCCGACCTGTTCGAAATTATCAAGAGCCCCAGCAAGACAGAGAGCGGGATGGAAAAATTAGGCGATGTCAAAAGGATGACTGGGGTATTTCTACTAATTATACTTCAGACGATTCATCGAGAAGAGAATATCGTCGCAAGAAAAGACGAAACAAACTCGCACAAAAAAATAATTTTCAACGTAACAGGGCACCCCGTTTTGACTCACCCAAGTTCAAGAAAGACAGCACTGAAAAAAGAACGCCAATTTCGCACGAAAAAGAAGAAATGTTGACGGCCAGTAGGGAGGAACGGGTAATTCTACCCCAGGTTCAGTGGTAGTCGTCAAATAGCCAGATGCAAAGATACAGAGTCAGTAGTCAGTTCATTAACCCGGGAAATGAAGGATTATATGGAATTCCTATTGAGGGGCTCGGCGGCGGTTCTTTTAGATTTGGAATTGGAGAGCGTCACCGCTATCAAACGAAATATTTTCGGGACACCTCCTGAAGAGATTTGACATATCTAAATTGGAGAAGTATGACGGTAAAAGAGATCCCGACAACCATTTGAAAGCTTTTAAAAATTTCATGTTGAGTTTCGATAATGACGACAAGTTGTTATGCCAAGTTTTTTCAATGACCTTCAAGGATCGGGCATCTAAGTGGTACAATCGGTTACCGCAGGGTTGTATAAAGAATTTTGGGAATTTGTGGGAAGCAAAAGTTCCCGAGCCAATGGAGACACAATCGTTAACTGTAAACAAAGACTGGGAGAGAGCCTCAGGGATTACACCAGGCGCTTTATCGATGCAAAGACGCGACCTTGACCACTGTGAGGAGAACGTGGCTCTGACAGCATACCGCTTAGGGCTACTCCTAGGACCGATGAAACAAGCAGTCACTAAGAAACAGGCATTCACTTTTTCCGCCCTTCTAGCTCAGGTGGAAAAACAAATATTGATAGAGGCAACCGAGGCGTCCGAGTTGGCAACACAGATCCAGCAGAGTGCACAAGCATCGGTTATTATAAAGCAGGGCACTCAACCTTGTTACGCCTCGCAGGTTCAGCCAATCAGCACAATACCACCGACCCAGTCTGCACTGGCCAAGCCTCTGGAATCCCATGGTTAAAGGACAAAACAGACCAAACAGGTGGTCACACGCCCTATTTCCAACAAATGGATCCGACCAGCTTACTTTGTTGACTTAACAGAGTGCGTATCCACAATCTACGAAAAGACTAAGAAGAGCGGGATTTATCGGAGGCCTTTTCCTATCCTAACGCCTCGGGAAAGCAAAAATAATTGATACTGCCGATACCATGACGATGTGGGACATGATACCAAGGACTGTATTGCTCTCAAAAAGGAAATGCAGATGCTGATAGAAAATGGAAAATTACTCGAGTATGTGAAGAAGAAAGCACAGCAGGGTGCAGCTTCAAAAGAAATCGTGATAGTACAAAAACCCGAGACAACCATGGAAATTTCTGAAGTAACCGATCTCTTTGATGTATCTGTCGAATATCTTGATCCCGATGTTAGTCGTAACCTCATCGGGGTCATTGAAGAAGAAACTGTGGAAAACAGAGGAAACATAAGTAACATCTGTCAATTCTTTGAATCTTTGACTATTTTTTGGGGTGATTCTATGGCAAGGATCACACATTCTTCCCGGAAACGACATATTGTGAACATAGCAACTCAGTTGGAAGCTCGAGCTCATCCTCATGCGAAAGGAAACCCATCACCGATTCTATATTTTGATGACGATGACATGAGAGACATAGTTGGTCCTCACGAAGATGTCGTCGTTATCGGGGCGGCCATTGTAGGAGAAGAAGCCTGACGTATCCTTGTCGACACCGGAAGTTCGGCGAACATAATCTTCGCATTAACGTTCGCCAAGTTTAGGAAACCCCCAATGATTACGCGTTCGGACCAAACTATCGTGGGATTCACAGGTTCGGCTGCAGAAGTGATAAGAGAGTTTGAAGGCATTGTTCAGCTAGGTCGTGGGCCTTTCAAGAAAGAAGTCACCATGTTATTCGTCGTGGTAGATGCACCAGCTTCTCATAATGCAATTTTTGGCCGGTCGTGGCTATCGTGAATGCATGCGGTAACGTCCATTATTCATCAATGCTTGAAATACGTGGTCGGGAACAATGTAGGGGTGGTGAGAAGCAGCCAGAAAGCGGCAAGAGAATGCTACAGGGCGGCCTTCGCGCCAAAAGGGGATCATGAAATGGAGCACATTCGGGACTAGCAGTTAGGGGGACTTCCATGGGGGTCATTACCTATTGATGATCTCAGGGAAGCTCCCAGTTTTTTTACTACTGATGAAGAATGTGAAAAGTACCAGTTTACCGATGGAAGAATCTTGCAGATCGGAACTAATTTATCGCTAGATTTCAAGAGACAATTGATTTTATTACTACAGGAGAATTTGAATTTGTTCGCTTGGTGTTCGAAGGACGTTACCGGAGTCCCAGAAGACCAGATAATTCACAAGTTGACCGTTAACAAAAATGTCCGACCCATCACACAAAAACGTCGGGCCTTTTCACTAGAAAAAACGGAAATTATCCTAGGAGAAGTGGAAAGGATGCTCAGCGTCGGTCACATCAAAGAGTCAAGTTACCCGCTGTGGACATCCAATCCCGTTTTGGTCAAAAATAAAAATGACAAGTGAAGGATGTGCGTAGATTTCACCGACCTTAATCGAGCATGCCCTAAAGACCCTTTCCTGATGCCGAGAATCGACCAGTTGGTGGACTCGATGTCGGGTAACAGATTGCTCTCTTTTATGGACGCATATGCGGGCTATAATCAAATCAAATTAAACCCAACAGACCAAGAAATCACTACATTCATCACCGGGCGAAGATTGTATTATTATAAGGTTATGCCCTTCGAATTAAAGAACGCAGGACCAACTTATCAAAGGCTAGTGAATAATGCGTTTAAAAATCAGATAGGTAGGAATATGGAAGTTTATATAGATGACATGTTTTTGAAAAGTGCGACAGACGATGACCATCTCGCTGATTTGAGAGAGACGTTTGGTAATCTAAGGAATGTAAACCTCAAATTAAACCCGGAGAAGTGCTCTTTTGGAGTAAGGTCGGGAAAGTTCATAGGATTCCTCGTCAACGAGAAAAGAATCGAGGCTGATCCGATCCAACTGCAAGATCTCGCAAGCATGACCCCACCAAGGAACATCAAGGAGGTTCAGATATTAACCGGGTGCCTAGCGACTCTGAATCGATTCATATCCCGTTCATCTGACAAGTGTGCTCCCTTTTTTCAGGTCTTGAAAAATGAAAAATCTTTTGTTTGGACACCAGCTTGTGATGAGGCCTTTTTGGGAATCAAAACATATTTATCATCCCCGAACCTTTTGGCAAAGCCCCTGAAAGGGGAGACTCTTTTTCTTTCTGTAGCAATTTCAGACTTTGCAGTAACTGCGGCGTTGATCAGCAAGTCGGGCACAGTTCCTAAAGCAGTGTACTTTGTGAGAAAAAGCTTATTAGATGCGGAAACGAGGTATTTGAAGCTCGAAAAAATGGCTTTGCCTTTGGCGTGAAAAATGCGACCATACTTCCAGGCCCATCCCATTGTCGTTCGAACCTCGTTTCCACTCAAGTATGTTCTTCAGCGGTCGGATATGTCAGGACGAATGTCTAAATGGTTTGTCGAACTAGGAGATTTTGATATCAATTTTGAGCCAAGAACGGCCATAAAAGGCCAAGCCTTGGCTGATTTTTTAGTTGAAATTCATTCTAACCGACCAGACCAAGTAGAGTCGTCCGAAGAGGAGAAGCATGTCGAGTGGGTAATTCGAACCGACGGGGGATCGAACATCAGTGGATTCGGCGTGGGTGTACAGATAGTCACTCCTGCGGGCATAAGTATGCATCATGCAATCCGATTTGGTTTTATTACATCTAACAACAAAGCTGAGTATGAGGCTGCCCTAGCTGGTTTGAGATTAGTACAGATGTGCGGGGCTAGGCATGTACGTCTCATGTGTGATTCTCAGTTGCTGATTAATCAAGCCTCGGGAGCATCAGAAGCTAGGAAAGAGCACCTGGTTCAGTACTTAGCAGTGTTGTGCGTGTTAGTCGCGTCGTTTGCCAAAGTGACATATGAGCACGTCCCTAGGACTGAAAACGTGATTGCAGACTCCCGGGCATCGGTATGCTGTTTAAGAAGCTACCCTTGGATAACAGTACAAGAAAACCCGTCGATTATATAGAGGACAGAGTTGGACAATCGTCCAGAGATCGTCTGTCAGATATCCTAACTTAATCTTGTCGGACTGGAGAAGAGACATTATAGTTTTCCTGGCCGAAGGATTGTTACAAGGCGATAGCGCCGCAGCTCGGAAAGTACGAAATAAGGCTCGGGGTTACATTTTGTTGGGAGAAATACTGTACAAAAAGTCTTTCAGCAGGCCTTTACTGAGATGTTTGCGGGAGATGAGTCACAGATTATTGTGTCTGAGTTGCACGACATAGAAGGCGCCGCTCACTGCAGTTACAAAGCATTAATAAGGAGAATTTTTCTTGCCGGTTTTTACTGGCCGACGGTAACTGCCGATGCTCAGCAGATAGTGAAAACGTGCGATACCTGCCAAAGATTCGCGAACGCAATCCATAAGCCCGTAGCTTCTTTGGAATCAATATCTGAAAGCCTCCCTTTTCACCGATGGGGGATCGATTTAGTAGGGCCATTGCCAATGGCATCCGGCGAAAGACAAATGATAGTGGTGGCAGTAGATTACTTTTCTAAATGGGTTGAAGCCAAGCCACTATCGGGAACAAAAACTAAAGATGTCATCAAATTCATTTGGTCAAACATCTGTTGTAGGTTTGGGGTACCTCAGAGGCTCACAGTGGA
The DNA here is from genome assembly GCA_036936605.1 of Limnanthes douglasii subsp. nivea. NCBI lineage: Eukaryota > Viridiplantae > Streptophyta > Magnoliopsida > Brassicales > Limnanthaceae > Limnanthes > Limnanthes douglasii. The sequence goes on along the minus strand of JAUPFV010000005.1, from coordinate 241,419,883 downwards.
CAACGGACCTCAGTTCGATAGCAGCGAGATGAAATCCTTTTGTTCGACCCACAGAATCAGGCAATGCTTTTCGGCCCCTTTCCACCCCCACGCGAACGGGAAAGTTAGGGTCACAAACCGGACTATCATAGACGGACTCAAAAAGAACTTAGAAGTAAAAGCCGACAAGTGGCTGGATTATTTACAGGAAGTATTATGGGCCTACCGAACTACCCCCCCCCCCCCCCCCCGAACGGCGACTCAAGAATCGCCCTACGCTTTGGTTTATGGGATGGATGTCGTTACCCCCGCGGAATCAATCTTCCCATATTTTAGGATCAAGAACTATGATGAGAATAGGAACGGGAACGATAGACGACTAGCTCTTGACTTAATAGAAGAAAAAAGAAGTCGAGCTCAGCTGAATTCTCTACATTATCAGACCTTAATGAGGAGTCGATACGTGTCGAAAGTACGTCGACGAGAGTTCAAGGTCAGGATAGAGTTTTGAGAAGAGTTTTCCTGCACACCAAAGACAAAATCCTTGACAAACTCGCTCTGAATTGGGGAGGCCCATACAAGGTGGTGGAAAAAATCAAGAGCGGGACATATCGATTACAGGACAAGCATGAACGCTTATTGAGGCTCCCATGGAATATTGAGCATCTGAAGATATATTTGGAGTGATTTTTTGTAATTTCTATATAATTATTCTTGTTTCTGTAAGAAATTTTGGTCGGGGATGCACTCTTTCCTACCTCGGTGGCGCGAGAAGGTTTTAATGAGGCATCAATGGCAACCGATCCTTTTTAATCTACTCTTTTGCCTTTAAAATTTGAAAGCGTTAAAAGGGAAATCCATCAGCTGACGAGCTGATAGACAACTGTTAACGATCTTAATTAACTGATCTACATTTTGTTCCCGACCCTATGGAAAAAATTTCAATTAGATATTGATCAACACAACCTTAATAGGTTTTTCAATTTTTAACTGATCTACATTTTGTTCCCGACCCTATGGGAAAATTTTCAATTATATATTGATCAATAGAACCTTAATAGGTTTTTCAGTATTTAATTGATCTACATTTTTTTCCCGACCCTAAAAAGGATTTTCAATTAAATATCGATATGCAGAAGCGTAAAAATGAACAACCATGAAAATAAAGAAAAAACTTAACATTTCAAAATCGTCGGATACAAGACATATTCAAAAGGGTTCAACAGACCCCAAGGGTTACAAAACTTTTGATACAACAAAAAAAGGGTAGAATTTAAGCGTCTTCAACCTCAGGATCGCTCTCTGTGGCATCCGATTCTTCATCTTCGCATACCACTCCGGATGGGCGATCTGCCTCGGGGACATCTAACCACATTGACCCAAGGGCAAGGTCGGGGAAACGGTTATGAAGTGTCAAAACATAAGAAGACTTAGCCTCGGCGACTTATTTTTCCATCCATATCTGACATTTGTCAGCAAACAGAGCATTGGAAGTTTTAAGGTCAACGATCTCTTTCATTTTCTTCGCTGCGGAGTAACGGAAGAAATGGCTTTGAATTTTAGCCACTGTCAGCTGCCCAGCTCGATTGGCGCGATCTTTTCCTGACCCGCACCAAATTTTTCTCAGCCTTCGATGCTCGTTCCTCAGCCTTTTTAAAATTTTCTTCCAAGAGCTTCTTTCCCGTATCTCCTTTCTAAATGTCATCCTCAAGCGCGGCTATTTTCCCTTCTGCATCTGTCAGTCTCTAGTTTAGCTCCCCTACGCGTCTTTCTTTCATTTCCAAAGGCACAATCATGTTGTATAAGGATAAGAACAGCACATCGTTGGCCCGCAAAGCGAAGGTATGAGGGCTCCCAGGAACGGACACGACGGGCAGTTTGGTGTCACTTGATGAAGCCACGTCAGCTTTCGCTGCTTCTGAAGGACCAACATTTTTTCCCCTGACCTCGTCATCGTCAGGAATCACGACTATCGGAGCATTCTCAAACAATACTGTTGCGGGAGCAGCAACTTCCCCATCCTTAACCTCTTCATAATGCTCAAAAAGCACCGGGATAGTCGCATTTTTGGCAAGGACGGAAGCGTTGGAAGGACCGCCCTCCTTTTTCTTCTTTGAGCGTTTTGGTTTTTTGGCTTCGTCACCTTCAGCCACGGTCTTCTTCGTTTTCTTTTTCAGTTCCTCGGGCCGATCAACACCCTCAGCCTCAACGACAACTGCGGCCCCTTGTCCAACAGCGTCGACCTCCATATTTTCTGCATTCTCTGGCTCGACATCCTCGTCAGGCTTTGAGCGTTTGCTAGGCGCTTTGTTGCGTTTGGGAAGGAACAAGTGCGCATCAGGTGGATCTGTCTTTGCGACCAAATCCACCAAGCTAGGTGGTTGGCGCAGCTGCTCCCATGTGAGTGGTTCTTCTTAGCAACGCCAGAGATTGCTCATGATCAAGTTAGTGTTCTTGAAGTCGCGATGGAATGCCCGACCCCAATTCTTTCGGGCGAAGTCCTTCAAAATTTGGAAGGTAACTTTAGTGGCCTTAAAGTAATCCTTTTTCAGCCCCTGAATGAACTCCTTGGACACTAAACAAAGGATCGATCAGTAAAAAAATGATGGTTATCATCGGGACTCATGTCCGTAGCAACCGGCTCGGGTTCTCTTTAGTGTATAGACGACCGTTCTCCCAACAGCCGCTGAGGAAGACAAACCGATGCTTCCAGGATTTGTCGCCCTCAATAAAGTCGTTCAAGATCTTCCAAATGTTTGCTAAGGAAGAATAAAAGAAAGGAAATTTGGGAGACTTGGAAAGCCCAGACATGGCAACATACTCTTCCATCGGCATAATGCGACCCGACAGTCGAGAGGCCATGATACACGACATCAGCGTATACCACGCGTTAGGAGTTAGCTGTGAGGGGCATATACCAATTACCTCGAAGTACCGAGAAATCTCAAGGTCTAGAGGCAACCTGAGACCCCAGTAAAAAGATCCGTAAAAACAACGACCTCCTGAGATCGAACGTGCACGGGAATTTCCCCAGGAACAGAGAATCGTACTTTGATGCATTCCGGGATTCCCCACCGGATAAGAAGTTCCGCTTGTTCCGCAGCGGAGAAGTACATATACTTGCCTTGGAAAAGGGCAATGACATTGTCCCTTGGCAATAACCGATGGTAGGTGGTAATTATAACGGCCTCTATATCTGGAGGAAGAGGCTCTTCGAGAGGAGCGGCAGCACTACCGCCTGCAGCAACGACACTTTTCCCCGCTTCATTTTCCTTTGCGGGATCAGTGCCCGAGCCAACTAAATCATTTGCTTCGGGCTCGTTGATGTCTTCGTTTGGAATAGCTCCGGTGCAGGTGGGACCAGCCTCTTCTGGAAGATGGGAACCGGTCACTTTTGGATCGACCGATTGAGAAAGCGGTTGTATAAATCTAGAGCTACTGCCGGTATGGATAGGCTTTGATTCACTTTCTCGCTGCTGGCGAGCGCACTCCATTTCTAGGTTCTGGCGATTGAGATCCCTTCGGGAAACGCCCCAAAGGGTAGCAGCAGTGTTGACACCCGTGTGGAATCCTCGGATTGTGGGAGTTAATTGAAACATTTCGGGTGAGACGGCCCCCACCGACGAGGAAGAGGCGATGGAGTCTCCCATTGAAAGAAACTTTCGTTTTCTTTGGCGTTTAGGAAGAAGAGGGGGTAAGTTTGCAGTGGCGTTTACCGACGAAGGCGTCGGGTGATTGAATGGTGCGACACGAGAATTTGGAATACTGCTACTAGAGGGAATAATGATGGCTTTGGGGGTTTGAGTGACAGCGGGCTCGGGCATTACGAATGATTCTGCGGGAACGGGATTAGGCAAAACGGGGTCGTGGGGGAGAGGCACGGGTGTGAAAGGCTTTGCGTCAGAACTCCAGTTTAATCCAGCGGCACGGTATTCGTCGGCTCGGTCACTAATACTAGCCCAGTCAATAAACCCAAATACGGATTCAGTTTTCTTCTTTGGTTTCTGTTTAAGCTTCGGGTTCTTATTTTTCATAAACACTACTTTCTCTCTCTAGAACGACCAAGGGCGAATTTCTCTCTCTAAGATTTCTCTAAGGAAGCAATTTGCTGAATGAAGTATTTATAGGCAGCATGCCTTAACCGTTCTACGCATGGGGGAGTCCAAACGACGAAAATCAGCGGGAAGTCGAAGAGCCTCCTGAAGAGATGTGCAGACAAGCACGCTTCAAATGAGGAGATGAAACGTGTAGACCCAACCCAACAATACACGATATATGCACTGGTCAGGCTAGTGTCGTAGGCCTGCAACGGCGCCGGAATTCGAGTTTGCGCCAGATGGGATCCACGTGTCCAGTATTTCTTCCAAGGCCCATTGACCGGTTTGGGCTTATGGCGAATTTATTAGCCAGAGTCTGTAGTAGGCCCATAGCAAGTTCATTAGCATCGGGGGCGCTGTGCAACCTTCCCCGAAGCATTAAGAAACATAAAAAGATCGGTCATCCGTTATAAGAGAGTGGTCGGTCGAGGAGCTCATCCCGAAGCCTTAGGCGATGCAATCCCGAGGCGATTTTTGTCAGAGGTCGTTTGACTAAATGACTCACAAGTTTTCATTCCCGACGCTCTTGAAGACTGAGGGGCTACTGATAACGGAGTAATTCACCGAGCCCGATAGAAAAATGAGTTAATTGTAAAAAGGAGAAGTGATATATACCCATTAGTGTATTTATTATTTATTAGAGAATAAGGTATAAAAGAAGTAAGATACAAAGGACTAACCATTAAATAATCAAAGACTACCTAGGACATAAATGGGTCCCACTTTCCCCACTATATAAGGGAGCCCATTTATTCTTGTGTAGGTGGACATTCTTTAATACTTTCTCTTTCTACTTTATCTCTCTACATTTTGAGCACTAGTCACATCAAGTACAAGATCCAATATTCCCTCACTCTAGTCATTAATTTACTCATCAAGAGACACTACAGAAGGTTTTACTTACTGGCATATAGGTAGGGGTGAAATAGATTTATGGCTAGAGACGTTGTGTGATACACAACCATTCATCCTCCTCAATGGTGATGAAAATAACTATTAGTATACTAAAAATAATGTCAACAACTATTGGTATCAAGGTAATTGGAGTATAGATTGAAAACTATAGTTTTATTTTCTAATATTGAGAAAATAAAAAAAAAATTAACAATAAAAGATACAAAAGATGATACAATCAAATGGTTCGTATCAGCAAATGGGAAATCCAATACAAAAGAACATTGAACAAAATAAGAGAAAAAGTCCTAAATCCAATCTTTTCAATAGACTTTAGAGCAACACTACACCTAAAAAATGTTAATTCATTCTATTGAGACTTTTGAATAACTAGATATCAGTTAATAGAATATTAAAAAAAATTCTTCTTAGCCTCTAAATTCCAGTTTTGTGATGACATTGAATCAATAAACCATTTATTTACTCAATGAAACTTGAATTCTAGAAATATATTGTTGGCCTATTTGGTATATAAATAGGAAGGCACGTGACACTACCTCATATTATTAGAAACTGGCATTCGACAACTGAAAAAGAGGTGTACATTCGAAAAAATTTACCTCCTATAATATGATGGGTTATATGGTACTTAAGAAATAAATTAAAGCACCAGGAGAAAAACATCTCTGTCAAAGCTATTATTGACCGTATTAATCATATGATTACAAGACTATATTATGTTAACCTTCTAAAGTGAGCATACTTGAATAATGGTTCAAAGGTAGCCTACGAACTTGGTTTTTTGCAGCATATAAACAAACCAATAAGGGGTATTTCTCTTAAATGGAAACTACATATTAACAACAGAATCAAACTTAATATTAATGGTTCATGTAGTTCGACTGGTAAAGCCAGTAAAAGTGGTATTTTAAGAGATAATAGAGGTGATATCTTAGTAGGTTATGGTAAAATTTATGGAAAATAATCTCATATCATTGTCGAATGTAGGGCCCTCTTTGATGGGTTATTTATATGCAAATAAAAAAGAAACTAACAATCTTGACACTAAGATTGACTCAATTACTCTTATAGAAATGCTAATGCAAGGCAAAAAAAACCTTGGTTTTTTGCTCCTCTAATTGAATGTTACGGAAAACTAATATCTTCAAGCATGAACACAGTTCACGTCTATAGGGAGCAAAACCACATAGTTGACTGGCTTTCCAAATAGACTTTCAAATGTAGAATGAAGCATGATTTCAATTATAATTTGGCACATGATCAACTAAGAGCAATTTTTATTCTTTAAAGTCCTTAAGTAGGTTACCTAAGGATAGATGATTGATAGATAAACTTCAAATAAAAATGCTAATTATTTATCGAATCAATTGAGGATATATTGGAATATTATTAGATAGTATACCAGGTGGCTTGCTGGGTTATATAGCCTTTCATCTATTCTCCATTATATGTACTTGTAGAAATTGAATTTTTATAGGGATCTTGAACACAACTTCATCAAGCTCTCACGATAGTCTCCATGAATCTTGGAAAAACATATAGGTCAAAATATTTTTACAAATCACATAATTATAATCAGATTTATATTGAATTTTTATGTCTGAACTCTTACAGCATGTAGTTCTATTTGACTTCTTTGTGACTGTAGAATTTTAAGCTTTTTGCAAGAAATAAATCTACAACATCATCAAGTATAATATAAAGAGGAAACATAAGAGAATGAATAAAGACTTGAAATGGTTCCTTGAAGCTAAAAGGAAGAATTGAAGAAGAAAAAGTTGAGAAGATAAAAAAAAAGCATAAACTCAGTTTCTTAAGAAAAATATATCGACGGAAATCAAAAATCGAAAAAGTTGATGCCTTATTATAAATATCTGTGAGCTTTCACCAATCATATCTTAGAGAAAAGTTCAGCCATATTGTATCGATTTATGTGTGTAAGGAATTAAAGCCTTTAAGTTGACAAAGTATATGACGCAAGTTAATAAAGAAAATGAGATCACAATTCAATCTTGCGCCTTTAATTTTTAGAAACCTAGAGCCAATTTGTATTGGGCTCATGGGTATCAAATCCAATTTCATGTCGAAACAAAGGTCATTGGCTTATAATTCTCTCAAATTTTAAAAAATTATGTTTCTTATTAAAAAAAATATTATAAGCTTTTTTTCTCTTGACAATCATTAGAAATCGAAATACCGCTACTATAAAATATACATTGTATGAGCATCTTAATAAAAATTGAATATTTAGGAACCGTTTTAATTATTTTATCAATCTTTTACTTTTTAAAAGTGTGGGAATATAATTTTCGATAATATTTTTATTACACAAACATTTTTGAAGAAAATTGGATTAAGATTTTATTAGGTATGGTTATTTGATCCATATTGATTATAAAACGATCAATAGTATAAACATATTTCAATTAGTATGAGGTTTTTTTAGAAGTGGACCAAAACAAAGTCGTGTAAATTTTCAGATCTAAAATGGACAATATCATACTAGTGTAGAGATCGGATTGTTCATACTTATATATTGAAGCAAAATATACAGTGCCCGCATATTCCTAACAAATGGTATCAGAGCTCTGGGTCTATATAAAGTACCATGTTGGTGAAATTTTCAGATATCAAACATGATAGATCAACCAGGCTCAAGGTGAAAATCTGTTTGTAAAGCTTCATGACATAAACACCAATATCTAGTTAGAGTGAGTAGATAAATTTGTTGTAAAGATTTATGACACATGTGATGAACTTTGAAACAAACTAATAGAGTGAGTGAATGATAGTGTGGTCGGTTGAAGATATGTTGTAAAGATATATGACTCAGGTGGTGAACCGTGGCACAACTTGATTAAAGCGAACGGATAGAAGTCAATTGAGAGGATGCTAAAGTTGTACTTTGTTCGAGACGAGGATTTGTTAGGTAGACCAAAATCTCACATCGGTTAGACATGTAAAGTCGTGTAGAGATTCGACCATAAATCAGACAATAGCGTACTAGTGTGGAGATCGGATTGCTCATATTTATATACGAAAATGGACTATGCAGCTCCCACATATTTTTATGGACATTGAATGCCAATTGAGATTGATTGTACTATAATAAAGGCCAAAATTATTAACAATTACTATATTTATTTATTTAATACAACAATTCTTTTGCATAAAATTAAGTATATAAATTAGATTAATAATCATATATATATATATATATATATATATATAATTTTTTTTATCTACCTTTATATAGATTTAGCTCAAGAGCGTCGATAAATTCAACTCAAATACACGTTTAAGATATTTTTGGTTGTTCGAACTCTTATTTTCTTGAAATACCTAGGGAATAAATTTAGGGATATTTGAACTACAAGTCTTGAAATGAGATTTTATTAAGTAATGGAAAACTAATTAAACTATAGTAAGTATTTATACATGAAATTCCGCAATATGTAACAACAAGTCATTGGACAAACAACGAGTTATATCTTAGATATGTGGTATATGTTGGTCGTCATGATGGAATGATAAATCTCGAGAACCTTTAATACACTTCGGTCTATATGTCATATGTATTTCTAGATATAACAAATACATTGAAAAATGTTATACATGTTAGAATCTAAAAGTGGTGTCGCCTCTCATGAGAGAATGAATTATGTTCAAGTAAACTTTGTTAATTGAATAAAGATAGTCCAAAATAGTACTCATTGAAACTAAGGGTAACAATATTATTAAAATACTTTTGTATATAAGATTGCCTTTAGTTTACAAGTAGATCCAGTATTTTTCACGGTCCTTCTTGAGATGTTTCTTCTCTTTGTAGAAAAATCATCGTGAGGTTTTTTATTATCAGGCCAAAGCCCGGTCATTTGCCATCAAACTTTCGTTTTGGTCTCATCCCTCTTGGACACTACCATGTTCACTTCAGACATCTCCCTTCTAAGATTTTACTTCTCTTGTACATTGTGTGTAAAAAATTCATTGATTGTCCAATTTTTCCGCATGCAATGATAAATGGACTGGATATGCTTAAACTTTATAAAAGATAGTGAAAAATGAACCCCACCACACATGTTTTAGGTAAATCTACCTTGATTACATTTAACTTTTGTTTAATCATAGATATGTCCAAAATATGCTCTCGAATAACATATTTTCCATTGTCATTCTTGTAAAATGTTGTCTCAACTTCCGTGAGAAAATATGAAGTATTGGTAGCATATTTTGAGACAACCCCACAAATGCAGCTTATATTCCTTGAAGCATAATGGCCAAGAAAAATCGATTAGACCATACCAAATTTTCATACTCTTTGGTCTCCTCGGTTGAGGTTTTTTTAGTAAGAGTACATGGTTTAGATTTCATTAATTTTAGGCTATATTCATGATAACTCAAGTACAACTTCATATATTATTTTTATTGGTTAAAATCTGAGTCATCCACCGTTAGTGGTTTGTGTCTTATTGGATTATTACCCTCAATATGAATATAACACACAACTTATTAGTGTTGACATATAACAACTTATCATGCTTGAACATGGTATATGCTCGTGAAGCATAATATATTATGGCAATAGGATACTAAAGGGAAAATCATACTAATATATATTTATCATTGATTATTTCTTTAATTTTTCTAAGTACCATGAAATCCTCCTGAGGGATGATTTTACCTACTTAAATTAAAGTAACCATAATTTTGCTTAAGCACCGATGAAACCCTCCAGATAGTTGCTTTCACCAACTTAATTAATAAACATAAGGATTATTTTAATTTTTCTAAGTACTAGCAAAACCCTCCGGATGGATGATTTTACCAACTTAAATTAAAAAAAAAGGTCAGGTTATACATACTCAAAACCAATCTTTCTATACTTAAAAAATTCCTTTGACCTATGTTTGACTTTTTTGCTACCAAATTCACCCCAAGTTTCATTTAATTACAGAACTGCCATTAATGAAGAAAAAACACTAAGTGTATTCTAAGTTAACCCAAAACCCAAAACAATCTACTTTACTAACCTCACCCATAAAAATAATTTCATTTAATATATTGAACCTCATATTGCTATGAGCTTCTGAAGTTCTTGAAAATCTTGTTGAACATTCAAACATCTTCAAGAATATTCAAACTCTCTTCAAATTTGTTCTAACAAAAACACAAGATTAACATGAGTCAACCAGATTTAGAGATTAGCATGGAGGAGTTATTTTCGACGGAAGATCTTAGATCGTCGAAGAAGGTGGTTCATTCGCCAGAAAAGTTAACGGTTTTCTACTAGTTTTTTAAAAAACCAAAATTGGTATTGGTGCACCTTCACACCATCAGTTCTAGCCTCTAAAGTTGATGGTGCAAAGGTACACCGGCATCGGTTCGCAGCCTTACGCACCACCGATTTTGGTTCTTATGCACCGGTGGTGCACGTGGTGTATAGCCACCAGTTTTGTGGCTATACCCATCATTTCAGAGCCCCTAAACTGGTGGTGCAGGGCCACAATAGAATTATCTTCTTAGTGGTTTGAACCCCTATTTTTACCAGTTTTAGTCATTTATGTGTATCTCCTAACTACAAGTTGTGTTCTGATTTTGGTAATTATGGAGTGGATGTTACGAATGAATTGGCGGAAGCTTTTAGCACTGACTACACTCATGTATTTTTCACAGCTAAGTATTATACGCAAGAAACATTGGTTAAATAGGTCAAGATGATAGGAATAGATAACGTTTTGGTTATCAATATAAACCACCACGATAAGGTCAAAAGTAGAAAGAATCCTCATATACATTTTTAGTGCGAGAGGTCGGGAAAGTATACTTTAGTGGTGGCCAAAACATATCATAAAACAAAGTCGACGCGAACAAAAAAAATTGGTTGTCCATTCAAGCTTAAGGGAACATGTGGAAGTTACTGGTAAAGCTAACGAAGTTTCAGTGCCAAACACTTTTAAAACTATAAAGGTTTCTGCTCGTAAAGTAGTTTCAAATGTTAATATTATTCATGCAGATGTACCTAAATTACTTTGTACTTCTTCGATTGTGTCGCTTTTTAGCAATAGCGTACCAAGCTTTGTTGTGAGTGTAAAACAAATGATTAACGATCCAAAAAGGACACTTGCGGTGGTTTCCGCCACACTTCATACCGTTTATAACTGGTATAAACAACGTTAGCCCTGATGACCATTGTGGGTATCGTGCAGTTTTATATGTGTTATTTGGCCACAAGAGGGTTGGGCGGTGATTAAGAAGGGCCATTACGATGAACTAATGATAACTATGATGTTTAGAGCAAGATATATAATGGTAAAGAATAGTATCCAAAGGTGGCTGAAAGTATACACTATTACGGAGTACCATTGGATGACAATGTGGGAGATAGGTATAGCAATTGCAACAAGGTTTCAGTGCATTGTTCATTTTTCTGAAATGCATATACATTTTCCTACCACTACGAGGTGCACCCTCTCCCGTGTCTAAAATACTTGAGATTGGGTTTTGTGTTGTTGAAAATAACCATTTCATCAATGTAAGTCATTATATCATTCTTATTTTTTTAGTATACTAAATATCAAAACTCATATTATATTTATCAATTGTTTTTACAACTTTCCATTGTTGTTGATTGTCTATGTGCACGTATACATCTTACATGGACTGCATTACATAGCAATGACGCATCAACTTGGGAATTACCATTACTTCATCAGTACAAGACATATGTGGACCTTGAAGGTCGAAAGACAATCGGTTCCTTCTCATAAGTAACATATTTAGATGAATTTGTTTAGTTGTTTAATATTATGTTATACTTCATCTATATACTATTTTTGACATATCGTACTTAATATGTTGAGTTTGTACTTTATCTTTTTAAATACAATATAGTTATGTGTTTATATTATTCGAAAATACTAGAAAATGAATAAGGATGACTAATAATTTGAGCATATCCTTCATCATGGGTAACATTACGCAGTGCTTCCTCCTTTTTGACAATTTGATCCTTAACATAGTGCACCATCTCTTTGGACAAATAATTTCTTTTTAAATCGAAAGAGTTGGATGTTTCATTCCTAACATCTTTATGGCTATAAGGGGGAGGCATCGGTGTTTCCCTAGACATGTCGTCATACATAAAGTATATCTTATATAACACTTCTTCGAAAAACCCATTCGTAATTGCATCCAATCGAGTAAACTTCACATGTTTTGCAGCTTTAAGTAGATGATCATCTTCAAACACACCCTCCTCCATATTGATACAAGTTATAAGTAAATAGTTGAAGTTGTTAGGAATAAGGCAAGTCAGTAGCCTTTTATAGAAGAGTTAATTTTTAGAAATTGGTAGGATTGTTTGAACGGGATTTTATGTGGGCGGGAAATTGAATGCGGGAATATTTGAATGCATAGCACCATCATCGTGGCATGCATGGACTAATGGGTACAACAAGGCCACCTCATCATTCATTTGCACCATCCGTGCACAGGAGGCCACACCGATAGTGCTGCCCCTTTGCACCATAGGTGCTGAGTGTTGTGCACCATTGGTTCTCACGACTTAGCACCCATGGTGCATCATACTTGTAACTCTTTAGGGTTAGTTTTATTCTAGGTTTATAGTTAGTTTAGTTCTAAGTTTACTTGTAATTTTTCAGTCTTAGTTTTATTCTAGGTTCATGGTTAGTTTAATTTTAAGTTTTTCCATAAGTTTTAGTCTTTGGTTTATGGTTAGTTTTATTCTAGTTTGAAGTATAAGTTTTAGGCATATTTTTAGTCTAAGTTATTTTATAAGTTTTAGTCTAAGTGTTAATCAAGTTTTAAATACAAGTATAATAAGGTAGTATGTATTAGTAAATCAAATAAAGTACTACATAATAATGTAAGCACAATTAGGTACTAGAAATTCAAATCATCCAACATCCAAATGCGATATAAAACATAAACATGAAAGAAAACATGGGTCAAACTAGACTAACCAAAAGGAAAACATGGGTCAACCTAGCATAACCAAAAAATGTTCGATAAAAAAGACAACTAGCCAATGAGAAATAATATGCAATACTTGTCAGTTTCAATCGAGTACACCCTCTAAATATTCTCGGACATGCATGGTGTTCAGAGATCGAACTGCATCAAGGAGTCTATCATCGAAAGTCTGTGTAGGTGGAATAATAGCCTACAATACCATACTAAGCAAGGTAATCATGATATATGGTCGTCATCGATCTTCTATAAGTATCAATGGGAACAATCAAGTGATCATCAGAAAGTAAGTGTTAACGCCAATTTAACCAAGCACTCGCATGTCAGGTGTATCGAGAAAAACCTCCCTTCTTATAGTTTGGGCTCAGTACAAATTGAGGTATTGGTTTATCCCGAACCCGTCCAAACTGGCGCATCACTCGATCAGGCATGCATCCCTCTATTGTGCTCCTCATTCGGAGTATATAAGAAACTAACTGGATATACTGGACGCGGAAATGAAACCTCATGTGCTTGTATCGCTCAAACATGACTTGTAAAACAAAAAATATTTAATATTTAATAAGAAAAATATGATAGTGAAACATAAATTACTTATAAGAATGGTTACTTACATCATTCTCCTTCTGATCCAAGAGAAGCAAACGCATCATCAGTTTTGGGTGGACGTTCGATCCTACAATATTCTTGGGTAGCTGACATTCTCAGACTCTTTATGACATAGTTTGGGTTCTGTGGAGATTTTGATACTGGGAAGTGATCGTATATCTAGCAGTCTACCATGGCGAAAAATCCGTACAGGTTATGCTTTGAAGATTTTGAAGCATCTCCGAAAGCAGGGAATAGTCAAGCCAATGCACTAGTCCCCCATGTTATGTCCCACAAACTTGAATCCATATTCTCCAAACTGTAAAGATAGTCAGCCTTCATGCTCTTCTGACTAGTGTTCCTAAATATAGTTCACCCAAATAAGAACATAAGATACGTTTGTGATACCTGGCGGATAGTATCTTGGTCAATCTGGTCGAGGTAGCGACCCTTAGAAAATATCTCACACAATAATTTTATTGTAAACTTGACACCTCGTGTGGACTCAAGCTCTGCACAGACCTCCGAGACAAGGAGTCCAAGCATACTAGCATATTACCCGAAAGCAGCTAACGCCATCCAATGTGATGGTCATCTCCCCGAAGGTAAAATGGAAAGTGTTGGTCTCTTGATGCGAACGCTCAACAAATACCTCATCTAATATAGAATGAGAGAAGTACTAAGGCAAGTGAGAAATGATTTATTCCGAAGGGAGTAAGAGCTAAATGATATGCTACCTCTAGTTGTGCGTTCAAGTCCCACATGCGTAGCACATGATAATGTCCATGTATGCCCAGAAAATTGTGTGGCTGTAAATAAAACAGTAAGTAACAAAACATACAAAACTTAAGCTTAAATTTTGATAACTATAATAATGTAATACTTACTTGACCTACGAATATGTTGAACACCTCGTGCTCCTTGTAACCCAGGAAGAATGGTATTTTATTACATCTCAAAAATGCAAAAAACTTTCTATGGTCCTCAGTATGGATGCTATCAGCCGCCTCCTCATCCAAAACATCCTGCTCAAGGTCACCAGTACCATCCACCTTAACGATAGCATGTGGTGGTGGTGATGTATGCGTCGGGTGCGATAAACGATGAGCGGATGATAGTGGTGGTGATGTATGTGCGGGTGCTGATCGATGTTAGCAGGTGATGGTAGAGGTGGTGCATCACGCTTAGATGATCCACCAGCAGTTGGATCAACTTAATTCTCAATTGTTTTTTGCATTCCAATGGCATTTATGAATACGGTTCCATGACCTTTTAATATGCTCCTCTAGCTCATCTTCCATAAGTTCGGCCATATTTTTTGCGGACCCTCTCTTCTTCAGCAGACTTCACGACAAAGATATTTTTACTAGGGTGAATCACCCTTGATTAGGGAAGACTGTTTGGTCAAAAACTGTTAGTCTGAGTACTGAAATAAACACAAACAATATAATGTGAGTTATAAAACTATATAAACAATTAACACTTAAGAAAAGTTATTTACACTATAAAATAGATAAAAAGTTGAAGAAATTAAAACATATATATAATTTTTCGAAACGTTATCTTTTTCAAATATAGGTTTTTAAAAATAAATTAATTTTGGATGTGCACTATTGCGTAAGCTTCGTAGCAACCGTGCCACTATTTGGGCACCACCGGTACGGTGCTTCCACTTTCCAGTCGTTTCTAGTGAGGAAAATCATCCAAAATAACCATCAAACACCATAAAAATCCTATCATAACCCTCTAAATTTGAACCTAATCTCGAAAGCCTAAATGTATCCTATCAAATTCACTAAAACCCAATTTAAAAAATATTGTCAACCTAAATTAACTTAAAATCAACCAACAATCAACAACTTAATGATTAAAAAAGAGGAAAAATTACCTTGGTGGTGGTCGAGGATGAAGAAATTTGTTTTTCTTCACCATGATGCAAAACGAGAGGAGAAAACGGTGGAGAATGAGGAGGAGGAGAAAGCCAGAATTTTAGAAATAATAAACTTCTTGAGTACCCCAAAAAGGTTATTTTGGTCTAAAAAAGGATGCACATATACCGAATATGGGTGAATTCAAAATTGGGTATAGATAGATTGGTTTTAGGTGATTTTAGCTTAACCATTTAAAAAATACAAGGATTAATTTAATTTTCCTAAGTACTTGTGAAAATCTTAGGAGGAGGGTTGATTTCACCTACTTAAATTAATAATCAGATTGACCATTTTTGTAACATTTCTTTAATTTATGATTAGTTAAACACAAATATCAACCTTCCAGAGGACCGACAATATTTGAATTTGAAATAACTCATTTAACCTTTTCAAATAGTAGGATCCTTAAGGAGATCAATGAACCTTCCAGAAGGTCGATTAATTGATTACATGAATGACCTATTGGAATCGAAAACCTTAGTCATGCATATCCATTTAAACATTCACAAATATTTAAAAAAAATGTCACAAACACATAAAAAAACAGCATGCCCAAACACTTTCAGATGTGATACTAATCAGAAAAAAAACTTAATTAATAAAAAAAATATTTTTTATTAAAATCCAAAAAAGAAATCGGTTGTTGCTATCATTGGACGATTGATCCAACCAATAGTTGGTGTTTTTGTCGTTGTGTTACACCCCAGCCAATAGTTGGTGTTGTTGTCGTTAGACCACGTCTAGGCAACATCATGTTTGTTGTCGTCGTTTCCCCAGGCCCAACCAGCAGTAGTTAATGTTGTCACTAGGCGTTTGGCCAGCTAACAAGGTCCTACTTCTTTCATCGCGACAGTAATGGGTTGCAATTTACCTCGTAAGTTGCAGTGTTCATCCACAACTACAGTAGTTTTTTTTCCATGGTGAACATCGTCGGATAACCTTCGATCGGTAACAAAATTAGGGGTTAAGCTATCAATATTTTGTATCCCGATATATTTGAATCAATTCATTAAATTAGATATTGGTTGATGCTAACTTTGGGATAAAATTTCCAGTGGTCAATCAAGCCATAAATTAAAAGAAAAACTCAATTCATATCTATACAATAAATTTATTCAAAATCAATGTAAACACATAAACATGCTTTCATATGAATAAATCAATGTACACATTCTTTTCACATAAAACTTAAATCTATACCATAACCAAGACAATTAATCTACTAATTCCCAAAGGTATCGATTCTTTCTAATAAAAATATATGTTTTGATTCAATTTATATATATATACATACATTTATTTTACGATCATTTGAGGGTAAAGGCTCTAATACCAAGTGATAGAACTAATTGAATTACATCAAACTAGTTTATCAAATATGTGGAAATATATTGATCCATCAATATGATTATCTAACGTGTACATATAAAAAACTGTAGACTTACGGTTTACATGTTGTTATCTATAATCATGCTTGAATCCTTTGTTTAGATTCTACTATCGTTGAATCCTGAATAAAGTTCTTCAAGATGTTATTCATGTAAAACAGTTTTTAGTCTTCCTCTTAACAAAAGGATGACTAATCTTTTAGAGTTTAGGTTAAAAAAATCTATGAACTCCATTTATTCATTTTATACACAAATACAACCAGAATCCTACATGTATAAAGCTCATCAACTTATATCGCTTTATGATTGGGGATCACAAGATCTAAATTGATAAAATCAATTTAGTCCATGAATTATCAATTCGTGCCCGAGTGTTGAGATTTTGGCTCAATCTTCCACATTGCAAAAATTCAACCAGGTTACCACAATTATAAGTCAACAACACATTTTCACCTATAGGTCTAATACCTAATTAATTATATATAGTATAATTAATCCAATTACTTTTATTATTTGAATACTTTATGAAAATGACCAAATAAATATTTAGCATATCGTTCCACAAATACTCTAATATCGCGACCTCTGGTTTATTTTTTAACGGTAATTTAACAATAACCACCCGAAGTCAAAACTATGTACCTATAACCTAAGGTTTGAGAATGTACTAATAACTACATGGTTTTAAACTACAATACTGATAACCACCTAGACTTTTTTAATACCCATCATACCCCCGGTATGATCTGTGATAAGGTTATACCCTATGAATAGAGTATACTCCTTAAACCAAACGATTTATCCAAACAAATAACATCTCAAAAAAATTCATGAAATTGTTTCCATGTTTCCTACATGCAAAGGATTTCACCGGGTTCCAATCTATAACTTTAATCCTACATCACGGAGTCCTAATAAAATTTCGAAAATAAAAATATGGCAATAAATGAAGGAATGAAACAGTTAATAAAAAACATAACGAGGTAATGAATAATGTTATACAAATTTGAACAAAAATATCAATTTAAAATTTGATAGGGCTAAAGACTTAGTTTATTTCTGCATGAGCAAAAATATTTTCACTCTTAAAACAGAAGGAAATTCTGTAAGTATTCTAATGATATGAGATATCTAATTATTGAGCATTAACACGAAAGGTTCATAAACCAACTAATGATGGAAAGTTGATATAATTTGTAAAAAGTAAACCTTATGCCAAACTGAAACTAAAATTGGTAAAACCATAACAAATAGCTCGAGGTGAAACTCATCAAATTAAAATTTCAGATGAAACACCCAATACCATTTTGACAAATAAATAGAACTGATATGAACTGCCAGATTATACTAACAATCTGAAAAGGAAACTTTGTGTCAATAATCATATAATCCTCTAGAAAATTTCATATAAATGATCTCAAACCCCAATGTTAGGGATAGAATTTGGTACACCTCTATCATAATCCAATACTCAGTAATTAGTTTTGACAATAAATACCACTGATGAATCACTGCACAACATGAGGTCATCAAAATATATTTTAGCCAAAATTGTTGGGATAGAGATCTGAAAGAATCATGGTCGGCAAATAGATTCCAACCAATTTTTTTTAAAATAGATCTATGATAAAATGACGTCGTCAAAAAAATAATTACAGAACTAACAGAGACATACATACCAGTCATAGGCTAATTGAAGTTGGAGGTGGTTCTAGAAAGTATATATAATAAATGTTCATTGTTGTATATATTATTTGATTATACAACATAATTTATATAGACCCTGACTTGACAAGATCTACGTATTTATGCCAATGGTCCATTAATGCCTCTGATACGTATCCACAGTGAATCAATGTCATATGAAACAACCAAACTATATTCAAATAATGGTATCCATCTTCCTTAATACTTAACAAATATAAGTCAAATAAGGCCTCTATAAATTATTTTCAACATGGATGACCAATAAGAGGCCCCTCATTTGGTCAAAATTAAGGATGAGATCAAAAATATAACGCTAGTTATGGTTATAGTTCTTAACATCTTCATATAAAAAAATATTTGAACCAACCTTTTATAACTTTATCTAGAAGTGGATGTACAAGACATCATTGGTGTACCCTCCAAGTTGATGTGACACAAAGTGTAAATATACAACAAATTCTGCTCTGTTAAAGAAAATATCATCAATCACTGAACCAATTGTGACTGAGGTGGATCATATTATCAAAATGGGCCATTTTTGAGATGTCTTTTATCTAGTATCAACTCTCATTCCAATCTTAGTAAAAAAATGGTGAACGATGTATATGGATAGAATTTACCAATCTCAAGAATATATGTCATAAGATATTTTCTCGGTCTCTCACATCAACTTGTTAGTGGATGTTACCTCGGACAATCATATGTTGTTATCTTTCATGGATGTATATTTTGGCTATAATCAAATTTTGATACATGTGAATGATAAGAAAAACACATTCTTCATAAAAGAGTGAGGGATCTATTACTATAAATTCATGAAGTTAGACAACAAAAATGCATGAGCCAATAATAAAACTTTCTCGGGCCATCTCGGACGTAAAATACATGCATACATTAATGATATATTGTTGAAAATAAACCATGATTTAAACCACCTATCGTCAATAAATGTGAAGCTAAGGCCAGAGAAATATATATTTGTCCTTCAGTCATGAATATTTATGGATTACTTGGTAAATGGGAAAGGAATAAAAAATATATCTTGAACAGATTTCTAGCATGGTAACTGTGGATTAATGTAACATAAAAGTGATCTAGATCTTGGTAGTGAGGCTCACTACACTAAATAAATTCAATTTTCATTCATTGGACAAGTTTTTCCTATTATTTTGAATTCTCAAAGATGTTGGCCAATTCAACTAGACTCCTAAATGAGACAAAGATATTTTCAAAATCAAGGAATTTAGCCTCATTAGAGTGATTCTCAAAACTAAAGTTGGGTGAGCCTTTTTTACTTATATGTAGTTGTATCAGTTGATGTGATAAGTGCAATGTTAGTGGAGACTAATGACTAAACCAAGAGAAATATAGTATGTAATAAACTCCCTTACATTGAAACTCGTTACTTACATCTAGAAATATTAGTTCTAGCATTAGCCATCCTGACCATTAAGATGAGACCATATTTGCAGGCACATAACGAAATTGTTTTAACCTCTTTCTATCTGAAAAATGTAATTAAAAACTGTATATGGCTTAAGGAATACATTATGATCATTAAAACTTGAGAATTTCGATTACAAGTTCAAACCACGCACCGTAATTAAAGCTCATTCACTTAGATACTTTGTAACAAAATTTCAGTTAGATAGATCTTTATATTTAGTTAATAATCCCATTATAGGTGGTTCAAACATGCATTGGGTCCTATAATTTAGATTATGGTGCATTAATACAACTAATCTCTCATTCGGATGATATAATAAATACATTTATCAAGTTTGATCTCATCGCTTATAATATACTAAGGTTGAATATGAGGTATCCTTAGTAGGAATAAGACTCATTCATATTTGTGATGTGTAATGGATGAAGCTTCTAACTAATTCAAAATTCATGATTAATCACACTCTGTGAAAATCTAAAGCAAAAGCGAACAACCTCATTGAATGTTTAAGAGGGTTTTTTTGTGCATAAGTCATGTACAAACAAATACCACGAGTTGTAAACACGATAGCAAACACACTCGTTTCTTCAGGTTGACTTGGTTCAATATTATGGGTGATTTTACAGGAGAAGCCAACAGTGGTACTGAATGGTAGAATCTCTCGTAAAAACCAAACATCCAGAATAAAGAGCATTAAAGAAAGAACAGGCTCGCAATTAGCTATTTGAACCTACCTAACAAAAGGATTAAATTTATAAGTATGGTGAAGAACAATGTGTGAAGTCATATGATATGTCCTTGAATGTGCGCCCGAGTTTTGACAATATTTTATCCAATGAATTTTTTGGGCATACTGAACCTCTCCACACAGCACCACAACTGAAAATACTTTTTGCTTTGGTGTATGGAATTTACATTGTAATTCCAGGGGAAACAATATTTCATTTGTTTAAAATATCAAAATATCATGATGGGTCAAATTTCAAGGGTCGCATGGCCAAATTTGACCTAATCAAAGAAAAATAATTAAAAGATTACCTACGCATGGAGCACTACAAAATAAAAATGAGAAGTATGTATAATTTCAAAGTGGTTCTTTTTTTATTTTGCGAATAGGCTAAGTACTTGGATGTGTGCTCATCCATATAAAAGATAAGAATCTTATAAAATTAGGTTTGACCTAGTCGGTCAAGGCCAAGCCACTAACCTACAAATTTCTTGATAAAAAGGATCGCCCATTGGCGTATCTATATAATATATAGCACTTGAAGTTGTATACTTCCTAAAATCTAATACAATATGGACCTCAATTTGTATTAATCCTATTAGTTTTTGTTTTTATAATGAAGGTGCACTATTTCCTCTCCCAGTATCGTGGGAAGATTTTAACGAGGCGTGTGTCTTTAATAAAAACTTTTTTTGTCATTTATATCTGTTTTTGGATTAAAAAAATTCTGAAAAATAAATTCATACCTCTGGAATTGACCAGGCTAAAAGCATTTATTTATTAAAAGTTCCAAACAAAAAGTACTTTGTTTGAATCAATTGCATTTTAGACTACAAACATTGTTTTCACGTGCGACTCGAAATAGTGAATAACTAATTATTGATTATATATCTATGATAAGATAAGTTAAGTGTAGTAGCACTAACCTCAAATTTTTTTGCTTGAGCTTGACACCATCTTCTAAAACTCGACCATCATCTCAAGCAAGGGTTTGAAGTTCACATATCTCATCATTGTAAAAGCGTTAAACAAAATTTTCACATAAATGACAAGGTTAATTTATAAAAATCAATATGAAAATATAGAAGAAGAAAAAATACTTTTACGCCATGTTATAGATGTCATCTAAAAATAATGTAAAAAATGGACAAAACTCACTTTTATGTTATCCATCGAACAAGATTTATGAATGACATGTCATCATCCATGGCTTGGGTATGAAACAATGCGACAAACTTATTAACAAATTCTTATTTATTTCTTTGATGGGTAAAGGATATTCGTTTGAAGAAACTCCCATCACATGGACTCACTCTTCAGTCATTCTTATGGGTTTGGTCACCATCATCGAGGATGTGGACTATGTACACCTAAATCTATAATAGGATCTACCTAAAATGAAATACCTTCGAACACAGCCTAGATGAACATGTCGTGCACTTTTAAAGTTCAAAAAATTCCAAATTTCTTCAATTGTTTTAGCTCTGATCATGCACTTAGGCCACATAAATGTTTATTTTGAATTTGGACCTTTTGAACTCTCCTGGAAACCTTCTCATTTATCTCTTGGTCAACCTATGCAACATACGTCTACTTGCAATGTAAATTATTCTCCTTTATTTTATGTGCAATAGTTCCTTCAACGACCTTATTATTTTCCTTCCTTGTAACTAAATTTATTGGACTTGTTGGTATTTACCATTTGTTCTACATAACAATCCCCATCTGGGAAACTGGTGGAGACGGTGTGCAAGCGGTTTTCCATCCCTCAGTATTGGGCTGGATTTAGAAGGACCCATTAAGTCTGCAATAACTTTTTCCCTTTTCCTGGTTTGGTACAATTGGATCCTAGCCAATAACGAAGTCGAACAAAGTTCACGTGATTTAGCAAAATTTAAACTTTCCTCTACCTGTCTGTTTTGGAGTAGTCCTTATTCGTGCTAAATATATTATTAATTGGTTCTAATAGCTTATAAAACTCAAGAAGTAACTCTCCGCTCATAAACGAACACAAATTACTATCAGTTACCAATGTTACAATAGTTTTCAATAACAAAAGTAGCAATAAATACTTTCTTACTTTTGAATTACCAATCTCAAAGTGTAAAAAATGATCAATATTCTAATTACACTCCAATTACTGCTGAAGAAGACAAAGGAACACTTTCATAGTATTTAAGAATTAGGAAGATTAATGACGGCTGTGACAGATTGATGGATAAACTATTATCAGTTGAGTTGATACTAGCTAAAGAGAAGAATTCTTCTGTTCTGAATGTAAAATGTGTCAGACCAAATGCATCCAAAAACCTCCGCCTATTGAGAATTAATTGGCTGGGAAACATACTTGTGAACTGAAATAACTCAAGCAGATAGGGATGTAACGACCAGTAAGACCCTAAAACTAAGTAAACATGTAAAAATATTGACTTATGTGCCAACACATTGGGTGCTTCATCTTTATTTTTAGGTAGCCAAACCATTACATCAGTAAAATATCCCATTCTGACACTTGGTCCGAAAGAGCTTCAGATTTCCTGTACGCATATGTTTTTCAGTAATTTATTCATTATGGGATAGCAAGGTCCATATGGATGCATTTGTTAGTTATTATATTAAGGTGTGAATATTCTGACCCATTCTTGCTAACAGGAGCTGAAGAAACACCAACATCAAAAACTTGTGTCGGGTAACTCCACACTAACTCTGGAGCAGCAAGAACGTGGTTGAATAACCTAGAGGACATCAAATCACACCTTATAGACCCAAAATCTCAAAATATAAATCCCAAATGCATAATATAAATATGTTTGACACTCAATACTGGCACCTTCTTCAGCTTAGGATTTTTTAACTAATTTTTAACCGTTCTTGGAGGACTAAGGGAGACTTCCCTAAATGGTGAAGACCAAAATTTGTTATGACTGTCTAAATTTTCGTTATCGAATCCGTGAGTTTTGTGTATGACTTTTGTGAGCCATTTTTATCTCAAAAATAAAGTAGTCAGGTCTTAAGGAAAGTACGTATATAAAAAAATCTAATATGGAAGGTTTTGACAAAGAAAGAGAAGCAAAATCATAGAGGTTTACCTAAAGTAATAAACAATTATGGGATTTACCTATTTATATGACATATAATTATTTAGCTTTCGCTGATTTAATTAACTAACAAAAAATCGAGATTGTTTATGCATAGTATATATGATGTATATCCAGATCCAACAATAAAACGACTTGGAATGACTCATCTCAGGTGTTTCATTCACTCAAAATATTTTACATCTCAAGTGTTTCATTCACTCAAAATATTGGCACAACATCAATGGCTAACTCGAACCCCAACTGTTTTGGTCATTATAAATAATGACCAAGCTCATATGTGGAACTTTGGACCTCAAGTTGTATGGTCACTTTAAATGTTGATGTGACTCATATGTTCTATTTCGGACCCTAAATGGTTCGATGACTCCACGTTTTGGCTTAAATGTTGCAAGAATCAGCACTTCGTCTTCTCACTACCATACTTGCACGTTCATTTTGCTTTTGTTTTACTGCATTTTCATGGTTCGAAACATTTTGGGTGCTACAATAAATATATATGAAATAACTCTTCAAGTATAATTTTTTAAGGTTATTTAATCCAAATGTGGTTATAATTTTTGCTTATGAGCTACGAACTACCAAAAAAATTAAAATACAGATAAAATATCAGTAACGTTTTTTTCCTCACTAAATAAAAAAATTCTTCTATCAATAGATGTTTTGGTCGGCGTAAATTTAAATAATGCAATAATGAATATAGTTTGTTTGGCTAGAACATTTTTGACAAATCATAAATTAACATATACAACCAAAACATAAAAACTCGATTACGCATTGCTAAACATGATTTTATAAATAGTTCAAAAATAAAATTTTACATTTCGAACTCAAAAATAATTCAATTAGTATGCCTTAGCAGCTAACGGAGATAAATAAACATAAATTTAATCATCTTTTAAAAATGAAATATGTCGAATCATATCATATTTTAGTTCACGGGAATGCGTGATTATTAATTAAGGTATAAATTATAAAACTTAGTTTATACAATCCAAAATACTAGAATGTATGTGCATAAGTAGAAAATATGTTTGTAGTTATAGCATGAAGTTTATAAAAGCTCGACTTATTTGTAACGTTCATAAATACAATCGGTAACCTATATTTAGATTAGTAAACTTTTTTTCAAACAGAGTCGCTCCAAGAACTCAACCAGTCTCTTCCTGGTGATGATTAACTCTATCATCGGAGTCCAATCATTGGAAGAATTCCCTGTTCTTCGCGTTACTGATGTTATTAATCCTCAACAACAAACAAGGAAGCAATATGTTGATTTATTCAAGGCAGATGGATGTTCTGCTTCATTAAAACCAGAGTTCATCAAAAAAACATAGTATCACTAATTTGTTTAGTACAGAGAGGAGGTTAAAGAAAACCTAATCAAAAAATCAAAAATAACTTTGATAGGCAAGTTTAGCAATTGAGTACCCAAGAAATTGAAACTTGACAGTTTTTTGGCTACTTTAAAATTCAGGGGAGTCTTCAACTACGAGGTATGGGTCTCTAACTATATTTTCTTTGAATTCGAGTAAAAGGAATATGTTACTAAGATATGGTCAAGAAACGTGTGGAGATTTGATGATTCTGTTATGAGAATCTTAAGGTGGAATCAAGATTTCAATAAGAAGGCATAAGTCATCGGAATGTAAAAAAGCTCCTAAGAAAGTTGAAGAAAGTGCTACAATAGAGGAAAACAGTAAAACTGAAGATGTTAAATAAGATAAAGAAGAAAAAGAAAAGCAATCAGTGGATACTAATGGTTCAAGAAATATGCAAGTCTTCAAAGTTTATAAGAGAAAGCTTAAATCGATCATCACTCAATAGGAATAAGCAGATGGAAAGGATGAAAGTAGTAATGATATGAATCAAGATGTTCAAACTAAGTTTAAACAAGTTCAATTGAACAATTCTGTACAACAACAGTTTGAAAGCAATAAAAAGTTTCATTCACCAGAAAGTAGTAAAGAAATTATCGAAGCTATAGAAAAGATTGATGAGGAACATCTTAAGGATCATTCCCCTGATCCTAATATTGGTAGTTGTTCTCCCTCTTCAACGTACTCTCCACAACAAATCTTCAATGAAATCATATCCTCCAAACTGAAAGCTGCAGAAAGAAGAAGATCAACTGGAAACTATCTATCAAGTCTCTTAGTTCAAGGGACAGAATCTACAAATCATATTCTCATAATGATCAGAGCTATTAGTTGGAATGCACGGGGCGTGAATAACAAGCCTACCTTGAGAAGACTCAATTCTATGATTAAAACTGAGTTTATTAAGGTCCTTGCTATTCAAGAGCCTATGTCAAAGAATGTTAAATTAAAGAGGTTGTTGATACTCTTGGTTTTAGTGACTGTTTTGCTAATATTTCTAACAAGCTTTGGATATTCTGGATGGATAATGTGAATATTAACATTGTTCTTAACATGGAGCAATGTATTCATTTGGAGATTGATTACCCTGGTGTTAATGAAAGAATCTATCTTACTTCTGTTTATGCTAAGTGCAACCGTATTCAGAGAATGGATCTTTGGGAGTGCCTTGTGGATGTTGCTGAAAATGATAAGGATTGGATGTGTATTGGTGACTTTAACATTATTTATTCTTATGATGAGCAGCTGGGTTGCGTTTCTAACTGTCAGGCCAGCATGGATAATTTTAATGCAACTATAAGGGCTTGCAATCTCAATGATGTTGGATATAGTGGTTCGAAATTTACTTGGTCAAAAAGTAACAAATGGAGAAGGCTTGAGTGGGATCTGTCAATGATAAGTGGATGTTTACTTTTAAAGAAACTTATGTTTTTCACATGGTCAGAACATGTTCTGACCATGCCCCCTTGCTTATCTCTGCTAACTCAATTGATACTAATGATTTCACTTGTAAAAAAAGAATTTTAAGTTTTTAAACACTTGGTCCAATGATGTTTTTTCCTTAGTGTTGTTAAGCAGGATTGGAAGCAGCCGATTGTTAGCCATCCTAGCAACACTTTTTGGTACAAATTAAGAAAACTTAAAAGCTGTCTCAAGCTTTGGAATAAGGAAAGATTTGGGAATGTGTTTGATAAAGTTAAAGAAACATAAAGCAACGTTAGAAATATGGAGATCCTTCATTATACTACTAATGATCAGCAATCTCTTGCTAATTTAGCTATGGCTAACAGTCTTCACTTAAAAGCTCTAAGGAATGAAGACTCTTTCTGGAGACAAAAGTGTTTTAATAGCTGGTTACAAGAAGGTGTCATGTTAGGCTGTCGTTCAATTGAAAAGGAAAAAAAACCATTGTACATGAGATGGATCCCTCCTCTGCAATCTCGTCTTAAAATGAATGTTGATGGTTCTTGTGCTGCTAATGGTGAAGCTGGAGCTAGTATTCCCTTCAGGAACATCGATAGTTACATTATTCAAGCCAGTGGAAGTCTTTTGGGAAAATCTACTCCTCTTCAATCTTAAACAATGGCTATGCTTGAGGGCTTAACGATTTGCTACAAAAACAACTGGACTCATGTAGATATCGAGTCTGATTCTCTGATTCTTATCAATCAGCTTACAAATACTCATAATACTGACATTTAAAACCCAAATGTAAATTATTGCCGTAAGTTTCTTAACAAAAACATGCGCTTAAAGCACATCTCTAGGGTCCAAAACCAAGCAGTCGATTGGCTAGCTAAATGGACCCTAAAGTGTAAGCTTAAGCTCAATATCCAGCAGTCCAATACATTCATGATGATTAAGCTTCTCTTGGAGCTTTGGATACTGTTATGGTTTACTCTATTTTGTAGGAAAGGTCGGGCTGTGAAAGAAGCTCTAAAGAAATGAAGATTCAAGTTGTTTGCTGAAGAAGAGTTGTTGGCTACGTAAAGATGATGCTTGCTGTCCTTTGAAAGAGAGCTTCTAATTAGTCCCTCGTCGATTTGGTTCTTTGTGATTTGATAGTGAAGAACAATGTTGTCTTCATTCTCAAAATTTTGTTTCATTGGTTTTGGAGGGAAAGTTTGGCTCCATTTCCATTTTCGATTTGAATTTTGGGAAATTTGACTTTAGATCCCTTTATTTTGTAATTTGCAATTAGTTAATAATAAATTTTTCTTTTGATAAAAAAAATAATTTGTTATTTAATTTGTTTTATTGTATTTTTATAATTATATTTTTATTTTTAAAAACAAATTTTATTAAATAAATTATTAATTCTTTTGTAACTATACAATTATACTAATATTTATATTGTTTAGTTTCGTATCAAATTAAACCTATCGTAAAACTATAACTATGTAACCAGAATAAATGGTGACCCCGATTATAAATCGAAAATCTAGATTCAAGCAGACAACTATTCACAATAATTATTTATTTTCTTTTCGTAACAAAGCATATAAATCTTACACTATCATTTCTCTTTTAGTTATTTAATTATTGATAATCATATTAAATAAAAAACTATTTGTATAAAATAAAATTATTAAAGCAAAATTATTGGCTAACTTTCCTTTAATAGCTGTGTTTGAATTTTAGACGTAATTTTTATACCACGGCACGAATGGAATTTTTTTCTTAATATATATAAACCAGACTTATTTCGAAACAAAGGAAATAATAAGTAAATAGCTAACAACCAAATTTTATTATTTTGAGCGTACTTGTTTAAAACACCTTAACTTTTAAGGTTTTGAAAATTAATTAATCCCCTGGTTATCGAACGTATGATTGTATTTTGATAATATACTTTTTTTTGTTGTAATTTTTTTTCATGACAAATAATTTTAATCTCAGTTCTTTCATTATCTATTTTACGGACGAGTTAGATTTAGGGGTGAATGACCCATTCGAACCCAATTTACACCCAATTTACAGATTCTCACCTAAATGTGTTTAGGTTTGTTTACGGGATACACAAGTATAAAATTTTACACTTATTGTGC
The DNA here is from genome assembly GCA_036936605.1 of Limnanthes douglasii subsp. nivea. Taxonomy (NCBI): domain Eukaryota; kingdom Viridiplantae; phylum Streptophyta; class Magnoliopsida; order Brassicales; family Limnanthaceae; genus Limnanthes; species Limnanthes douglasii. The sequence goes on along the minus strand of JAUPFV010000005.1, from coordinate 241,391,090 downwards.
GGAACGTAAAAACAATACCAAATTTTCGTTTAAACATTTTTTGGTCTAGTTCTGAAAATGGTAGCCGAGTTTGTAGAGTAGATGAGTTCGTGACTAAAAAATCATGCGTTCGATTAGATATTTTTTTGGTTTGAGTTTATCATGTTGTGTGATTTATTTTCTAATGCGCCAAACTGAAATTTTACATTGTGCAAACACGTTGAATAGCGGCTGCAGATTCCTTCTGAAAAAATAGTCATTAACATCTTAACTAGATAAAATTAATTTTATATATTTATTTATTTAACAAATTATTTTTATCACACAAATAATCAAATAACTAATTTTGTTTAAAATGGATAACTAGATAAGACAGTTCACGATTACTTGTCCAAAATAAATAACGAAATGAACAATTATTCTACTAGCCAAGTTTTAAAATATTAATTCATTTACTTTTAATGTACTAAAACCACCTGACGATTCCTAGTTAAAAATTATATGTCCAATATAGATAACCAAAAGACTAATTATTCTAGTAGCCAACTTTTAAAATATTAATTAATTTACTTTTAATCTAATATTTATATATCGGGTTCTCGCTTCTCTTCTTACACATGCGCAAAACACACAAACAAAAAACAATGTTAGCTTGGTTCCTCGCCATCTTTATATTTCTCTTAGCCACCACAGTTTCATGCGACCAAGAACAAGACCTAATCAATGCGGCTCAAACCATGGTTAATCAGTCTAGAAAATTGGTTAGCGCTCGATACTCGAATCTAAACCCAAATGATCTATTGGTCGAGAGCTATGGTTGGTCGGCGGTAAGAGATTGTGACAAACTTTATGATGAGAGTGAGTATATGCTTAACACTTATGGTAATAGTTTAAGAGTTGATGATGCTGTTACATGTCGTGTGTTAGCCAATCATAGGACTTGTTTAGATGGCTTAAGTGAGATGGGTCTGTCAGACCATCAAACTAACATGGCTCAACAAAATTTGACCATGGCCCTTGATCAAATTTTGACATATTATCGTGAGAAAGCTAGAGATGGTGGTGGCTCCAAACAAAAAAGTAAGTAAATAAATATTGTAAATTTATTTCATCCTTATTATAATTATAGTCGAGATTATTCGCGATCACATGTAACAATTTTGAAATGGTGCTTAATTGTTTGATTAGTACAATCTGGTAGAACAACACAGCCTCATCAATACAAAGATGTTTTAACATCATGGAACGCATCAACTTCAAAAGCTGATTTCGTGGTTGCTAAAGATGGATCCGGCACTCATAAAACAATCAACGAAGCGTTGGTTTCGCTAGCTCGAGTGGGTAATAAGCGACCAGACAGAGTTATAATCCACGTTAAGGCTGGCGTTTATAATGAGAAAGTAGAAATCGGGAAAAAAATGAAAAACATCATGTTTGTTGGCGACGGGATGGACCAAACTATTGTCACTAATAACCAGTATAAAACTGATCGATCTTCCACTTACAGCTCGGCTACATTTGGTATGTTCTTACTATAAATAAATTTTCATCTTTTATTTTAGCTCAATATTCTAACAAATACTGTATAGTAAAATTTCATGCTAAGTTAAATTCTGGCTTATGTAGGCATTGCAGGTGATGGATTTTGGGCAAGAGACATGACATTCGAGAACACAGCCGGTCCACAAAAACACCAAGCAGTAGCACTAAGATCAAGCTCAGATCTTTCTCTATTCTACAGGTTCAGATTTCGGAAAATTTTGAACCATTATGAATGATACAATATATACTACATCGTTTTGACCGCGGTTTCACATCAAATAATCATTTCTGAGCTAACTTATTAATATTTACTCAACAGGTGTAGTTTTAAAGGATACCAAGATACTCTATACGTACACTCTTCTCGACAATTTTATCGAGATTGTCACATTTACGGTACAGTCGATTTCATATGCGGTGATGCATCGGCAATTTTCCAAAACTGTGACATTTTAGTGAGGAGACCAATGGACCATCAAGCCAATGTGATCACGGCTCAAAGAAGAGAGGAGCCTCGTTGTAACACCGGTATATCGATCCAATACTCGCGTGTTCGGCCTGCTTTGGATTTGGCCGAGGCGAAGAATTTGTTCCGGACTTATTTGGGTCGACCGTGGAAACAATATTCAAGAACTGTTTATATGAAAACGGATCTGGACGGATTAATTGACCCGAAAGGGTGGACGGAGTGGGATGGAAGTTTCGGTTTGAATACTTTATATTATGCGGAATATATGAATACAGGTGCGGGTGCGGCCACGGATAAGAGAGTGAATTGGACCGGTTTTCACATTCTTAGTAGTGCACAAGAACAAGAAGCCAATCAATTTAGTGTGAGAAATTTTATTAACGGGGAATCTTGGATTCCGGTCACCGGAGTACCGTTTTTGTCGTATGTCTAAAGGGATTATTACAAAATTGTTAGCTTTTCTATCACCTGGTGTCCTGTTTTTAAGACTTGTATTATCTATGGAGATTAGCTTAGAATATATATATATATTTAAAAATATCTAGTCTTGTGATTTATGCGTTGATATGAATAAATATGTATAGCGTTGTTCGAGTTTTGAAATATAATTTATACTTGAGATTTACAAATTTTACTTTGTTTGTTATGAATTTTGTAAACTATAATCCTAATTTTCTTAGATTGATTAAGACTAGCTTAGGCTAATTTTAATTACAATAGGTTGGATTAAAATATAGACATCTCATCAATCCAGAATTCATACAGTGCATAACAGACCATTTTTTTATTTGCTTTTTTAATCTGAGAATCAATTTTATTAGAACGGAAGGATCTTATTTGAGGATTACAAAAGTTAAGGACCTCCATTGAGGTCTCAAAAGTTTAAGCATCTCATTTAAGATTAACATAAGGTAAGGTTTTTTTAGACATAATAAATGTTAAGGACCATATTTTAATAAACAGAGACTTAGGGGGCATAATGTAAATTATCCCTTATGTTATTCTGAAAGTATAATGGCGTCAGTTTTGAATTTTGCCTCCTTCACTTCCGATTTTCAATTGCTCGAGAGTGAGTATTCTCAGCCTCCTCGTCGATTTTTCACTGTCTTCCTTCTTCTTCAGCTTGTACAGATTGCAATCGCAGTTACTGGGTAGCTTAGGTATTTTGTTTCCAAGAAAAACAAATAGCAGACTCCAACGAGCAGCTTGAGTGAATGATGATAGAGATGAGCTTTAAATCTTCGAGTTTATCACTGTTAGGTTCCTGAGAAAACAAGTAAGCATTATTCAACACTAATATATCCAATTAGTAAACTTTTTAGAAATATTATCGCATCCAATTTAGGTGCAGGAACAAAATTCATATAGTCCATCTTCATTTTGCATTTTCGAATCCATCGAGCAATCCAATCGGCTATTCGATTTTGTTCTCTATATATATCATGAATAGACATGCTATTGGTTATAAGAGACTTAATGTTACTAATATTTCAGAATCGGTTTCAATGTCTACTTCCCTTATTCTTTTGATTCTGCATAATAGGAGACTGTCATAGATAGCTCTACCTTCTGCCTTTACAGTAGTCAGTTTTCCACAGTTGTTGTCATATCCCAGTACGAACTTCCCTTCACTGTCCCTGATTATCACAGCATCAGATGTAGTAAGCGTCTGTATTGAGTTTGAATTTACCTTTAGCAGGAGCAGTCCATGACAAATAGGATATTTTTATCTTATTTTTAATATGATTGATGCATCCCAGAGTAATTGTTACATGTTCATTCTGTTTCCAGTTCTTTGACTTCAATAAGTTAGAGTGGTCGAGAGATGCCAGCATGTATTTGATCTTAGTTAAAATCTGATTCAACTGATACAGGAACATTCTTCATTTTGATTTTGTTTCGTTGTTGCCATATCACCCATGTAATGATTGAAGGAATAATCGTTTTGATATGAGTCTTGACTGGGGCAGACCAGAACCAGTATCTATACATGTGATCAATTGTCATGAAGCTTCTTATATCCACCTTGAGTAAATCTGCAAAGTAAGACCATATCTTCCATGCAAAAGTACAAAAAATAAATAAATGGTCTTTTATTTCAGAGTTTTGACAAAATTTACATTTTGACACCATAGTCATATGTTTACTTTGCATTATAGAATCTACTAGAAGTTTGTTTTTCAGAAGTCTCCATGCTAAGAATGAACATTTCCTAGGAGAGATCTGATTCCAATTTTTTTTCAAATAAGAATGAGAGTTCATTGGTCTTGAGTTTTATGATAAGGCTGATGTTATACTCTGTTAACAATGGAGTCATTTTAGATATGTTCCATATATCATGTCTCCACAATAAGTTAACCAGCATGCCTTTGAACCATGTGTTGTTACAGTTTGAATTAAGAGAAATCAAAAGAGGCTTTCCATACCAGTTATCTAACCAGATATCAACATTTCCTTTACCCATTTTCCACATGACATTTTCTTCAACAAAGTCTTTAATCTTAGCTAGTATTTTCCAGGTTTGTGAACCTTGTTTGGAGTAGTCAAGTTGTAATGGATATCTACCTTTGCAATAGAAATTGTGTAACAGTTTAGACCAGATGGACAAGTTCTCACTAAACCTTATCCATAGCTTACATGAAAAGGCTTTTTGGATATCATGAAGGTTGTTTACGTTAAGGCCCCCAACCTTGAATGGCTTACATATAGATGAACATGTAGACCATTGCATTTTATTTTCTTCATTGCTTGAACCCCATAAGAACTTATTCATTAGTTTCTATATGTTGTTGATGACAGAAGTGGGCAACCAGCAGCTTTGTAGCCAGTATATTGGGATGGGCATGAATATTGTATTAATCAAAGTAAGTCTTCCAGCATACGAAAATTTATTTCCTTCCCAGTTGGTGATTTTTTATTTAATCTTATCTATAAGAGGGATATAGTTTGTTGATTTGTTATGAGGACTGAGTGTTATGCCCAGGTAAGTTACAGGTAGATGAACTGTCTTGAAGGTTGTTTGAATGGTTAGAGATTTTTTTCTAGTTTCAGTCATTTTCTTGGCTATGATTATCTCTGTTTTGTCTTTGTTCATTGATTATCTAGAGGCATCTTGGTATTCCTGAGAGAATTCTCCAATTTTCTTTAAGGATGAGGTTAGTCCATTACTAAAAATTAACAAATCATCTGCAAATGCTAGTATAAGTATATTGATGTTCACTCTGCAAGAATATCTTAGAGTTTTGTCTGAATCAAACATGCTTTGCAAACCCCTAAGTAGGATTTCTTTGGCTAAGATAAACAGACTTGGGGACAATGGGTCCCCTTGTCTTATGCCTCTTCTAGATTTAAAAAATCTTATAGCATTTCCATTCATTAGGATTGATATAAATATTGACTTGATGATGCTACTAATTAGATTGATGAAACTGTTATTGAAGCCAAAGCATTTTAAAACTTTTAATATAAAGCTGTGGGAAATGTTTTCGAATGCTTTTGACATGTTTACTTCAATAACTATGTTGTTGGCTTTAGTTTTCCTATTTAAGTCATGTATAAGCTCCTTAGCCAGCAAGATATTATCTTGCATAACTCTTCCTTTTACATAAGTGCCTTGGAACTCAGTGATCATCTTAGGTAGTAGTGATGCAAGTCTGTTGTTTACTAAATTGACATAATTTTGTTCATTAGAGTACATAAATTAATAGGGGTGTACTGGTTCCAATAAGTAGGGTGCAACTTTAGGAATTAGGGAGATTCTTGTGGCACGTATGCCTTTAGGAATGTCCTCACCCTTAATGAAAGAAGATAGCGCATTCATCAGGTCATTTTTTATAATATGCCAACATGTGAAATAGAAACATCTATTGAAGCCATCCATAACAACAGCTCCATATAGCTTTAGTTGTTGGATGATTGTCTATACGTCAAGATCAGTTGGGGTAGCTAAGAGCATATCATTGTCTGATTCAGTAACTATTCTAGGGATGACATTGAATATACTACTTTTCATGTAATTTAGTTTCTGGTTTAGGCTATTATAAGCGTAGGATAAGAGTATATATGTAAAGTATGATAAAGGTGATGAGTTGATCTCCTCTTCTTCAGTACACCACTTGTTGTTAATTTTAACTTCACATATTCTTATTTTTCTCCTTTTCTTCATAGCATAATTGTGGTATATTCTTGTGTTCCTGTCCCCATCTTTTATCCACTCAGCATGGCATTTCTGTTTCCAGAAATCTTCCTCCATAGAGAGAGTTAATAAGTGGTCAACAATGGCTTTAGAAAGCAAACATTTGTCTTGGTCACTACCTAAGTTTCTGTAGTGTTCTTCACTGATAGTTACCTCTTCTTCAGCTTGCTTAACCTTGTCAAACAGATTACCAAAGTGATTGGCATTTCATCCACAAAGTTAAGAAATTCTTTGTTCATAGTCCATATATTAAGAAATCTGAAATATTTCTTGTTCTTTTCTCTGCTTTTTATGATAGTTATAAGTAAAGGAGTATGGTATAAACACGTTCTTGGCAGGTGAAGGACTTTTGTTTCATTTAAATGTCAGGAGCACTTATATTAAGCGTAGGCTCAGTGTGATTTGGACAAGAACCAAGATGATTGTTGAAGGATTGAGTTGGTTCCAAACGTTGGAATATGAACATTATGGTTGAAGCTAAATGCTGAGGCTGAGACTTAAATATGGAAGTTGAAATTAAAAGATGAAACTCGAACTACATGTCGAAGTGGAAACCAAAGTGCCGAAGACCACCGGAATCGGAAAATATGATTGGTGTACTTCAGTTGGACTATAAAGGTTAAATGTAAATAAAATATAAATTAAAAAATTAGGACCGTGGACTCTTTATGTGACTAAATACTCTACCAGATTTAAGGGTAGAAAAAATCTACCCTATACGACTAAATAGAGAATTGGGCCGAAGCACTCGCCTGAATCTACTAAAATGCTACGTTTTGTTCCAGGAACCAGCGTTGGCGCTGGATACAGATTCTGATATTATTCGGTGCTATTCCTCGAGGCTCCAGCGGTGGCGCTAGATGCAGAATCTGATATTATTTGGTGCTGATACTGATTCATAAAATGTAACCTAATTAGACAGAAGACGCAAACAAAATAAAATGGCATACAAAGCTTTAAACTAAAAAGTCCAAACGTAAAATCTGCCAAAATAAATGGTCTAACCCATATTTCAGAGACAAAAGAGAAAAGACAAAAATCTGATCAACATTTTTCTAATTCAAGCATGAAATGGGTCGATCAAGAGAGATACTTCAATGTTTTAGAATTTTACCAACGCATGACTTAAAAGTCTGTTATTCACACCTTTGTATTACAACTAGTCTTAACAAAGAAGACCAAGTATATGAAAACACTAATCCAAAACCAAGTCCTTGTTTGAGACTACTAATCTGGTACAGGTAGGATTGCAGGAGTCTTGGAAAAGCTAACCAACCATGAAGAGCAACACAGTAACAATTTGTATTACCCTTTGAACCACTTTGGCTTCGCAGGCTTTTTCTGTGCAGCTTTAGACTCTTCAGCAACACGAGGGTGACTTGTATTGGCGGCTTCAGGTTCTGGTGCAGACTGAACAGGTTCTGCTTGCTCTTTAACTTCTAAACCACACAAACTCATAATTTCTTCTTGAAGGAATGGGATGGAGTCGGAAGCTTCTGCAGCATCACCGCCTAAACAAACAATTTAAGTAAAAAACAGTCAAGATTACATGTGAGAATGAAGCCAGCAACATTTTGAATCTTGACCAATAGAGAGCAGCTTCGGTTCGCATGGAAACCTCAGATCTATAACATTTTTGGAGACAGTATAAAGCACATAGACTCATCAAAATGCTGGATACACCAGATTAAGACCATCTATTATTATGCTGAAAATTAATAAAAATGCACACATGCTATCCACATGAGACATTGAATTACGAAGAAATGCCTTTGTAATCTAATCTTCCGAGATCTTTCAACCAGAAATTTAGCAAGAGGTTTGAGTATAAGTTGACCCATGAGAGCAGTGATATAAGGTGAAACATAGATTCTTCGTAGCTCTTTATCTAATCTTTTAGCTTTGAGATCAAAACTGATAACTTTCGGAACCCAAAAAAGAAGGTAACCTTTTGGAAGATCATATGAGAAATACACGATTGCTCCTGGAACAAAGCCAGCAGAGTAAAAGTCCTGAGAGTAATTCTTTATTTGCTCCTTTGGAGGAGTGGTATCTGCAAAATTAAATAATGTAAGGATTTTCTTGGGTCCGATATAGCAGACAGGTTTCCGATGACTGAGCCAAAAAAACTTTATCATATATTAGGAAATGCGTACATAGATAAAATGGTAGATCTGGTCGAGCGATCACTTTTGTCAGAAGATCAACTAAGCACTGAACTGTTTCTGAAGGATGAAAAGTGACCTCAAAGGTGTTATTATCAGGAAAGCGGATCCTAATTACAGCCTGCAAAAACACACACGTTAAGAACTCAAAACTCAGACGCATCAACAACAAAAGCAGTTCACGTTTAAGTCCAATTCGGACCTTTGTCCATTTCGATCTTCTAGCTGCAAGTTCTGCTTCTCGAAGTTTTCTTGTCTTTAAGGATTTGTCTGTAAAAAAAATATACCAATTATATATTACAGAAAAATCAAATACCATTGAAGTGAAATTAGTATTGACAAAAAGAATATAAGAATGTTCTTCTAATTGAAGTGTCTAAGTCTAGGAACACATCTACATAAATCAGAGATAGTAGTACCATACACATCCTCAGTGATTGGCTATGTCATCTATACTTTTAGGGTGAGTAGCTGGGTATTCGTAAGGAAAAGCAAGACACGTTTTCTTCGTAAAGTACCTAGCATGCCCTTTCTAATTAATACAGCCTTATAAACAAGCTTAAAATTATATTATGTGCAATTATATTACCTAGCTTCTGACATACTAGTATAGGTGCAGTATATATTCGGCATACCAAAGCTGAAACATCTCCTACATATACTCATTTAGCATTACCTTCCTTTCTAGTCCCTGAAACCCGGTAAAAGTCTTCTGCTGTAAACTCATAGTAGTCATCAGACTCCTCTTCTGCTAAATAGAAAACCAAAAGGACAATTATTAATATACCTTGAAGAAGATATATATCTAAAGATAACCAAACTGAGTGGTATATGTAGAACTTCTTCACACGTACCACTAGTAGAGACGTGATTTGGCCCTTGGGGAAGTGCCGAAGTTTCAAACACGCGGATTTCTCTTCCAAATTTTTCTTTTGCGGCAGCAAGTTTGGCCTAATCCCCGAAAAGAATATTTGTAAACATAAATAAGATCAACTGTATATGACTCTTTGATAAAAGTGTGGAATAAAAGTCCTAACTTTTGTCACACACAAGAACAAATAAGAATTTTGTCTCTAAACAACTGGATGTTTATAGAAAGATACTCCATAACTTCTTACACATGATTTCTCAAAAAAAGGATCTATGTCTATAAGTGAAACAGCCAGTACATCAGTCACCTTAAGTTTCAAATAACTCGAAGGATCTCTTTCCATTGGCCTTATGATTATGTGATGACTACATTTGCAATCACGACGCGGAACAACCAACAATGTAAGCAAAAGAACCTTTGACACAGTTGAACACTGGACACCAACATTGGGTAACAAAAGGTGGACAGATTTTCAGGCTTGATACAGTTTATGAGCATAGGATGCACAACGATAAAAGACAAACGAATACCCGCAATAACACAGCGAGCTCGACAAAGAAAATAGTAAGACTCTACGGCCGAACAACATGACGGTCATTAAACCCCTAAAACTATAATAGTATTAGTACCAAAATCCCAAAGCTACAGGTTTTTCAACTGTATCACTGCTGTTAAGAGATCTCACATAGCAGTGGTTCTTGAATTCTCCAAAGAATACCTCATTCGCAAGTAAACTAGGATTCTACATCTTTAATTGCACTCCCGTTTAGTCGAAAAATCAAGATTGAACTAAATCCAACTAGATTCAAATCAAGCTCGAATCGCCAGAAGAGATATACATAAAAATAATAATAAATAGATGAAACGAGATCGGAGCCGAATTCGTGTATTGTGATTTAGAGAGAGAAATGAAGAAGAATAAAAACCTTGGCCGATTCGGTGTCCATTGGATCAATGCTTACGAGTCTCCTCCTCTTTGATATCAGTTTAGAAGAAGAACCATCTACAGTCATCAGCGACGATATTAAAGGCTAACGAGTTTGTAGCTGTTTCTGTCACTATATGCGTGTGTCTATACATATGAATATATAGTCGATACTACCCTTCTCTTTATCTATTTCTTACTTTTTGTATTTTGATTTTTGTTTAGTAGGCTAAAAAACATGCTTAATTCTTAAGTTTAGGAATGAATTAGTAGGCTAACAAATTAATTATTTTTAGATAGGGGTAGTTTGGTCCAAATAATATTAACCATTCCAAAAATATAACATTTTTGACCGACCGCTTATATTCATCTGGCTGTTTCGCCAGTTGAGAAGATCCGTCCCAACGAAAATAAAACTATACTTTGGTAAATTTTAAAATTAAATTGGACAAAAAATTGGGACGGGTGTATCTTTCTGATCATGTTTAGCTATATTCATTATTTTTATGTCAGTCCTTTTGTTTTGTCCGATTTTGTTTCTTGATTATCCACATCACCTGACGTGAGAGAAGTAGGAACGTGAGCACTAAGCCACTAACCATATCTTTTAGGCTAGTTTGGCAAGTCAGCCATGTCACGCCATTAACTCCCTAAATTAGCCGCATCTTATCCCTATTTTGTTTAGCCACTTCTTATCCCTGGTCGGTTTTGGGCCGTCTGGGTAGATCCATGCATTATTATACGAAAAGACCATCTACCAAACGGTTTCAATTTTTATTTGGATACTCCTAAAAAATATATATATATAATTTTTGTAAAGTGGTGTTTTTGTCGAATAGTCTCATTTTATCATTTAAACTATGGATATGTCTATATATATCCAATTCCAGTTTAAATATATTTTAAAAAAAATTGATTTTTTTTTATTTTTTTATGACTAAATTATCCTCAATGTTCCAATTAATCATGTAATTGTCATTAAGTAAAAAAATTATTAAGTGTATCCTAAGTATATCAAATTCACCAAATAACTTATTTCGTTAGGGAATTGCTAAAAAAAAAGCCAAAACTACTCCGCGAAGTCGCTTTTTTCTGTTTTTCAATATTTACAAAATTGCCACTAGGCAAAAAACCCAAAAAGTCCTTAGAAGTTCATTTAATTACGTTTTATGCCATTATTTACTTCATGAAGTTGCAAACAGAAAATCTACCATAACCTAACATTTTACTTCCTAAAACTCACTAAAATCATAAAAACTCAAAACTTAAACTAACCAAAACTTTTTTTTTCAACTTTGTAAAGCTTAATAAAATGTTAACAAAACTTGACGAAATGGTAACAAAACTTGTTTTTCTACAAACCAATATGAACATTGACCCTTGTATCTTTCTGTTTTTCTGAAAAAATAATTTTAAAAAGAAAATAAAAAAATGTCCGTTTCCGCCAGACGATGGCGTCCAGGTGGTGTTCTTCGTCATCATCCTGTCGAAGAAGATGGTACTTTCCGCTGGGCAAATGGCGTACACGATGGTGCTGACGCCATTGCATGGCGTACAGACCCCTGTGTACGCCGTGCAATGGCGTACAGACCCCTGTTTCCGCCGTGCAATGGCGTACAGACCCCTGTGGGCGCCACTGCATTGGCGGACAGACCTGTATCAGATATGTATCATTTTTTTCCATTTTTTTAACATTTATCTTTCAATTTTGTCCATTTTTGTAATTTTTTTAGTAGGTTATCATTTATTAAAGACTTATACTAACTAAAAACAATATAAATTTAAAATAAAACAAAATACCCATTATGGTTTAAGAAACCTTTCGAAAACTAAGATCTAAATATGTTTTTTTTGCAAATAAGTCATTTAAGTGTTAGGATATATGATTAAGTGGTTTTGAAGGCAATGAGTAACATTTTAATTGATAATGATAGTATCACCTTCTTTAGTTTTAGTTTTAGTTCTTTATGTTTAAAGAGAGAAAGTAAAGAGAAGGTAGAGAAATTGTATTTTTTTTGGAAATTATGGTAACTTCACGGAGTAATTTCTTCTATTTATACGATTTCGTGAAGGACAAAATCGTCAAAAAAAATAACTTCACGGAGTAATTTTTAAAATTCAAAAAAGACGACTTCGCGGAGTAGTTTTGGCTTTTTTTTTAGCAATTCCCATTTCGTTATTTATACTCAAACAAACATTATTCTCTAGTGAATTTATCATCCAAATAGTCTAGTTTTCTGAAAATCTTAAAAATCAACTTCAAACTTCAAAATACAATCAAGAACATTCAACTTCGTTCCAAAAGAAAAACCCAAAATAGATCATGAATCACTCGAAACTAGGGATTAGGGTGGAGGAGTTGATGTCGTTGGAGAAAAAAGATGATAAATATCGTATGAAAAAGAGATTCAGTCGCCGGAGAAGGTGAGATTACGGTCGGTTTCGCCACGCACCATCGGTTCCGGGCTATGGAACCGGTGGTGTGTAGGCCACGCAAGGTCGGTTCTGGGCCTTAGAACCAGTCGTGCGTGACCTACACACCACCGGTTCTATGGTCACGGAACCGGTGGTGTTGGGGCCTCAGTCTGCTCGGTACTGAGGCCCCAGCACCACCGGTTCAAGGCCTTAGAATCGGTGGTACATCGGTTCTTGTATGGTCGGTTCTAGAGCCCCGAACCAGTGGTTCGCGCAAATTTTCTAAAAAAAAGGTTTTTTACCCCCTTTTAATTATACCTGATTGTGAGTTGTGTTTTGTTGTTGTATAACAGGGGACGGATGTGACTCATGGGACTGAGGAAGCTTTCACTACTAACTATAGTCATTTGTTCTTCACCACCGAGTTCTATACACAAGAAGCGTTGATTAAGTGGGTGACGAAGACAGGAAAACGCCATGGTTTGGTTATCAACCTAAGTCGGCGCGTTAAAGTGAATAGTAGAAAAAGTTTGAGGATGTTTTTCCAGTGTGAGAGGTCGGGAAAGTATACTCCAAGAGTAGCTGAGAAATACCATAAATGGAACTGTACAGGAACCAAAAAGATTGGCTGCCTATTTGAGCTTCTCGGGTTAATGGTGGAATCATATCAATGGAAGTTAGAAGTGAAATGTGGTATTCACAACCATGAGAGTTCAAAACAGTTAGACGATCATTCTTTTGCTGGCCGTTTGAACGATGAAGAGATGGAATATGTTAAACGAGCGACCTATATTGGAACTAACCTTAGAGATATACTGAATGGTGTTAAGAAGTTAAATGAAGATAATGTTTCTTCTATGCGCACCATCTACAATGCACGACAGAAAAGCATGGTTTTGAAGAAGGCGGGTAGGTCACAACTCCAGTTCTTTTTGGGAGAGCTTAAGTCATATAATTATTATGAATGGAATAAATCTGGTGAAGACGATAGACAAGTTATTACAGATATTAGTTTTGCCCATCTAGTCAGTGTTGACCTTTTGTGGACATTTCCAACAGTGTTGATCATGGATAGTACGTATAAAGTCATACGATATGGTATGCCATTGTTTGAGATAGTGGGTGTGACGTGTACCAGTTTGACGTACTGTGCGGCATTTGCTTTCATGTCCAGTGAGAAGTTAAACAACTTCAAATGGGTGTTAGAGTGTTTGAAGTCGTTGATTTATGTTCACATAATTGAAGAACCTCGTGTCATTCTGACCGACAGAGATTTAGCGTTGATGAATACCATAGAAGTGGTATTCCCAAAAACAACGCATATGTTATGTTGTTGGCACGTAGCCCAAAACATTCAGGGGTAAATAAGGAAATATTTCCCTGAGAAAAGTGATCGTGTGAAGTTTGTTTCTGCTTGGAAGAAGATTGTGTATGCAGCATCAGAGATTGAATTCGATCACACCCGACGAGACATACTATTGGAGTACAAAGACTATCCTCTTGCAATCGAATACACTGAAAAATCATGGCTCGATAAATACACGGACAAATTCGTTATTTGGAAGATGAACAATAACTTGTATTTGGGACATTGCACGACTAACTGCGTCGAGAGTGCTTATTCTAACCTAAAGCGTTACTTACGTACAAGCAAACTAAACTTTTAGTTATTTTGGGGGAGGGTCCATTCACTAGTTGTAATCCAACATGCTTCCATTAGGACGTCGGTTGAGAAGAGTCGTTACATAGCACTGCATAAGTTTGCCGACAAACTATTTGATGAAATTCGAGGCAAGGTTTCCCACATGGTCGGTTTTATGTTGTTTAGCACTTTGTTTACTTTTTCGTAACATTTTGTACTTCATTTGTTACTGGTTTGTGTTTTGGTACATTTTTTTAATATTGATGGTAATTCATGAATTTTTCTAACTTATAACGATAGGCAACTCATCATTTCATAATTTAAAATTTAACATTACAAATAAGCAACAATAACGTGATAAAACAAGAGTAGATAACTTAAAATCAAACATTACAAATAAGCAACAATAACATAGCAAAACAGGGGTACATAACTTGAGATTAAACAGATCATTAGTCAAAATCGTATCCTCCATTGTCGCTGAGGATACGTATTGTTTCCTCTTTCATGGAGATTTGAGAATGAACATATTCCACCATTTCTAAAGACAAATAATCTGTGATCATTAAACCAAACGAGTCGAATGCCTCATTTCTAACTACTGGGGGCTCGTTAAACACCAAGAACATTGGTCCACTAGTTATACACCTGTACCTAGTGGCTACCTCCTCACGAGTACGATATTGAGGAATTTTTGTAGACGTAGACATCTCGTCGTACATAAAATACATCATACACAAAACATCATCGAAAAAATCATCGGTATCATCGTCTGGTCTTTTAAACTTAACGTGTTTTACAGCCTTGAGTAGATGAGCATCGTCAAACACACTCCACCCCATAAAGAAACAATTGATTTAGGTTGGAAGAAGAGATTTGTGTGTTTGGTGTATCAAACTTAAACCTCCTTATATAGAAAAGTAAAATATTAGTTTGGCCGGAAATCGAGAGCGCGAAAAAGACTAAGCGGGAATAACAAATCGAGAGAATTTTCATGAAAAAACTGCGCACCATAGGTACAACCTACTGTGTACCTATGGTGCACAGTAGGGTGTACCGAGGTGCCAAGCCTACAGCACCATCGGTACACCACCCTGTGCAACTATGGTGCATTCATGGTGCACCATAGGTGCACAGGGTGAGGAACCATCGGTGCGCCTCACTGCGTACCGATGGTGCCATGCACCAGCTGGTACATGGAATGTCTGCCGGTGCATTGTACCATCAGTATAGTGCACCATGGGTACGCCTTGTATTGTACATATGGTCCTCCGATGAATCTCGTCTGCGCTTAGCATCGCGGACCCTATCATCCTCGACGGCTTGTACCGTCTTCAAATTCTTGCACGGGTGTGTCACCCGTGATCTCGGGGGATACACCCTAGACCGAAGAAGAGGTTGTGGCTCGACAACATCAAACCTGAAATAATAACAAAAAATAAACAAAGTTAATAACATACGATATAATCAATAAACTTTAAAAAAAACTATAAATCAAACTTCAAATTGGGATACATATAACTCTCATATCGTTTTCCTTAAAAATTTGAAAAAAAAAATTAAAAAAAATTAAAAAAAATTAAAAAAAATTAAAAAAAATTAAAAAAATTAAAAAAAAATCAAAATCCTTTAAAAAGCTTCAAATTTTTTATTTCAGTTGTGCACCTTACAGACCCCCTGTACCGCTCGGTATAGACCCTGTGTACCGATGGTGCGCTGCCAGCTGGCCATTTTCTAGCCGGCAACTGGCTGGAAAATGGCCCATAAAACTAACCTAATCTACCCTATATATACCATAATCTACCCTAAATCCATACCTACATCTAAACTTAATCCTAAATTCATACCTAAAATCTATTTTTAATCTAATTCTAACAGAAATCTAACTAAATTAATTTGCAAAATTAAATTAGGGAACTTAAGTAGTTGGTGGGTGTGTTTTTGTTCTTCACCATGATGGAGGAGGAGGAGGAGAAGGGGAGGAAGAAGTGGTGGCTCGCCGGAAAATGTTAGAAAGAGGTGGGATTGTTTTTTAGAGAAGAGAGTTTAGAGAGAAGTGAGAGAAGTGAGGGAAGTGAGAGAAGTGAGAGAAAGTTGTAGGAAAAAAGTGTTGGATGAGGTTAGTAAAAAAATGACTTATATACCTTCAAAAGGGGGTTTTTGAAAAAAATTGGGTATACTTATACCACCTTTGAGTATACTTAAAATTGGGTATAGTTAAACCGGAATCGGGTATATATAGCTTGACCCTTAAACTGTTTATGTCTAATAAGTAATAGTGCTATAAGTTGTAAGATGAAAGTACAAATTGTTTATGGCTAAAAGTTATACTATAATTTGAAACTTTTGGTTTTGAATAGAAGAAATTTAGGTGTATTGGTTACCGTATACCAGACTAAGACTATATGCAGTTACATATTTTGATTTTGGACGTGGTTATCAAAAATTATTCCACATAATAGACGCAATGGTGGATCCGTTAATAAATAATAAAATTTTATTTAAGTTTTAAATTATTTTTAGAAAATAAAAAATTATATTTTAAAATTTTACAATTTGGAGAAATAATAGCGCTCGTATAATACTTAGGTGCTAATATGATAAGCGAAAAGATAGACAAATAGTTGTTGTTTTCTTGTGAAGATGATTAATTGTCGCATCCATATTACCAACTGTATTTCCAAGACTAAAATAGATGATAGAGAAGATCAGTTGGGAAGAGAATTGTTCTATTATCGAGTCGGAAATAAAAAAACCTAAGGAAGATTCTTAAATTAAAGAGAATTGTTCAATTCTCGAGTCGGAAATGAAAAACTAACGAAGATGGTTGAAATAAAGAGCCATTGATGAAGAAACTGGCTAGAGAATATTCAACATGAAAGAAGAGTACCAAATATTCGATGAAAAGCTCACAACAAACTCGAAGCAGAGAAGGTTATCCATTCATTAAGATATTTATTCCAAAAATTTACTATTTGTGAAAAGAAGAACTAATCTGCAAGCTTGAAAAATTAGTCAGGAAAAACCTGTTAAGCTTAAAAGCAAACAGGATGGATTAGTGCAATAATATATTACTATAAGGCTTGAAGAATAGTCACACTTATGAATAATGAATAGAAGATTGGCCAAAATGGATATTTAATAAGAATTAAATCAGAGTATACTACTTATGTAACCTAATCCAAAACTTTATAAAAGAGTGATAATATTCAATTCAAAAGGGGCTTAAAGGTTGGTGAACCCTAATTTCATTTTGCATTTCAGAGTCCATTTAACAAACCAATTAGGTACTTTGTTTTATTATATGAGAATGAAGAAATAATCATTAGAGGAGCTATAAGTTTTTTTTTCCAGCAATTCAGGTTGGGTTCAAAAGGCCAGGGATACTTACCTTTAACCATAAAGTTCACTAGAATTTGTTAGTCAGTTTTAATATCGACTTTTGACCATCTTTTGTTTTTGCAGATTTGAAGGTCATCCAGAAGAGCTCTAGATTCATTCATGATGGGAGTGAGTTTTCCATATAAGTTGTTGAAGCCAAGAACAATAACTTTATAGCTATCTCGAATAATAACTCCTCCACTTGATTCTCCATCAGGAAAACATGACCCATCTGAGTTGGGTTTAAGTCTTCCAGAAGTATGAGTTGTCCATTTAAGGTATGTAAGCTTGTAATATTATTTTTCTAATGCTTTGTTTTAAGAAAAATAGATTTATCAAAGAAGAACATAATATGCTTGATATAGTTAATATAAGATATAATAGAATATGAATTTCCCTTAAACTTGACGTTGTTTCTTATTTTCCAGATGACCCAATAGCTTATTATAGAAATGACTGATCTAACATGAACATCATTTTGAGAAGAGCAGAACCGATTCCAAGTCATGTACGCAATGTCATGTATTTATTTATATAGATGTTGAAAATATTGGCAAAATAAACCTTGATTTGCTAAGCATAATGACATGATATAAACACATGATTATGAGATTCTGATGAATACAATATTGGCATTTTGATATTGTTGTGAAATGTATTTTCTGCATAATAGAGTCAATATGGATGTAGTTTTGTAAGATTTTCCACAAGAGAAATGAACACCTCCTACGAGTTATAAAATTCCAAATTTTGTTTAAGAGATTAGATTTATTGTGATGCTTTCTAATTTGATTCCAAGTGTTTTTAAAATTAAATTGTCCTTTTTAGAGAACTTTCAAATGGTAGAGTCACCTTTAGTAGCTTTTGATGAGTTCAGAAACTTCAGACACAACCCACTGCTTAATCCGGACATGGGTAATTCGGACCATAACACATCACTGACAAATCCAAACAGGATAAATGTACAACACCTTTTGACTAAGCTACTTGCTAATCAACTTAAAAGACTAATGGGTCCTTAAACCACTTTGAGAAAAGTAGTACAAATAAGATTTATAGTAGTTTGTGAAACAAAACCTTTTAACCTGTTGGTGTTCCATGAGTTTCTAGTCTAGAAGGAATTGACCTTTTCAAGTATGTACCAACTATTGTCCATCTTGTAATCCAAAATGACGATGGGAGAATAATTGAACAAATTGTCAAGCTAAAAATCAACTTCTTCACAACCCAAATGCCAGTTGATATTAGGCTCAACAAAGTTTTTAATTTTGGCTAGTCTTTTCCATGTGCGAGACTCAGCTTTAGAAAATGAAACCTGCAAATGATAAATACCCTTACAATATATGTTATGCTTAAGATTAGCTCAAATATATTTATTTCTCTAAAATTAATCCAAATTTTTCATGAAAAAGGTTCTTGAATATCATATAATTTTATGATATTAAGACCCTCTTCACAAAAGGGCTTACAGATGGAGGACCATGTTTACCAATGTTTTCCATGAGGGCTTAAATGACCTTTTGGTCACAAGCTCATCTGCTTCACCAACTCGACTACCATTTCGGGTGGAAGTAAGCTTCTCGGAACCTACTACATATGGATAGCCATTAGAACATAATTAATGAGGATGAGTCTTCCTCCATAAGACAAATGATTGTTGTCCCAGTTTTTTTATCTTGTTGTTGATTTTGTTTGTAAGCGAGTTGAAATTACTAGCTTTTTTAATGGAGTTTAAAGTGATTCATAGGTAGGCAATAGAGTAAAAGACAAATATTGAATACAATATGACTGATAAGAGCAAGTATTATGGTGTTGTTTAAGTTTTTAAAAGAAAATACCATAAAATAAAATTTAGTAATATAAATTTATATCCGTTAAAATTTGACAAAAGAAAATGTTCAAAATGTATTAATAAGTTGATGGAAAATATACCGCCACTGTATGAATTTATTTTTCTGCCATTTTCTAAAATTTAAATATCAATGAGTGATCTTAAAAAAATTATCTTTTAATTAGCAATTTTGATTTATGGGAATAAAGTTTTAAAATAGTTTTCAAAATTACAACTCTCTTTCATTTTTATATATATGAATATATATCAAATAAAATTGAGTTTTACTATATTATATTTTTCAAATTATAATATATTTAAAAAAATCTCATAAAATAATCGGATTTATCAGTTTTCGTGTTTTTTTAATTATTTGTACAGCATGGAAAAAATTTAGAGAAAAACAATCACTTACATTATCATTCAATGCTACGTGTTCTTTTGGACATTTTGTACAACATCCAAAAAACTTCATAGAAGAAAAAAATTCACTTTGCATTGTTATTCAACGTATTAAGATACCATATATACAGTAGTGACTAACGATAAAAATGACAAAGTCCTCTTTGTAAACGTATCAATTATTTTACTAGCTAAATTAATATAAATGAACGGAAATCTCATAGGTTCAAAATTTTGAACTTCTTACCTCAAGCTCAATAAACATCGGGGAATGGCCTACCAACCTATTAGTACGTGTTAAGGTTAGGTCTATGGTTTTACCTTGTGGTGTCAAAGCTTTTCGGAGAACATTTTGATAATAAAAGAGGAAACAATTAAATTTTGAATGAGTTGTAATGAGATAATTAAGATATTTGATATTATTTTAGAGAGGGACACTCTCACAAGTAGTTGAATCGTAAAATTTATCTCAAGTCTCATAAATACTCATAGGGCTATATATAGTGAAATGGACCCAATGGCTTTACATGGTCTATAGAACCATTTTGTTAGTCGAATTTCAAATACATTTGAGGCTTATTATCATGTAAAATACCACTAATTTTTATAATTTATTATATCATAATAAACTATGGTTTAATAATTCATTTGTCTGACCTGCCATTTGGATAATTCGGTCCTTATTAGTAGCCTCTTTAGTCATATTAAAAATTGTTCGGAAAGACTTATGCCCGGACTTGAGCTTGGAACCTATTTGGATTAAACTATAAATATTTTTTGCCAGTTTTAGCTGATCCGAACACATTTTGGAAAGATAATCTTGAAATTATTCATAGAGTCGTTCAGATTTACTTATATGCGTGATTCATATATGCTTATTCGGGACCCTATTCTTGTACATGTGTCATGAAAATATTAGGTTCATGACCTTCCAATCTGAATGGTGAAACGTGATAAAATTTTGAAACAGTTTCAATTTTCTAGAAAAAATAATTGTTTGAGATTTTTAAACTTCTCGAGGTTAATACTTGTTGGGCTTGTGAGAAAGGGTTATCAGGTTTTTCTATACTTCTATATAAATACTTCATGCCCCCTTAGCTTCAGGTTACTCATTTGGATTTGTATGTTCACAATTAGAACTACTTTGACCGATTAGTTTTACTTTTGAGATAAAGTTGAAGCAAAGAACTAGAAAAGTTGATAGGCTTCCAGAAACTGAATGGCCAACAATCATTTTTTCAAATCTTTGAGGTTGACTCGGTCCCAAGGTGAAACTAGTAGCAAACGTTCACAACGTTTCATGGAAATTGGTTCTAATACTGAAAACAGTTCTCTTATCAAGAAAATTGTATCCTCGATGGTAACAAAGAGCCAACAATCTTCCAATCATGAGATAAAAAAAGGAATGTGCCAAACATGTTCCATCATCTATTAGTGTCTCCCTAGAGCAGTCGGTTATGGGCCACATTTATGCTGTTGATAAGTTGAATATTCCTCCAAAGATAAAACCTCATTGTTCTCTGGATCTAATCCGATGCAATTAATTGGCGATGTTGAAAATCATACAGATGTATGGTTATTAGCTGAGGCGTCAGATCAATCTAGAGAGGATAGTGAAATCCCAAATGAGGGGAATGGGAAAGATTTGAAAGAAAAATGTGGCCAAAACAAATAATTAAATGTGAAGTTACCCCATTCTATAGGTGGGTGTGTGGGACCCAACTTGCAAGATGTCAGCAACAAATACCTGATATATCTCCATAAAATCCCATATAATTACTATTCGTATAATGAAGTAGGCACACTTCAGGCCAAGTGGGGAATCTCATAGGGGATAGACATAAGGTTACCAAAAGCCAGAGAGACACTTTTGAGTTTTGATTTAAAAGAGTTGGTGGTCTACCCTGATGTGCTGAATTGGGGTCTTTGATTTGAACTGGACCTCAAAATATTCAGGTACTTAGATGTTGTTAGCCTATGTTCGAGCCAAGTCAATCCTAAATTTTGATTTACCTTAATTTCGTGTATTATGGAATTGAGGTTGTCAAAAATCAAAATACTCATGAAGCAATTCGTTACTATTTTCGAGTTGTCGATGAAATCTCAGATATTTTTTTACTTTCTTACTATTGGGAATGAGTATAAAATAGTAAGTGACATGTTGGAGGCTGATAAGATGTGGAAGTTGTACATGTTTTTCATCAGTTTGTTGTGATAATAGTAAATAGATCTCTCTGAACAGTAATCTCAGTCGTATTCAAATGGTATGGGAAAATGTAGTTAACTTCTTGAGTGTTGCTTTTAACTTCGAATTCGTTTATTCTTAAAATTTGCAACTTACTTTTATTCTTTTTACGGATATACTAAAATCTTAACAATAGTATTTAGAGACTGTCAAAGTAACTTTAAAAAAGTTACACCAATCAGCCGTGAAGAACTGGTTAAACACTTTTTATAACTGCTTCACTTCGAACAACCTGGTCCAGAATCACCTCTACTAGACTCAAAACAAACTTAACTTATTATGGGAATATTTTAATGCCCCATCGCGTCCATTGGTTATCATTAACCGAATAGAAGCTACCGATTGTAAAGTCTACCTTCCAAACAACAAGAGGTCTTCAAGACACAGGGTAGAGAAGGGTGATGCTAGTGGCTCGGGTTGAAAGAAAGTGGCCGATGTTGTTGTGGAAGCGAATCATCCAATAAGCCATTACAAGAAATTATTAAGGCTGAAGTTGAAGTCAACAAAATACCGAAACAACCCCTAATCCTAAAAAGAAACAAAATATCGAGTGTCTTAAAAGTACACAAGGAGGACAAACACTAATGAGAAAAAAGGAAGAATAAAAATAAAAGGACGAAGACTAGCTCGGAAATTGTCCATGTCAAAGCTCAAGCTATAATTCCTTTACTGAATAAACTGCATACCTTATTTGTTCTAGAGACAATATAACAAGCTCATGAAGGCCAAATTCTGTTGAGTAATATAGAGAGGTTGGGTATCAAGAGCTTCAGGAAATAGTCCTTAAATCCATAGGTTTCTACCGATGATATACCCTTTTAGCTATAGAAATTTGCCACCTTTGCTCATACATTGTTGAGCTTTGTAAGGCTTACTATAAAGTTGGAAATGAGGTAGCAACACACACATAAACTATCTCTCTCCTTAAAAAATAATGCGAGCTTCATAAAAAGGTTTGTGAAGAGTAAAAAAACATGTTGATAATCTTCTTCGGAAAAATTTGCAATTCAAAATATGAAAGGGTAAGTTCAACTACGATTACTGCATCCATCCTATAAACCAATGCAAAAAAAAGGATTCATATGTTTTTGTTCGGGGTGTGATGTGGTAAGCCTATAACACTTCTTATAAATAATTTGGTAATTTTCCAGATACCCTTCAAAATATTTTTTTAAGCTATCGAGGATGGTTATGTTGATTACCTTTACTTATATGTTAGCATGGGGGTGAAAAGATAATGGGAATCAATGTTGAATTCCCTAAGAAGAACAAAATTATTCCATGTTCCTATTTTCAAATTGAGGATCATTATATGTCGAAATGGTTCTTGGGATTTCGAATATATAACATATATTTGAAAAGATAAACTTAATACCTGTTTTGGACGTAGTTTCAGGTAGAGGATCTGCTTCCACCCATTTGGAAAAATAATCAACAGCCACAATAAAAGTTTGACAACCTCTAGATGTCATAGCTAAAGGTTTAAACAAATCAATCCCCCACCTATTAAAATGTAATGGCTCAGATTTAGACTCAAGCAGTACAATTTCCATATGTATTGTGTTTGTAAATTATTTACAGAGATCACACCGCCAAACTAATTCTTTAGCATATATCATAATAGAGGGCAAACAATACCCAACCAACAATACCATTCTTATTAAAGTTTTATAACCATAATGAATAAACCCTTATTTATTGTGTAATTCTGATAACATCATTTGTGCTTCACCAGTTTTGAGACATCATAATAGTGGTCGACTTAGAGACTTATAGGGGATATCCGCAAGGGTTGTGAAACCATGTGCTTTGAACCTCATTATTTTTGCCAATACTTTATCTATTGGTAGAATCACTTTACCTATAAATTCTTTAATCTCATACTTTTTAATCTTTATCAATGGTGGTCGAGATCTGGAATGTTTTTTTGATGCCTCACTTGTGCTTAAAATTTATCATTATCGAGGAATGCTCTTATATTTGAACCCATGTTAATAATTTGGTATACACAATAGTAGATAAGGAATCAAATATCGAACTATATTCTTGCGGAATCTATTTTGTACTCAATGTGTTTTAAAAAAGTTGTTATCTTTCTTAATGCCTTCAAGTATTTTACCAAATGATCTTTTCTTGCTTCGAATTATCCTAAGGCATGATCAATAAGAAACTGCAAATCACTTATTAGACGAACACTTTTAGCACCATAAATATGTACAAGCCTTAGCCTTGTCAATGATGTTTCGCATTATGCTTCGTCATTTGACCTTTTAAAACCGAAACATATTGCTTAATACATTGAGTCTCCAAATAGAGAAATCAAGTAAACCTTCGCTACACATCTAAAAATACATCAACCCTCATTAGTTCAAACAATCCATTCATTCAAATGTTATCAATATCTGGCCCAAATTTGGTCACTAAAAATGGAACTCAACTTGAAAATATATCAAAGCTTGTGCCTTAATTTATGTTTGCGGGATAAATTTAATATCACAATCACCTAGCTCTAATGATAATTTATCATTTGACTCGAGACGTCTGGTTTTTATAATACATTCTTAACAGGAAAGGAAGTTTGAATAGTAATTGAATGTGCAATATCGTGCATTCTCGATAACCAGGATCCGTAAAAATAGCATTACACAAAGTTGGACCTTCTACGACTATAAAAAGTACTCTAACTATCTTTTTAAAGGGTCATCAGCCAAGCAGAGCATCACCCTTGAATTCCTTGATTATCTTTGCAGTAATCTCTATAAATTCAATTGTTATTTCGGATTATAACGAGAGGTTTCTCATTTGCTCGTAGGTAGACATGAATAAAATATTAGCCGAACTACATGTCTCAACTATGATCCTTTGGATTGTAGTTACCTCGATTGTGTCTGCGATCACCACAAAATCCTAATGTGGTCCAACAACATCTCTAAAATCATTAATGTCAAACATAATAAACGACATCAGATCTAGGTAACGATGAGCATACATTTTTCCTTCTAACTGGATTGTCAAATTCAAAATATGCCTCGTTTGTGAACATCTCGAAGGCATTTATACTGTATGCTCATAAAAAATAGCGTAATCCACATCAAAATCATTATAAGTCCTAGTTATAACCATAATATTTCCCTACTTATGGCAACTTCTATTGCCTCCCTTTAGACCATAGCTTGACCAAAAATTGGAGTTTGCAATCAACCCAGTGACTATTTTTTGAAACACACAATCAATTTTCCATTTTCAGTTAAATTTTAGATATACTGTTTCAACAAAATGCAATTCATTTATCATGGCCCATATTGTTGTGAAACCTACAAAACTGGGTATTTCAATTCTCCCTCATACTTTAGATTGAGAGTGGATTTCTAAACTGAACAAAATTCCTTGCTTTGTCAGATAGAGTAGCAACACTCTATGTTAACTTTGCAAAGTGGTTAGGTCAGACTCATTGATTTGCCCTGAATCGCTACTGATGACCTTGTGAGTGTTAGTTTACCCTAGGTCAAGGTAAGTCTTGATTATTGTCCTTCAGACAGAAATTGGTGATTGTTTTGGGCTTGTTTTTATTGAGAGTCCAAGTCGGTAGTTTGTGGAATCTGCCTCTACAAATGGATCAGTTTTAATCTCTTCCATATTGATTTGTGTCTCGACATGTGCTAACAAACCCCTGAAGAACATGGAATTTTTCCTAGTCATGCTATCAACTAATTCTCTAAAAAGAAGCTCGTTCCAGAAGGAAGCTATAAACATTAGCTCAAACATAATCATTTAAGATATTCTTAATTTTTACAAACTGTTTGGTGTAATCTTTCAAACTTTCCTCAACCAATTGGTGGCATTGAATTATTGTGTCATAATTTCCTCTTAATTATTTGCTTCCCACAAACCGCTTTCTGAAATTTAACCCGAACATATCAAAATGCTTGATAGACCTTTGCGTAAGCTGATTATACTATTTTAGAGTACTATATCGAGGTGTTTATCCGGATCTTTACTCCCATCAAAATTTTCCATATTGGATATGTCAAAACGCTATGGTAAATGTATGAATAAAATTTTTGTATAAAGGGAAGATTACCTCCATTTAAGTCTATGACTATATTGGTGATCCTCATTAGTTGTCACAAAAATACCTTGCTCAGAATGAGTCGCAAATAGGTTATTTTCCTGATTATCAATACTATGATTCCCCAAACCTCATATCATTCTTTCGATTTCTATTCTTTTATTACTTTTTTAGGTCATTGTTTATTTGATGAAGTACGTTGTTTCCTCGACCTTCGCTCCCGTTCTCGATTTTGATTTTGATAGGAATGTCTCTTTGGATAGTGCTTATCATTATGATTTCTTCTCTTTTACAATGGTAATCTTTATCCGTAAATGATGAAAACTCTTCAGGCTCACACACTGAATATTTGCTACATTTTGTAAGAATGTAGCGTTATTTGTTTATACGTTCACTTTTCAAATAACGATGATTTTTCCATGATTGACCTCTTCGGTATTTTTCTTGATTATGTTGAGCATATGAGTTTATAGCTTCTTCGTTGGAGCCCTTTTATCCTTTAAATTTTCGGACTTCCAATTGGACCTTAC
The DNA here is from genome assembly GCA_036936605.1 of Limnanthes douglasii subsp. nivea. Classification (NCBI taxonomy): domain Eukaryota; kingdom Viridiplantae; phylum Streptophyta; class Magnoliopsida; order Brassicales; family Limnanthaceae; genus Limnanthes; species Limnanthes douglasii. Next base: position 241,364,429 of record JAUPFV010000005.1, on the reverse strand, counting down.
ATCGTGGGGTTAATATTGTTTTTTTTATCGTAAATCTTCCCCCGATAATTCTTTACGCCCTTTTTGTATGAGTAATCGTTTCCGTTTCTTATCATTAATATGCGGTACTTGGCTAGACCCTTCTCCGATCCTGACTCCGTAGAAGTCCATCATTCGATATATTTCAAAGATAAGCTTATAAACACCTAACAATTGGACGTTGTTATCCAGGTACCTAACTAGGCCCCCCTATGGTCGCCACTAATGGTTTCAAATATTTTGTATGAGTATTTTGATAATAAAATAAGAAATAATTAAATTTTGGATGAATCGTATTAAGATTATTGAGTTGTTTGGTTTTATTTTAGAAAAAGAACGCAGACAAGTAGTTGGGTCGTAAAATTTTATTTTTAAGTCTCATAAATACGTACATAGATATATATATATATATACTCAAGTAGGCTCCATAAGATTACTCGTTCTATGGGCCCATTTTGGTAACCTAATCCCAAATACATCTGAGGCCCATTATCATGTCAAATACTTCTAACTTTTATAATTTATTATATCAACATATATAAAATAAACTTTAGTTTAATAATTATTTGTTAGACCTACCATTCAAGTAATTTAGTCCTTATTAGTACCAACCCATATGAGACCTCATGGAATAGCAAACTACAACTCGTTTTGTTTAACAACCAACAACACAATTTTATAATAGATATGTGTACATTTTATGCGTTGTTTTGCATCTTTAACAACGATCCCATAACTTGAATAAAATTTAAAACACACCCTACAAATATAAACTAATAAATGAACATTAAAACTTTATTGGTGCATGATGCATGTACGAATCAACTTCATGCATAAATCTAGTTTTATTTTAAAAATATATAACATCACAGCATGTAAGAATTTTCCATGAAGTTATGCAAGTGAGACTATTTTTGTTCATCTGTACATTGCTTGGTTAGTTAATAATCTAAATTCGTTTGAGATACTACAACTTGAATGGTAATTTAAAAGTTAAAAAAGAACAAACTAAAATGATGCTTCCATCAACCACACCACCATTAATCTCATTCACTTCAAATCCAGGTTTGTTAACATTAAAATACCGAATTATTATCATATTTGGTGGAGATATCAAGTTACTCTAAAGAATACAAATCTTCTTTATCCTAGTTTATTTCCATATGTATCCATTATGTTCTTGGTCCTCTAACTTTAACATTAACAACATTGGTTATCAAGATTTTATAGAAGTGATAACTTTCACTCACTGTGTATCTTAATCATCTAGTCCGATGATAATTGACCCTTTTATATTACACTGGCACATTATCATCTTCATTCACTTAAATTTTGGCAAAAATTACGACATAAATCACAAAATGTTGTTTTGGAAAATTAAACCAACCATCATAATTGAAAACAAACAAAGAGAAAAAGAAAAGAAAAAAAATGGCTCGAAAAGCCTTACAAATTACATAGAATATAAGGCTCTTATTTATAGATAAAACATGTGAGCTAATGGGCATGAGCCTTGTATCTTTATCATCCTCTCTCAAACTCACAATGCAACAATAACAAATATTGGTGTTTATCAAAGAAAAAAAACTTCATTGTTGACTGAGCCTTCGTGAAAAATATCAGTAACTTGTAAAACTGATGGAACATATGGAAGCGAGATGGTACCGATTTGAAGATGATGTCGAGTGAAGTGATAATCTATTTCAATATACTTCATCCTCTCATAAAAAGCAAAATTCTTTGTTATATGCATAACATTTTTGTTATCGCAATAAACGGAAGTAGATTTAGTAATGTTAACTATCATATCTGCAAGTAGATAATCTACCAATGACCACCCAACATCGAACTTATTTATCAATAACAATCTAATATTTAATGAAGTACAAATAATCATTTGGTTTTAAAACTAATGTACGAATAACCATGTGGACTTTCTGTTAATACCAATATGCCCATTAAATATATTTGTTTCTCTCCTAAAGTTTATATCAATTAAAAATGTCATTTTTTTTTCAAATTGTAACTAAAACAAAAATATAAAAATACCATTAGTATTATTTTTTTAAGACAAACAAAACTAAAACAAAACCTGATTAAGTGTAATTAAAATATAAAATTAATTTGAAAAAAAGCCGTGTGAAATTACGTATACCTGGGTACAAAAAAACAACTATATTCCAGTTGTGTAATAATTGTTTTTTCCTTTGCAAATTTACTAGATGAATTACATAAAAAAATAAGAAAATAGTTGCGTAAATAATATTTTAGTTGTGGAAGGAATAAAAAAACAATTATATTCTAACTACATAATAATTAGGTGTAATTAACATTGTATTAGAATTTTTAATAAATTTGATCCAAATAGCTATTAAAATCTAATATTTACCTCTGTTAAGTATAAAAGTAGGAAAAACCCATTTTTACCATTATTGAATATTTCTCCACGACCTCCATTTTACGACGCACAACTTTGGTGGTGACAGGTGATGAAGATGGGCAGAGAGAAGGAGAGAGAAAACGAATTAGAGAGTGCAATGTACACCAACTGCTTGCTATTAGGCATGGATCGGAACATAATTGGTGGCCGACCATCCAACGGAACCCCTCGGGTAGGACTCTTCCGTCACTCCAACCCGAAACTTGGCGAACAGCTTCTCCACTTCATCCTCTCCTCCCTCCGCGGCCCTGCTCAATCTGCTAAAGTATTTACTTCTCTTAACTAGTTGGATATAGAACTATATAGTATGCTTGTATATATCAGTGGCTTGAGACTTCCTGAACGTGCTGGTGCATGTATCTGCTATTTTTGGCTCTCTGTTGATTCTATAATCTTGTATCTCCCAGGATTTCGACAAGGTTTGGCCGATTTTCGATTCCACTCAATCTCGTGATTTTCGAAAGGTATAGATGATAGGTTTAGCTCATATTTGTGTTTTAAGTGATCCACTGGGGTATTTTTAGTTAGTGCACTGTTCTTTGTTTGATTTAGAACGATTGTTTATAAAATTGTGGAAGGTCGTTCAAGCTATTATTAGTGAGCTCGAATCACAAGGAGAACTCCCCAGGGGCAGTTCGAGAGTTTCTTCACTTGCCACATGCTGTGGTCGGAGGTCAGTGATTTTCTCATTTTGTTAATGCCATAGAGTTATGGTGATAATGGCATTGGTTTTGGTTTAAAGGAATCGTGAAATAATGCTACACTTTACTGACTGCAGATTTATTGAACTGTTATGGAAACTTTCTTTGCATGCGCTAAGAGAGGTGCATAGAAGGACATTTCCAGCTGATGTAGCCGCTAACCCTCTCCCCGCTTCGCTTACAGATGTAGCCTTTTCACATGCAGCTACCCTGCTTCGTGTAACTAAGGTGATGTTTTGTATTATAGAACCTTTTGACTTTATAGATTGTAAGTGAAACTTAATGATTAGCCCATTGCCAAAAATTTGATGTTTTAATCATCAATATCCCTGAGCTGTGAGTTTTCTTCTTCTTATAATATATTAAACAGGCTAGAATGGCCCTTGAAAGGAGGAGATTTATAAAAAATGCAGAAACTGGAGAACAGAGACAGGCTATGTGGTCCAGTTTGGCCCATGAAATGACTGCTGAGTTTCGTAGTCTTTGTGCTGAAGAGGTAAAGTCTGTAGTAATGTTTTCCACGAGAGCTTTTATTTTACTTTGTCACGTGTATTATAACATATATGCACATACACATACAAATATATCTTATATTCAAGTTTTTCTCTCTGAATATTTTGTTTCAGGCTTACTTGCAGGAAGAACTGGAAAAACTTAACAAATTGAGGAACAAAGTAAAGTCAGAAGGAGAGTTGTGGGATGACCTTGTATCCAGTTCCAGACAGAACTCTCACTTAGTTGCAAAAGCTACTCATTTGTGGGAGTCTATTCTGGTTCGTAAAAGTAAGATACCACAATGGTTCTATTGGTTTTTTTGGAAAAGAAGCACTGTTGATTGGTGTCATAATGGCGGGAATTATGACTACGGAGAGATGAAATAGATCCCATTTAATCTAATAGCTTTAATTAGAAAACTTCTTTAATCGCATACGTGTAGTCTAGAAATGCTCCAGGTTTAAGATTCTATTGAGTTTTCAGTGTTTGTGATAGGGGAATTATAATTTAGGATATTCTAATCTAGGCTACCAATATCGCTTCCTTGTAGAGACTTTTTAGAATTGGCAGGTATCGTTCGGAGGCTGTAATAGTAAGATGTTATAAACCTCTTGATATTGGTTGCATAACTACATATAGAGAATGGTACCTTGTGTTTTTGTAGTGTATACGTTTGTACAAAGCTGAGATCTTGAAAAAGGTTGCTTGAGATGTCATAGCTGTGCCTGTTATGACCCCACATTATCTCCCTATAAGTTACAGATACTGAAATTGTGGATGTAAATTATTACTATAGTTGTAATTTTCCGTTTTTGGATATACATTAAAACTGCAATTATTTTTGTTAAGTTACCTTGTCTCTTTGAAATTACTTGTCATAAAAAAATTGCACATGAAAATCATTTTGACTTCGGACTTACCTTACCCTCTCTATTTTTACCCATAAAATCAACTTCCCAAAGAATTCGGGTGTGAACTGTTGTTGATGGCAGTATTCTTTTTGCTGTTTCTTTTATATAAACTTCAATTTTGTAAAAAAATATTGTCGAGTAACCAGTTGATCGTATATGATTGTGTTATCTTGGACAGATCAATATGAAATTCTTGCTTCAGGTCCTGTTGGGGATTTACTAGCTCATCGTGAACATAGGCAAGTAGCTCTTTCAAAAGTAATATAGATTTTATATTTCTACACCCTTCATCATGTACGATATTTTTTCAGGTATCGTATCTCTGGATCGTCTCTGCTTGCTGCTATGGATCAGAGTTCTCAAGCTCCTCAAAGAGATATATTGTCTCTTCAATCTGGTGATCTAGCTTCGTCTCATTTGGATGATAAAGGCCAGAGTGATGCATCCCATGCTAAGCTAAAGAGCAGTTTTGATTCATCACATGCGCAAGTAAATGACGACCCAGTTTCTAGAGTATATAACAGAGGTGGAAGAGTTACCAAGACTGTTGATGTAGCTGAAATTATCCGGCGCTGGACACATGCCTTACAACGCATTCATAAACAATCGCTTCGTCTGGTATGCATCTTTACAAAATAAAATTAATCAAGAAGCAACTTGATCTCATATCATTGCTATGTCTGCGAAGAAGTAATATTTGTCATATTGTATAAGGTTTTAGATATTTATACAGAAACTGACATGTGTTTGTCCCGTGTACTTTATGTGTAGGCAAAAACAAACGACGGAGAGGGTCCAGATATTTTACGAAGTTCACATGATAGTGACACAAGTGGTCATGCCGAATCGCTAGCTGCAACTCTTTCTGAGCATCAGCAGCACTTAGCAAGCTTTGAGGTGAATATAATTATTATACATTAAAGTGATAACAGCCAATATTCAAATCCAAAAAAGTTCTAATACAGCTATGAGGTTGTTCGCAGAAGCAAGTGCCACTGTAAAAAAAATATTGTCCAAGGAATTTAGTTGAAACTAACTTCTAAAATTATTACTAGGACTGCTTAGAGATGAGCATAACTAGCACAACCATAATTTTTAAATGGGTAACTGCAGGATATGCCATAGACTATAAGTTTTTTACGCACGAATGCTTCAAAGCATATTAGCCTCATATATAAGCATGCAAAGTCTATTGTACTTCAGAAGGTTGTATGAAGCTTTATTTTGAAGCAGGAACGTTTGATGGTTGATGTAAATATGATTAGGCTTGTTTTATGGTGTCAAGTTTCCTCTTGAATTATATTCTGAAATATTTAGGCTTGTTATCTAGGGTCAAGTTTCCTCTTGAATTATATTCTCAGTGAGAATAGATCGTGCATGGGGCTGACCCTTTCAAAGGAAGGGCACCACAATATGCTAATTTATGCTTTCAAATAATTACAAACGACCTTGCCTCAGAAGCTAGAAGTAATTTGAATTCGTATTATGTATTCCGTTTCTTGGTGTTTGCAAATCAAGATGAATTGTTTTTGTACTCCCTATTCTTGGTGACTTTTGATTGGCTCATAGCATGCGTTTCTAAATTTATCACTCATACACACCAAGCAACTTGATTGCTATGGTTTCATGGCATGACTCTTATAATTTTCCGTTAAAATGTTTGTCATATGCAGGAGCTCATTCAGAAACTGAAGAAACTTGTTCCACCAACTATACAACAGTCAATATCAGAGTTGGCCGAGGAAGTTGATTGTATTTCCTCTACCTTACCTCCATTACCTAGGCATAGAGCCGCCTCACCTATTTATTCTCAGAGAAGCATAACATTGGTAATGGTCCAAAATTATGTTTCTTTTGAAAGTTTGTTGTAAGTATTTACGATACTGATTTGCTCATATGAAACAGAAAAGTAGCTCTGATGATATTGCTGAGGCGAGCCCCCCTGCACTAAAGCTCCCTCAACTATTTGGTTCCACGCCAAATTCTGCTGGGATAATTGGAAATTTACAACAGCGACATAGATTAACTCCTCAAGTCAAAACGGAAAATCCACCAGAAAGGAATTCTGTGGACCCGTCTGTGTCTAATACTCATCCCGATAACCTACTACAAGGTTGGGTCACCCACCCTATTGAAGTTGAAAGCTATTTGATTAATCAGTAGCCCTAATATGCAAATCAGTATTCTACTTTATTTCTGAATGTTACATCTTGCAGATAGTGATGGTTCCTATGTTCAGAACTTGAAGAGATCGGTGAGGGAAGCAGCATTGTCAGTGCCATTGGGAAATTCAGAATCATCACGGGATAGTCACTTTGATGATGGCTCTGAACTTTTTTCTACCCCTTTCAACTACTGGGTTCTCTCGTATCTCCCCAGAAAACAAAGGTGTTTCGGTTAGGAGTAAAAGATTGTTTCCATCCCAAAGTGAATCCTCCTTGCTTGAGGCACGTACTCATGCTCGTATCAGTATTAAGTTTGATGATTTGCCAGACTTGCTAGATGACTTATATTCGTTTCCTGATTTTGATCGAGTAAATGGATTTCTCTCTGCTGCTGGTTCATATAAGCCTAAGCTTGTCCCTATTCTCGGTGATTTTTTATTTTCTCAGGGCATGCGTTACTAAAATTATCACTTGGCCTATGCACATGATTAACTTGTATCTACTGGCACAAGAACATTTTTTTCCAAAATGCAATAAGCAACTTAATTGCTGTGGTTTCATGGCTTGGTTCTTATATGTGTCCATTAAATGTTTGTCATATGCATCAGCTCACTAACCAGCTGAAGGAAATTGTTCCAGCTATACAACAGTCAATATCAGAGTTGAAGTTGATAGTATTTTCTCCACCTTACTTCCATTAGCCAGGCATAGAGCAGCCTCACCTATTCATTCTCAGAGAAGCAGGACATTGGTAATGGTACACAAGTATTTTTCTCTCGTAATTTTGTTACAAGCATTTAAGAATATTGATTCGTTCATTTTAAACAGGAAAGTTGCTCTGATGATGTTGCTGAGGTGAAACTCAACAATGTCAGCCGTGCAGCTTGACAAGGTGTCGGCTAGTCCTCTCTGCATTAAAGCTCCTTCAACTATTCCGTTCCATGTCAAATTCTTCTGGGAAAAACGCATATTTACAATTGCTGTTTTTTGTGAAAATATACAAATTTGGAAAATTTGCTGATTTAGTAGCATTTTTACTTTGTCGAAAGTTACTATATTACAAATTTAATAACAATTTTACTATAGGGAAAACATTGATCAATAAAAGAGGTGTATATTTTCTCTAGAATCAGATTTATTTAATTTGTTTTAATTATTATTTTTCAAATAACAATTTTATTACGTTGAAAATCACTTGATTTTTTAGATTTAGTAACAATTTAATTTTAAAGAACAGACCATCAACAAAAAAATGTACATATATTTTTAAATATTATTTAGTATATATATATATAGCATTCTCATACTTGCCTTAAAGGATGAGGAATGCTATTGGAAGCAACAATGTTTTAACTCATGGCTAAGTGATAGTGATGGAAACACAAAACTGTATCACAGCTTTGTTGCTAAGAAAAGAAAGAAAAATATTATTGCTGGAATTAAGGATAAAGAGGTTTGGCTTACTGATCAAAGTGAGATAGCTGCCTCTGCAGTTGAGCACTTCAAAAAGATCCTTTCAAATGAACCTGATATTTTGAACAATGTTAATGATAATGAGTCTATACTAAAAAACATTCCTAAGCTTGTTTTGGACAGTGACAATATAGAAATTGCTAAGCCTACATGTGTTGAGGAAGTTAAAGCAGTTATATGGAGCATGAAGAAAGATAGTGCCCCAGGCACAGATGGGTTTAATGTTTTCTTCCTTAAACATTGCTGGAATATAATTAGTCTTGACCTATGTAACTCTCTAAATGCTTTTCTTACTGGTAAAGCTATCCCTAAAGGTGTGTTTGCCACAGGGATTGTGCTAGTCCCTAAAATGGCAAACCCAATAACTTGGAATAACTACAGACCATTGAGTATGTGCACCATATTGAACAGATTGTTTTCTGCCCTCATTAATAGGAGAATATCCCTTATTCTGCCTAGAATTATATCTAGAGGGCAGAGTGCATTTGTGAAAGATAGATTGATACATGATAATATCTTGACTATAAAAGAAATGTTGCATAACATAAGGAGGAAGCCTTCTAGAGGCAACATTATCCTACAACTAGACATGTCTAAGGCCTTTGACAGGCTATCTCACACATTTGTTATTAAGATATTAAAATGTTTTGGGTTCTCAGAGAGTATTGTTTCACTTATATATAGTCTCATTTCAAATGTGATGATATCTGTTTTACTAAATGGGACTTGTAATGGATATTTTCCTCAGAAAACAGGATTAAGACAAGGAGATCCATTATCTCCTTGTCTGTTTATCCTGGCAGAGGAAGCCCTATTAAGGGGGCTAGAGAATCTATATGTGCAGAATAACAAAATACAGTTCTATGTTACGTCTGGAAGTGTCTTACCATGTTTGGCTTTTGCAGATGATGTTATTATTTTCTCTAATAGTGATCCATCCTCCATCAAGTGCTTAAGTAACCTGCTAAACCAATATCAAGCAGAGTCAGGGCAACTGATCAATAGTGAGAAGACAAAGGTTATAACATCTTCTAGATGCTCAAATGCAAACTCAGCCAGAATTAATGCAACTTGGGGATTCAGGACTGAAAATGCACCTTTCACTTACTTGGGCATTACAATAGCCTCAAACAACACAGGGAAGAATTACATTACTCTTTTAAGAAAAATCTATAACAAAATTAGTGAATGGGATTTAAAGAACTTGTCTTATAGTGGCAGGCTATCACTCATTAGACGCGTTCTTTATCCCATTGTATTTTTTTGGATGCAAAACTGCATTATACCAAAAACAATACTGAATAAAATAGAACTCTGTTTTAACAAGTTCCTTTGGAGACCCAAAGTTAATGAAAAAGCAATACATTGGACTGGGTGGGGAAACCTATGCAAGCCATTTAAGGAAGGTGGGTTGAATATCAAACTTCTGTCTGATATTCAACTCACATTTGCTTATAAACTTTGGTATTTGTTTAGGAAAGGAGACTCACTATGGTCTGACTTAATTACTAATACCTACTGTAAAGATAAACATCCACTCTATGCTAAGTGTGGTATAAATGATTCTATTGTATGGAAAGTTCTTTTCTCTGTTAGAGAGAAGGCTGACCAGTTAATTCAATGGAAAGTAGGTAGAGGTGATGTGGATTTCTGGAGGGACTCATGGATAAAGTCTGGTCCTATTGTTACTGATCAAAATTCATGGTATCTTCCAGCTAAGGTTAAAACATTTTGGAGACAGAATAGTTGGGATCCAACTCTTGAATCATTTCTGTCTCATGAAAGATACCAAAAAATATGTTGTGTTAAACTCAATCATGAGCAGGATGATTGCATAGAGTGGAGTATTTCTAAAAATAAAAAGTTTTGTACAAAAATCACTTGGGAAAACATCAGAGTTAAAAACAACTGTTCTTTAATTTTCAAAAAAATCTGGCATAGTTTTATACCAGCAAAATTCTCATTCTTAACTTGGAAGATACTAAAGAATTTTGTATCTACAGACAGTGAACTCATAAAGAAACATTTAGCAATTGTGTCTAAATGCCAGTTCTGCTGCAACTGTGAAGATACAACACACCTCTTCATCAGTTGCAGCTATGCCTGGCAAATATGGAATTACTATGGGGTATTGTTTAATTTCCCAGTGAGACGATTCATGACGATTAGGCATATGTTACTCATATGGTTTAATTCAACTTCCAGCAAATTCCATGTTAATCATATTGTTCCACAATTGATTTTATGGACAATATGGTTCAATAGGAATCACTGTAAGTTTAGTAAACCAACTGATAACTTTTACAATGCAATATGCAGAATTAACAGATTGATTTTGGCTGTGGATATGAAGTTAAAAACTAAGCACTGGCGAAATGCAATTGATGCAGGAGTCACTATAGGAGCTATGTCTATAAGTCAGAGAAAGACGACTTACCGGATGTGGAAGGCTCCAACTCTGGGCAGAATGAAGATCAACACTGATGCTGCTTGCTGCTACACTGGAGAAGCTGCCGGTGGGTTAATTGTACGTGATGAACAAGGGAACTGTGTTGAAGGAGCTGGATTCCTATTCGGGAAGCTTAGCCCTCTTCAAGATGAAAGGAGAGCACTATTGGAGGCGCTCCTCCTTTGCAACAGAAGAGGGTGGAGCTGTGTTGACATTGAGTCTGACTGTTGGACTCTGGTCAGTAGACTCAATGCCAACGCGAACGTGACAAACACTGAGGAAGAGAAGATTTGTCGAACCCTAATTCGCCCAGACATGAAAATCAGCCACATTTCCAGAATGGAAAATGCTGTGGCTGATTACATATCGAAGTGGACTCTAGAGAAGAAAGCGAGTCATTCCTTCTCAGTTCAAGACATTCCTAACCAGCTTCGTGTGATTATTGTGCTTGAAAGCATTGGTGTGGGGTACATAGACCCAGGTTAGGGCTTGGTGGTTTAAGGTTTGAAGTGGAAAGCAAAGGCAGAATGAAGCTGATGTTTGAATAAAGGAATGGTAGTGATAGATTTGAGAAGTTGAAGATTTAGGGTTTGCTGTGTTAATGGCGGCCTTTGAAGAAGGAGAGAAGTCAAATCTGAGCTGATAGAGCTAGGGTTTCCAATTTGGGACTGCAATTTTTGATTTGGGACTAATTGTTTGGTCCTGAATCGGGTGTCTTAATTGGGGCCAAGCCTGATTATTGATGTCCTAATATGTTGGGCCTTGTTTTTATTTTTAGCCCAATTCTATTGGACATTGTTTGTAGAACTTGTTTTCTATTAATACAATTACCAATTAAAAAAAAGATTTAGTAACAATTTTAATTTGTTGTAAATTATCATTTATCAGATTTAATAACAATTTTACTGAAAAAAGTGAATATTTTTTAATATCATATTAAAAACAAAATTTATTATAAACAAAAATGATAAAAAGTTATATATGTTCTATAAAACCAAATCACGATTTCATTGATTGAGAATTATTATTTTTTAGATTTAATAATAATTTTATTATAAAATAAATCGTCAATAAAAAATATGGTGTTATTTTTAAATAAATATTTATATATAAAAGCAAGTAATACTTCCTTTAATATAATTTGATTATATTTAGAAAACGATGGTTTATTACTATTTATTGTGTGTGTTTTTTTAATTATTGGTAGATAATTTATTAAAATATTTTTAATGCATCACTAAATATATAAATAATAATGGTAAATTAAATATCTAAAACTAAAAGACAAAAATCAAATATATAATAGATTTTTATTTTACTCATAGTTATTATGATCTAACTCGAATGGCTCCGTTTTTCTCTCTCAAGAATAGAATCTGTTCTTGATTTCGGAATCCGGCATAGCTCATCGAAGTTCTTTTCTCTTCACTACGAATGATGGAGAGGTTTTCCCAACTCTAAATTTAGAGTCTTCACCAATTGCAATTCCCTCGATTGTTAAGAAACTGCAATTAGTCGATATTGACTGAAGAGTTTCCTCTGCTCAGGAAACCCGATTTCAATCCATCCACCATTGCTTCTTCATCTGACAATGGAAGTCGATTTAGGCTAATCGATGAGAATGATAATGTAATAAGTAATCCAACATCTAAAGAATTTGATACAGAGTAAACACAGAGAAGCCAATATTGGGGAAACTCTAATTTTCTTTATCAAAATTCAACTCCCTTACATTGTAAACAAAGTCTGTTTAAATAAGAGTTCGAATAAAAACCCTAATACGAAAATACCAAAAATGCCCTAAAGTAATAAAAATTCGAAATAAAATAGTAAACGACTCCGAATGCCCAAAATTCGCGGTGGGTCAAAATCGGACACTGGGAGCTCCAAAATTATCAATTCGCTCCATTCTTCGCGTGTGATCGCCTGTCTTCATAAATTCTAGCGCTAATCTGTCTGCATCATCCCCTCCGGGGTAGATAAGATTCTCCCTCGAATCAGAACCAGTCTCCTCGTCAGAAGAGTCACATGCATAAGGAATCAGATGTTTAACATTAAAGACATCAGACGTACGAACATGGCTAGGCAAGCGCAGCCGATAACCATTCGGGTTGATCCTCTCCACAATCTCCACAAGGCCAATCTTCCGGGGGACCAATTTGTTGTACTCACCGGCAGGGTACCGAGCCTTGGTTAGAACTGCCCAAACATAGTCACCAACTTCGAACTGTACAGGACGACGATGATGATCCGCCTGAGACTTATACTTGGCGGTGCTCAAGACAAGCTGATCGTATGTCTTCTGGTGGGTTTGACGAACCTGCGAGACAAGCTCCTCAGCAGTTGTGTGAACACTAATTTTACTGGGCAGGACGGGCAAGTCGACATGATCCCGGGGCACAACACCATACATCACCTGGAAAAGACAAAGACTCGTCGAGCGGTTAAGGGCATGGTTGTGGGCAAACTCTATCTGCGGTAGGCGCTGATCCCATGCCTTCGGGTGATCTCCAACCAGGCTGCGCAACAATTTACCGAGGGAACGGTTAACCACTTCTGTCTGACCATCAGTCTGGGGGTGGTAGGCACTACTGAAACTGAGCTGCGTATTCACCATGTGCCATAAGCTACGCCAGAAATGACTCACAAAACTGGTGTCACGGTCAGAAACAATGGTACTAGGGAGGCCATGAATGCGGTAAATCTCTCGAAAGAAAAGTTGCGCGACACACACTGCATCAGATGTCTTTCTACATGGGATGAAGTGTACCATCTTAGAAAAACGATCAACCACCACAAAAATAGAGTCGACTCCGCGCTGAGTCCGGGGTAATCTAAGAACAAAATCCATACTGATGTCGGTCCAGGGCTGAGTAGGAATTGGAAACGACAAATAAAGACCCGCATTCGTTGATGTTCCCTTGGCCAACTGACAAACTCGACAACGGGAGACATAACGACCAACTTCCTTACGCATCGAAGGCAAAAAATATGATGCAGACAGCAACTGGTATGTCCTATCACGGCCCACATGACCCTCAGCATGCAGCTCTTTGATCAACTGAAGACGCAGGCTATAGTCAGGGATACACAACTGTACCCCGCGAAAGAGAAATCCATCCTCCATTAAGAAATCAGATTGTGTCCCTTGCTGAATCAGTTCAATAACCCGAGAGAAGAACGAGTCAGTAGCATAAAGGTCAACAAAAGAATCAAAGCCAAAAACCTGAACTCGCATTTCAGTCAACAGATTATGATGACGGCTCAGAGCATTAGCAACCCGATTCGTAATACCGGCTTTGTGCTTGATGACAAAAGTGAACTGCTGCAAGTAAGCTATCCAAGAAGCGTGTCTATGAGAGACCTTGTCCTGGTTGCCAAGATACTTCAAAGAGTCATGATCAGTATATAGCACAAATTTACGCTGAAACAAATAATGACGCCAATGCTTGATAGCCTGAACCACAACATAGAATTCAATGTCATATGTACTAAATCGCAGCTTAGCACTCGCCAGTTTCTCATTAAATAAATCCACAGGACGCCGTTTAATCTCGGCAAACGCCGCATCAGCATCCTCAGACCATTCAAATTTTGTGCCCTTCATGCAGTCCGTAATCGAGGCCGTAACACTGCTGAAATGGGGAATGAAACGCCGATAAAAAAATCTAAACCATGAAAACTGCGAACCTCGGTGATGGAACTAGGTCGAGGCCATTGGTCCACTGCAACAACTTTGCTCGGATCAGCTCGTAACCCTTCAACAGAGACAATATACCCCAAAAATTGGACAGATGGGGACATAAACGAGCATTTGGCAGCAGCATCATAAAACGTGTCCCGACACAGCACCACTAACACCTCACGTAAGTGGGACAAGTGCACAGAAAGGTTAGCGCTATACATCAGAATATCATCGAAGTAAACAACAACAAATTTACCGATGAAAGGCCTCAATTCCTAATTCATGACACGCATTAAAGTGCTCGGCGCGTTAGACAGGCGAAACGGCATCACCAGCCACGCGAACAGTCCCTCACTCGTCTTAAACACCGTCTTCCATTCATCACCAGGACGAATCTGAATCTGATGGTATCCACTCTTCAAATCAAGCTTGCTGAACATAAAAGCACCACCCAACTGGTCTAAAAGATCATCCATACGAGGTATAGGAAACCTGTAGCGAACAGTGATCTTGTTAATAACTCGGCTTTCCACACACATACGCCATGAACCATTTTTCTTCGGTGTCAGCAACGCCGGAACTGCACATGGACTGAGACTATCTCGAACATGCCCCTTCTCTAACAAAACCTCCACCTGTCGACGTAATTGATCATGCTCCTTCGGGCTCATGTGATAGTGGGACCGATTTGGGAGAGCAGCACCGGGAACCAGGTCGATTTGATGTTGAATATCTCTCAGAGGAGGTAAGTCGGGGGGGGGGGAGGGCAAATTCTTAGGAAACACATCGGCAAACTCCTGCAAAAGAGACTAAACTGCAGGGCTAGGATCCGCACGAGAACCAGTCACAACAAGATCACAAAACAACAAGAAGACCACACCAGCTTCTTCCATGGCCGCCTGAAAAGGAGCACGGGACAGCAAGGTCGTTGTGGAAGGACCAGAGCCAATACTAAGGGACCGAGGCTTTGACGGTACTAGAACAATCTTCTTACCCCGAAAAAAGAATGAATAAGTATTCGCACGACCATCATGCACAATAGACAAATCATACTGCCAAGGGCGGCCAAGCAATAAGTGACAAGCGTCCATAGGCACTACATCACAAAACACCTCAACCCGGTATTTATGCTCTACAGAAAATGATACAAGCACACGTTGAGACACAGTGATATCAGTACCTTTACTCAGCCAGGCCAGCTTGTATGGCTTGGGGTGCGACTCTGATTTCAGCCCGAGCTTCCAAACCGTTGTCTCGGAAATTACATTCTCACAGCTACCAACATCAATAATGAAGGTGCACACCTTACTGCCAATCGTACAAGTGGACTGAAACACATTATTCCGTAGCCAATCACTCTGATCAGGAACACGAGGGAAAGAGAAGTGCGTCGTACTATCAGAACTGCACCAACATCACCACTCACAACCTCCTCCGTGACCTCAGTCACATCATCATCATATGTATCAAACTTCGGGAGACCATCAGGAACAATGGAGGCCGGTTCAAACGCCTCGTGAGAGAAAAGACCCCTATCACCCGCAGTATTCAGACACTCTACCTGACGATGCCCTAACTCACCACAGCCAAAATAACATAACTTACCAGCAGAACGGCTGGTCGTACCGCGTCCATGAGGGGCCTGATCAGGGGTTGGACGTGGAACTCGTGTGGGTGTTGAGGTCCTTGTAGGAGCACTAGTGCGTACGCCAATCTGGGTCCGTCGAGCCAACTGTTTGTCTGCCTGGAGGGCACGTTGATGAGCTTTCGAAACAGACAACGGGTCGAACATGTTCAACACATCCTGGAGTTAAGGGCGCAACCCCCCAATATAGCGGGATACCCGCTGATGGGTTGACTCGTTCACATATGTATGAGCAAGCAACTGAAAGAACTCTTCCGTACACTCGTCCACAGAGCGTGGCCTTTGACGAAGATTCTGGAAACGCTGGAACAATTCTCGCTCGAAAATGTAAGGAAAGAATGCCTTGCGGATTTTCTTCTTGAACTTCTCCCAACTACGTACTTTCTCCTTGCCTTCACGCGCATATATATTTTTCACCTGCTGCCACCAAACTTGTGCCCTGCCGCGCAGGTGGATGGTAACCAAAGCTACCCATCTCTCCTCAGGAACTTCCTTGAAGTCCAACACCTCCTCAATCTGGGATAACCAATCGACAAACTCCTCCGCCCGAAGGCCACCATCAAAGTAAAAAGTGTTGACCTTAAATCCAAGCTCCTAACGGTGGTCAGGATAAACATTCCGTTTTGGCCTTTCTCCAAAAGGATTATCGCGACCTTCAGCTTCTACACCGGGTTACCTGGTAGTAAGTTCAGACATCTGACGGGCAAGATACTCGACCTGACGGCGCAGGTCAGCATTCTCGCGATCTCCGAAATCACTTGCATCTCCTTCCATAGCAACGCCGCTGCGACCTCTGGTTCTTCCTCGCACCATCTCGCAGGACTGCCTGTGTCTGATACCAATATAATACAAAGTAAACACTGAGAAACCAATATAAATGAAACCCTAATTTTCTTTATCAAAATTCAAACCCCTTACATTGTAAACAAAGTCTGTTTAAATAAGAGTTCGAATAAAAACCCTAATACGAAAATGCCAAAAATGCCCTAAAGTAATAAAAATTCGAAATAAAATAGTAAATGACTCTAATGCCCAAAAACGCCATATATCACGAGCCTTTCGAAATAAGGTGCTGTTGGTCAAAATCGGACACCGAGAGCTCCGAAACTGTCAATTCGTTGCATTCTTCGGGTGATCGCATGTCTTCACAAATTCTAGCGCTAATCTGTCTGCATAAGAATCCAACAAATTAAAGAAGAACCCTGGATTCCACTCTGTTTCTTACGCTGAAACTGTCAAACCCAGGATAAAAGAGTTTCAGCATGCCAATTTGACAGTTACTCACAAAGATGATCATTCAATCATCACCTTCAAAGCAAAAGTGAATCTCTCAATCTATCCAAACATACGTTTATTGGCAAGTTTGCCACTGGGAAGCCATCTATGGAAGTTATCAGAAATTTCCTGGGGAAATTTAAGTTCACAAACAATTTTAATGTCTATGTTTGGGATTACATGCATATTTTTATCAAGTTTAATGATCTTGAAGACTTGAAGAAACTGTGGTCTAGGAATGTATGGGTTCTTGGCAGCAAAACTATGCGTCTCCTGAAGTGGAAACCACAGTTCAACCCCAATCTTGAATGCCCCTTCACTCCGATCTGGGTTTCTCTGCCCAACCTTTCAGAATTTATGTTTAATGATGCTACTATAGGTGAAATCGTTAAAGTATTTGGTACTCTTTTAAAAATTTGGGTTCCTTCAATCAATCGCACGAGACAAAATTGCTGCAGAATCTGGGTCAAAATCTATATCTCTAAGCCTCTGGTTCATAAGGTTATGATCAAGTTTAGTGAAGATGACACTTTGTGGGTTCACATTATCTATGACAAGATGCCTAACTACTGCAAAAAATATATATTTCACATTGGCTATTCAGATGAAAACTGTAAACAAAAAAGTCTTAGAAACAACAAAAACTAGATTAATTTGAAGCAGTAGCCCTATTAAACATGGTGAAACTAGTAACAAACTCAAATCGATCATTGTCAGGAAATAAGCAACCATCAACATGGAAAATCTCAATGAAAACAAATGCTCATCTGAAACTGAAAGTAAAAATCGGTCCCATAGTGATGTTATTCAAGAAAATCAAAAAGATTATTCTATTCCTATCATGTCTACTTCCACTTCTTTACCCAAAGACTCTGAGATCGTTGATGCTTTGAAAATAACTGAGAGAAGGACTATCTATGAGCATGTTGTTGATGAAGACCATCACTCTCCAGGAAATACTGGTAGCCTTGTGAGTTCTTCAGTCAAAGAACAAACAGGTTCCGTGTTTAAGAAAATTGAGATAAAGAAGAATAAAAATACAAAAATATGGAATACTAATGTTCCAGTTTCATCTAAGCTTATCAAGCTCAAAATAACTAATAAAACTCCATCTAATCAATCACTGTTTCTATCTTGAGTTGGAATACCAAAGGTCTTGGCACCAAGAAAACTATCCAAAGGCTGAAATCCCTTATTAAATCTACAAGAGCTAGTTTTATTTCCATTAAAGAACCCCTCATTAAGGCAGATAAGCTTCAATCTATTGTTAGTAAACTCAACTTTAGTGGCTCCATGTGTAACATCAACAATAAAATTTTGGTTTTCTGGCAGAAGGATTACAAGGTGAATGTAATTTTTGATGGAGAACATATTCTTCATCTTAAAGTCCATCACCCTAATCTTGATGAAGAATTCATTGTTTCAGTGATCTACGCCAAGTGCAAGAGAGAACTTAGACTGTCTCTTTGGGAAACTCTTAGACTTCTTGATAACTCTTTAAGAGAGTGGATAATATTTGATGATTTCAATACTACTATCAAACTTCAAGAGTAGTTATCTTATTCTACTAATAATCTGTAAGGAATGGATGAATTTAATAATCTGATTATGGATTACAACCTTCAAGGCACGAGTTCACTGGTTGCAGATTCACTTGGTCTAATGGTAAAAAATGGAAACGACTCGATCGTGTTTTATTCAATAATCCTTGGAGAAGTTACTTTGAGTCTACTACTGTGACTCATCTTATAAGGAATTGCTTTGACCATTGCCCAATATCCATCAACATTTCTTCAAGTCCTGAGAAAGTTAAGGCTTCGTTTAAGTTTTTAAACATGCGGGTCTCTCATCCTGGGTTTATGAAGGTAGTGAAAGATAGTTGGGCTGCTGATATTGAAGGTATTGATGGTAACCCTATAAAAACCTTATGGTTCAAGCAAAAAAGACTGAAGTCTGATATGAGAGAGTGGAATAAGAAGACATTTGGTAACATTTTTTATGCAATTAAGAACTCTGAGGAAGAAATCAAGTTCAGAGAGATCAATATTCAAATATCTTCAATTATTGAAAATAAAGCTTTGTTTAAGGAGAAAAAAAAAGAATCATCTTGTGATGCTTGACAGAGAAGAGCTCTACTGGAAACAAAAGTCTCATGTTGTTTGGCTTAAAGACAGCGATAAAAACACTGCAGCATATCTCACTTTTGTGAAGAAGAGGGAAAAAAGAAACAAAATTGACGGAATCAAAGATGGAGAAGTGTGACTTACTTCAAGGGATGAGATCAGTTCATCTGCTATAATATACTTTCAGTCCCTTCTTGCTCCTATTCTAGATGATGGAAATAATGTTGAGCTTATGGATGTTATCCTTAAACTTTTCAAAGAGGATGACAACAATAGCTTTCTGATTATTCATGATATTAATGAAATTATTTGTACTATTAACTCCCTCGATCTGTTTGTGCTGCAGGGCCATATGACTTTAATGAATAGTTTTATAAAAAGTGTTGGCCTGTTATTAGCACTGATCCCTTTCATGTTATTCAGAGCTTTTTTCAAAAAACATCTACCTCCTAGGATCAAAGCCAATGCAATATGCTTTATCCCTAAGGTGGATCATCCTAACAATTGGCAAGATTTCAGGTCAATAAACCCCACTACTATAATCAGTAGAGTCATTGGCAAGATAATCAACAACAGACTTTCAAAGATCTTACCTCATCTAATATCAGAAGAGCAGGGTGCATTCGTCAAGGGTAGAAGTATTCATGAAACTATTTTAATTTCTCAAAAGATCTGTTGTGATTTAAACTCTAAATGCAAAGGAGGAAACATTATTCTAAAGACTGACATGGCTAAAACTTTTGACAAGCTTAACCATATGTTCATTTTCA
Organism: Limnanthes douglasii subsp. nivea; assembly: GCA_036936605.1. Lineage (NCBI taxonomy): Eukaryota > Viridiplantae > Streptophyta > Magnoliopsida > Brassicales > Limnanthaceae > Limnanthes > Limnanthes douglasii. The sequence continues at coordinate 241,344,279 of JAUPFV010000005.1, read as the reverse complement.
GAATTCTAAACTTGTTTGGTTTCAATCCTAATGTGATTTCTCTCCTTAGTAATTGTATCAGCGATGTGCACTCTTCTATCGTAATCAATGGAGAAATGTAGGGATTTTTTTATCAACACTCAAGGCCTGAGATAATGAGACTCACTGTCTCCTAGTCTCTTCATTTTGGCTGAAGAGTATTTAATCAGGGGCATTAAGAAAATCTTGAACGAGAATCCTAAACTCACATTCAAGGCCAGAGGTGATATCAATATATCATGTCTTGCATTTACTGGTGACTTCATGTTTTTCAGCAATGGTGAAGCTTCATCTATTCAAGTTATTCAAAAAATTCTAAACCATTATCAACAAGTTTCGGGCCAGCTTATCAACACTTCAAAATCTAAGATCATTGTGCCTAGAAACATGAAGAAGCATGGCATTTCCACCATTGAAAAAATTCTGAATTTCAACCACAAGATGTTACCTTTCAAATACCTGGGATCCACTATTGCTACCTCCACTAGAATTGCAAATTTGAGGACTTGATTAACAAAACTAGAAACACGATAGTGGAATGAGATAAAGTTGTTATTTCCTTTACTGGTAGGCTTACATTGATTGAATCAGTCTTAGCAGCTTATCCTACTTATATTCTTCATCATATTGTCCTTCCCAACAATGTAATCAACAAAATGGAGATTCTTTTCAATAAGTTTTTATGGAGAAATAAAGAGAGTAAGAATGTCATCACCTGGTCCAAATATGAGAGATTGTGCAAAACCCATGATGAGGGTGGTCTCAACCTTAAAAAACTGATGGATGTTCAGCTAACTTACTCTATGAAGCTTTGGTTTATTTTAAGAAACCAAAAGTCCATTTGGGCCAAGCTAACTGCTTATATCTATTGCAACAATAACATTCATCATGTTCTTGTCTCCTCTCCTATATAGAAATTAAAAACTTGGGACATAATCATCAAATTTAGAGATATTATTACTGAGAAGCACATCTTCTATGTTCCGGGTTATGGCAACATGGACTACTGGCTTGACCGTTGGTGTTCTAAAAAACCTTTTATTCAGTTCAGAGATAATGACAACAGGAGCTGGTTGTGGGACATTAATGGAGACAGTGTTAACAAATTTTGGGTGAACGGAGCTTAGAATTTTGATAAGCTCAGAAGTTTAGTTACCGAGACTGAGATTAACAAAATTAAAACCATTACCTTAAGAGATGATCCTGATAAGATCCTTTGGTCTATTTCAACTGATGCAACTTTTAACTGTAAGGATACCTGGAACTTCATCAGACAGATAGGTAACAAATCAAATCTCTATCCTAAAACATGGAATGTTGTCACTCTAAAGAAATGCTCCTTCTTTTGTGGAGAGCTTTCTTCAGTTGGATTCCATCTGATTCAGTCTTCCAAAGAAAGAGATTTCATCTAGCTTTGAAGTGCCTATTCTGTAATAACAGTGAAACTTCTCAGCATGCCTTAGTTCAATGTTCGCAATCATGGTTTGTCTGGGTTTTTTTAGTACTATATTCAAGATCCAGATTCTTCCTTACATGAATCTTGCCCATATTGTTCGAACTTGGTACTGGTCTACTAAAAAGCGGTGTGACGTTCGCACCATTCTCCCTGCTATCATCACTTGGGCCATTTGGGCAGCTCGTAACAAGAAGAAGCACCTTGACTACAACGTGAATTCTTCCACCATTATCAACCACGTCTTGTACATTCTTTATGGCCTTGATTATGCTAAAGTCTTAAGGAACTCTCACTAGGAAAGAGACTTTAAATCTTCTTTATCCCTGGGTTGTGTCAACCATATCAAAAACTACACCAAGTCGTTTTTCCTTAGATGGAAAAATCCTAAAGGTAACAGATTCAAGTTAAATGTCGACAGGTCTTGTGATTTCCACAACGAAATCAGTGGAGGTATTTTAATTCGAAACAATAAATGAACTATCATCATTAGCTTGAGGAGACTCTATGGAAAGGGTACTCCTCTAATTGCTGAGTGCAGAGCGCTCTTAGATGGTCTCAAGCTCTGCAATCTGCTGCAAATTGCTAACGTTGATATCGATATTGATTTCGAAATTCTTGTTAACTTACTGCTCTTTGGTAAATTTGTTTGATATCTCGAACCTCTTCTCAATTATTGCAGAAAGCTTATTGAATCATCAATGAATATCAACCACATTTTTCGTGAATAAAATTTTGGGGCTGATTGGATTGGAAAGGAAACTATAAAAGAGGGTAAGAAGATGGATTTCAGTTAAGATGATGCTCCCGTTTCTCTGAAATCAATCACGTTTTTGGAAAGCCTGGACATTGGGTATCTTAGAATTTCAAACAATGGATGAATGAAGTTGCTGATGGTGTTCTTGAATGTGAGAATCGGCTTTGTTATCTACTAGCCTAAAGATGAAGATGAAGTTAGAATAACGGATATATTCACTGTTATTCTTTCAATTCTCGTAACATTGCGAAACAGTCATTGTACTTCCAATTGTTTTAATAATAGCAATATAACTTTTAAAAGAAATCAAATACATAATATAGATCAATTATAATTGTTTTCATACGAAATCAAATATTTTTTATAAAATAACATTTTTTCAATAATGTTTTTAATACTATTCATTTTGTGCATTTGTTCAACCAATGTCTTTTCACATGTGAAATCAGAAATACACTGTTAATTTTTCTAGTATAATTTACTCACTAATCAGTTGAGATAATTATATGTTATCGAATAAGTTGGAGAGCTTTTTAACAGGGTTTGGCAACACCACCGTGTGGGATTTAAGGGATGAAAACTTCTTAGGGTCTAAGGAGCATAGTCCATGACTGAGATTAAACTAAAAATGCTTTTGAAATTCAAATTTTCAAAATAATTTTTTTATTTCAACTTCAAAATTCTGGCGTTTATTTGGATAAAATAGCTTTTACGGTTGATAAGTCCTTTTTGGTTGAAAGACACATCCAAATATTTGGTTTTAAAAAATGACAACAATTTTTATTCTTTTATTACGAGTATGAAAATTCTAATTTTATCTGATTGATATTTTAGAGAACCACCAAAATAATTACAATACGAAATTATTTTTTAATAAAACTTTCAAGAGTTATCAAGAATCAAACACGATATACTACATAGAATAAAAGCATCTATAGTATAAAAGTTTTTTCCACCGTTTCACTTTTTTGGTATGATGTTTTGACCATCGCCTCACTTTTATGATATGCCGTTAAAAGGCGGAACCCTCAAGCCATGCAAATCATATCATCTAGTGCAAACATGTTGGCCTTTTTTTGTCTCTACAAACATCTTTTTATTTCGGACGAGGTATGCATTGCACATGGCCAAATAACGAGCTACGCGACCGACCAAACATGCACACCTCTATCTCGTTTGCACCTAATAGCACAGTTGAACCATATTATCTCTTCAAACGGTATCGTCCGGTTGAAAATAAACTAAAGTAAATTAATTTTTTTTATCAAATTTATATTATTTATTTACAAAATTATAAAAATAAAAAAAAAGATTTTAAAAATAAATATTGTTTATGGTGGGTCCTGAGCGGTCGTAGCACACTTACGATATATGAGTACAACATAATCACGATAGTGTGTTCACTAAGATATTAAAAACGCTCATCTTCTTTGCACAGCGTGTAAAACCCACTTTTTAATATATATAATATATTTAGTATTAAATAATAATTTATATATTTTAGTTTATTAGAAATTATTAAATCATAGAATCCACGACAAATAATACGTTTAATGAGATGTCACAAAACTTTAAAGGAAATAAATTATTAGTTCTATCTTATATAAAAACAAAAATAAATTTGATTGGTACTTTATTTGAAATTGTATTGATATTAGTGAACAAACTTAATTTGATTTTTTTCTTAAAACGTTAACTATAAAAGAACTGAGCAAAAATATATATATATATATATTGATTTTAAAGACTAAATTTGATTAGTAAGTAGTTATTATTATTGTTATTAATTTTTTTTCCCATTCTCAAAGTCCAGTTTAGAAATCGTGATCTTTAATCCTCGAACTGAATAATTTTATTGGATAGAAAATAATTTCTAATTGATAGGGGATAAGTTTAATCGTAATGAAATATGCAATTATTAAAAGATATCGAAGATAATATATTTAGAGACTCGATATAAATGCATATTATTACAATAGACTGAAAAAATAATATGTAATTATTATACGTAACCAAAATTATTAAAGGATTATATATAATTATTAGAGGAGACTAATATACATATATTTGATCATTGTAAACACAACTTCAGAATTCAATATATCACTTTGCAAGTTCTTTTTTTCCTATCAGAATCAAAAACATTATTCTATTATTGTCACTATGTCTCTTAGATAGCTTAGTAACTGCGAGATTGTTACTATATCTCTCAGAATTCAGATAGTTTAATAATTGTGAGGTCCATGACACCACGATGTTTTGATCCTGGCTACACCACTGTATACAAGTGTGACAAAATATGTTTCTCTCATGCATATTGGTCAAATGTATATAAGTGGTCGAGGGAATATAACTAATCGACATTTATCGGTGTCTAAATCGTATCGAAGAAAAAAACTGAATAAGAAAATAAGATGCATTCGTGTGTAATGACGTAACTCATTCAAACTTAATCGGCCACAAAAATAAACATTAGAGAGAGTTCCCTTCAATCACGACATTTTGAGCCCATTCACTTTATAAAATTTCACCTCAAGTGGATACCAAGTAATCTTGATGATATTTTAGCATGTATGTTTCTGTCTTTGTTGTTGTCTAGTTTGATGAACCGTTCCATTACCATTAGGTTTGTAATGTTGGCCAAATCGTTTAATGTGACCGTCATGTTTTTAAAAGAAAATGAAAGTTACTGGTTTATGGATGCTTTATTTCATTGAATGCACCTTGCAATTATTTGGATGTCAATCATCCAATTTGCCCAATATTAGTCAAAATATAGTGTTTTTGACAGTTTCATGGACAATTGGTTGGAAAACTAAGTCCCAGCAGACTAGCAAAATGTGCACCCTATAAAAGCGATAATATGTTTCCCCTTGTCTTTCATGTAAAATAAAAAAAAAATTAAAATAAAATATAGTACAATTATTATTCAAAAATAAAATTATAAAAAACTTCAAAGACATTAGCGTGTACTGTCACGTGATTCAATAATCATATATGTATATATAATCGAAATATTAAACTCTCTAAGTTTTCCGTGGTTCATGTTTGGTTGAGCCTCAACCTCTAATAATGAATCGTCAGGATCTGGTTTTGGGATGACTAATGATCTCTACAAGTTCATCGTCGAATATTTGTTGATTAATTACTTGCAACGATATTGCTCTGCAACCCATTTTTGATAACTTTCTCGGTAAAATCCTATTACAATAAAGATGAACATATATCATAAAATATTCAATAACCAACATAAAAATATCAACCAAACTATTAGTTTTGAACTGAAGATTTAAATTAGTTTAATTTACAACTAACAAATTTTAACCCTTGTTCAAAATTCAATACTAAAAGAAAACATCGACGAACTTTAATTTTTTTTAAATTCAAATCCATAAAAAATAGTATTTTGACTAATAATTAAATACAAGCTAAAACGAATTTAAACAACTAAAGTTATAAAGTTATTATTTTATCTATTTTAACTAAAAAAATTATATTAAATTTCTATCTCATAAACAAAAGTATACAAAACTCGATACAAATCTAGAGTGTTGTTTTTTATGAGTATAAAAAATTATTATCTTTGTTATCAAAATAGAGAAAAATTGTGATCGAAATGCGTACAGTTGTCTCATACACTATAAGAATGGTGAGAATAGATATATTTTACATCATAAAGGGACTATAACTGGAAATACCATTGTTTATGGTATATAAGTTTACATAAAAGTGGGAAATTCCCTACCTATAAAAACATAATTTTATATTTGTTTTGGTTAAAAAAATGAATGACTTTTGTATTTTAAATGAGAGACTAACCATTTGAGAACCCAAATATATAGCATAAAATTGGATTGTTATAAAAAAATATAACATTATAAATAAACCATAGTAATCAATAAGGGTGTATTTGGTGAACTTTCGGAGTAGTATTTGACATTCTTATCAATTTCACATTACCTCATTAGAATGACTTATTTTTTTAGTGTAATAATGCATAAAATTGAAAGAAATAAATAGTTCGTACATATACTTGGGGCATACCCCGAGGAAAAAATGATTTTTGTAGAAAGTCGACAGATGACTACTACAAATCGAAAGAGAAAGAAAATAATAAACTAATATAATAGAATCTAAGATACCCAAGAAACATCAGGGATAAAGTCTCAAGGTAGTAAAACATGAATAATACGAAAAATAATAGCCTCAAGGACGAGAGCGAGATCACAATCCGGTAGGTGAGAGTTTGACAACCAACGGAAACGTAAAATCACAACCACCAAGGGAAATGATAAGATCTAAAAATCCAAAATAAAAACAAGTAAGTGATAGAGTTACATAGGCCAGATAATCTTTGAGCTGATGAATCTAAACCGGAGATCATAGTTGATCCGATTAGATATCAGTGAGGCAATGGCCCGAAGGGAACCAAAAATTCTTGAGTTTCACTCATTCCAAACTTGATAAATGATCGCTCCAAAGCAAGAGCGCCAGAGGTGATGGTTTCAAGATTGAGACCAGTTACACGTCACGCTAACCTAAAATTTCCAGCAAAGGGCAATAAGAGGAAAATCCAAACTTGGAACTAAAGTAGTTCCAAAGACTCTTAGCGAAAATACAGTCATAGAGGATATAAGGGATATTTTTAGAGTCCTCGTAGCAAATGACACAACCAATAGGGTTGTTTAGACCCCAGCTTAGAAGCTTGTCCCAAGTCGAGAGCTTGCCAAGAATGGAAAGCTAGAGAATAAAAGAGCGACGAGGAATATTGAAGGAATTCCAAACTAACTCGGTTCACCCCATAATTGGGGCAGACGTACGAATGACGTTATGTGTGTCCTTAATGGTGAAGTTGATAGAACCCACCTTAGCTGTCCAAAACAGAACATGATTGCTGGATATGTTGGGGGGAGCAAGAGGATGAGATCGTTAATATCAGGAAGGTTTAGAGGGTTCATGGCCCGAACACATCTCGAATTGGATGCCATGTGCCATTGGATAATATTAGAACCATAATGCGCAACCAATGAGGTGGAAGTAAGTCAATGGTCATACCAATATGAGGTATTCTGACCATTGCTGATAGCAACCCTTTAGAGGTTGCAAACAAAGGCCAATGGGACGAAGACGAAGAATTTTCATCTAAGTCCAAGAGGGGAAAAACCAAGATTGAGATCCCATAAATTATTGTTTTTTTTCCAGTTTTAATCCAGTCACACCAAATAGAGGAGTTGTGGTTACTAATGATAGACCAAAGATGCTTAAGGATAACCACCTGATTCTAAGATTTAAAGTCAATGATCCCAAGGCTGCCCTCCAAAGTTGGAGTACTGACTTTGGGCCATGCCACTTTAGACCCATGAATTTTCATATTTGGGCTAGTTTAAAGAAAACGATGCATCAATTGGGAAAGTTCTTTGAGGATTCGTGAGTGAATAATGAAAATGGAAGACCAGTAGATCTGACCCGCAAATATGACAAATTTTATGAGTTGAAGTCTACCAGTATAAAAGAGGTGCTTAGACGTCCAAGAATCGATCCTCGAGGTAATTTTATGAAAAAAAGAGCGCCAATTAGAATGGGTGAGACGACTGATGAGAAGGGGGACACCTAGTTATTCTAACAGGGAGAGAGCCCTCAATGAAACCCAATATAGAAATCCTCGAGAGGAAACTTTTATGTTTATCAATATTGACTTTAAGATTTGATATGGAGAAAAAATTGTCGATACCTTCTTTGATGAGGAAAATTGAGTTATTATACACATGACAAAAACTCATAAGATCGTCTGTAAAGCAGAGATTAATAATTTTGAGTTTATGATATTTCCAATGAAATTGAAAATTTATGTCGTTACATTTATCTTTGAGAATACTAAATAAGACTTGTATGACAAGAAAAAAGAGAAAATGATAGAGGGGGTCACCTTGTCTGAGTCCCTTTCTACCAAGGAAGTTACCCTGATGATCCCCATTGATGATAATATTGTAGGAGGGGGAGAAAATGCATTGAATGATCAAATTGATCATTGTACCCGGGAAGTTCATAACAAAAGGAATGTCGATGATTAAATGCCAACAAACATTATCAAAGACTTTCATCAGATCAATTTTCAGGGCAACCATTTTACCCTTAACATTAGTGTGATAACCTCTAAGAAGTTTTTGAGAAAAGAGGATATTGTTAGAGATGTTCTTACCAGCCATAAAAGTCGGTTGAGAATTTTCAATAAGATACGGGAACGAACTTTTGATGCCATTGGCGAAAATTTTAGAGATTGTCTTTTAGACAACATTACACAGGGCAATAGGCCTGAAATCAGTAGCATCTGAAGGGGAGTCTTTTTAGGGAATGAGGGCAATAGAATTGGAATTCCAAGAAGGATCCATAATTCCGGAGTTGAACAAATCAAGGACCCCGTTACAAAAATCATTACCAACAATGCTCCACGAACCCTTAAAAACTAGATTTGAAACATCCAGCCCATAGGATTTGTTACTGTCACTACTCAAAAGAGCTGCTTTAATTTTCTCGTGAGTAATATCATGAGTCATAAAGGCCTTGTCAGTATTCTTAACCTTAGCAAAAAGAAGGGAAGAGATTTTATCCAAGCTTGGGTAACCCGAGGGATGTCTAGTTCCAAGGATGTTACTGAAGTGATTCACAATAAGATTAGAGACAACGACGGGGTTAGAAACATGGACCCCAAGGTCATTGCTAATAGAGATGATTTTGTTACGAAAGATCCGGGTTTTAATGCTATTGTGAAAGAATCTGGTATTCATATCACCCAATTTAATCCAATTCTCTAGGAAGGCTCGATCTCCCTAGAGATAAGTTCGGGATTAAGAGGATCAAGGGCAAGACGAGCTTGGGCAGTGAAAACATGCTCTTAGGATGACTTCACACTAGAGCTGATGTCACTAAATTCCTTACGGTTGAGACATCGAAGTTCAAATTGGAGACGAGTAAGCTTCTGGTTTACCAGCCGCATCCCAGAAGAATTGGAAGGAAGGTTCCAGTTATTGGTGACAATGGATTTGAAAAGGGGGTGAGAAAGCAACATATTAAAGAATTTGAAATGTTTCCTCCCTTTGGGACGAAGGAAACCGAGATTAAGGGTAATCGTTGTATGGTCAGAGGTATGGAGGAAGCTAACGTGGGAAAAATACATTGGAAAGTGATCATCCCAGACAGGGTTCACTAAGACCCGATCAATTTTGGAGAGAACATGATGAGCAGGTTATTTATTGATCTAAGTAAAATGAAAAACAGTAGATTGAAGATCACTGAGTTCACATTGATAACAGCAATTATTAAAATCATCAATAGCAAATGACCAATTGTCTGAGTATCCCAGACGCTCCTCAGGATTACAAATAGCGCAAAAATCCCCAAGGGAGACCCTTGGGGTATCCTGGTCTTGGGTAGCAATATAAATGAGATCATTCCATAGGGGAATACGATCATGGGCTTCATTAAAAACATAAATAGCAGTGAGGTGAAAAGAGGAAGGGGGTTATGGCTTTTAGCCATACAATGAATGAATTTGGGGGATTCAGATAACATTGAGACCGTAATAACATTAGAGTTCCAAATAATTTATATATTACCTAAGGGATGAGAGGCGTGGTTAGTAACAGCATACCAAAAAAAGACCATAGTTCTAACAATCTAGTAACCTTACAATCTTGAACCTTAGTTTCGACTAAAATTAACAAGGATATACTATTACTAATAATGAAATCCGTAACATCTTTTTGTCTCACGGGGTTATTGAGGCCCTTCACATTCTAAGAAGAAATGTTCAGAAAAGGATACTTACAGTGCATCAGACAATGGTGCTGTCGGAGGACAAATCCTTTTTACCATAGATGGAAGCCTTTAAAGAGCGAAGCTTCTTTGGAGGCGAGTCCACCTCCTCACAAATATTGGCCTCCTTAACACCTTCAAGAGATGTCGAACGGGGCTAGGAAGCCAAATCATGGTCAAGCTCAAAAGGGTCTCATTCTTCAGAAGTTATAGTCGAATTCACTGATGGAGGAACAACCTTGGGTCTTTTTTTACAAAGACGGGTACTATGCCCAAAAACTGTATAATTTGTGCATTATGGTGAGAGCCCTTGATACTCGAAGTTAACCATGAATAAACGATTTCTAATCTTGAAAAATACCTTAGAACATAATTTCATACCCGCGGAAATCATAATACAAATTCGAGAGAATCTTAATTTTTCTTTTCACTCGGTTTGTTTGTTGACATGCAATAGAGTCCCTATAGTCGACCCAATATTACTAAAACCTTCCACCGTCCAAAGTTCGAGAATAAGATTAAAACATTTCACCAAAATATGGATTTCCGTGTCAATATACAATGGTAAGTGGTTCCAAACTTTGAGAATCATAAGGAGAATCCCAAAATTTCAAAAAGCTAAATCTAAGACCTTTTTTATCCATCTCCATAGAACCAAATTTGAAAAGAAAGTAACCTTCGAGAAGAGGTTTAAATTCCAAAAGGCCAAATTTCCTCCATAACAATTCTAAATTAGCCTTCAATAAAGAGAGATTTTGAGGTTGCGATAGAAAATAACAGGATAGACAAGTATCTCACAAATCCGGAGGGCCTATTACGGAATCGTTCATAATAAAGGTATTGTTCTCATAAGCCATAAGGCGAAGGCCAATAACAAATGATGACATATTATCGGGGTGCCCACAACAATACTAGCATACGAGAAAAGTGAATGGGAGGGGGGGGGTATGGAGAGAGGTGGATAAGGAGGATTTAATGTTGGTTTTTCTTAAAAAGGGGTTTTTAGAAAATATAGAAGGATTATTTTGAATTTTATTAAAAAAAATCTCCAACTAGGTCATTTTCCAGCATGATCAAAGTTTTTTATTATAGAGTAGGACTTGTAAGTCGACCCATTACCCAGCATACCTTTTACTTTTGACAAAGAGGATGGTATAATCTTAATTTGAGTGGTCTGCCCAATAGTAATCACACGCTGGGCCAAAAGGGTTGACTGTTTGAAACTAGTTCACAAAAAAGATTCTAACGACTTGAAAGTGCTATTGGGCCCTAACTCGGAGTCAAAACCAGTAGTGATCTCGATAATCTCTTCATTACCTTCTAGATAATTCCCAAGAAGAAGACCAAACGCCTTGTGAACCCTATCTCCAAACGGAGAAAAAACACCATTATTTGAGTCAAAGGGGATTTTAGACTTGACCTAAGGAGAGGAGAGCAGAGAATACCAGAGAGGAAGTCTTGGGATAAGTTCACTAGAGAAGCTATTATCTTTAACGGTGGCGACCAGGTCCTGATAGAGGCCCACGGAGAGATCCGCATCGTCGGGAAGGGGTTGAGAGATGGAAGGGGATGGTATAAGAAGATCGTAGACGGATGAGAAGATAACCAAAGGTATGCTTGGAGGAGAGACAGAGAGGGGAAGAGAGCAGTCACTGATAGGGCTTCCGGGATCAGATTCGAAAAGGCTCGACCCCTGTCCAGATTCCATATGGTGCCCGGTGAGGGCCAATGTATTCCTCATAAAGGCCTCCTGCGTGGATGTAATGATCAGAGGGTTATGGAGATCCGAAGACCAGGAAAGCATATACTGGTAAGGGTTATCTACATTGATTAAGGGGAGAGTTTGTGACAGGGAGAGAGGTTAGGGATGAGGAGAGATGCTGAGGGCGAATGAGAGAAAAGAATATCGATTTCCCGGTAGGTTTGGCTGACCGGAAGGAAGATGGAAAATGATTAGACATGATGAACTGAAAATTACAGGCACTACTTTGAATTTAAGAGAGAAATTATTTAGAAAGTGAGATGAAATGTGAGATAAAGTAAGAATAATTGAGAGTAGAAATATGGATAAGGAAGTTCGGGAAAGTGGTCTCGAGAGATAGACCAAAGAGCCTAACAGAGACCCAGAAAAACTTTAGACTAAAAGGCTTAGCTAATTTAGAAAAACGGTTAGGCCTGGGGGACTGAGAGAAAAACAGAGTCATGGTTAAGGAAACTAATTGTCTTAGCACACAGGAAGAGTAGCTAGAACAGAGAGAAGACCAGGGAAATAGAGAATAGATGAATAGGATAGATGATGGTAGAATGAGTGATATATGGTCTGCATCTCTGGGAGGAGGTCAAAGATATTGAAATGGTAATAATCAGGTTTGGGAAGAGCTTAGGGTAAATAAGTGGAGAGACTTAACCCAAAGAAGGAGAAATGAGAGAGGGTTAAAAGACAAGTTAGTATCTAACAGAGTGAGGGAAAGACTTAGGCATTTGCACGGACCAGACTTGGCCAACCAGGCCATCAAGACTAACAAACCGAAACTAGATAATTAGAACTGGATTCAAGTTGGTACATATTATTGAGGAAATTACTAAGGTGAATAAGGTAAATGTGAGGATGGAGAGATAAATATGAGTTGAGCTTTTGAACTGAAATTTGCACGACTTGCAAATTGATTTTGGAGAGGTTAACTTAGTGAAGGAATGTGGTACAGGGCATAACATAGATCCTAGAGGGGTAGTGAGAGGGATCATGATTGAGATTATAGCCCGAGTGTGGAGATCTAGAGAGATTGAAAAAGACAATAAAAAATATAAGTTTATAAAGGTGTTTCTTAAGCATGGAGCCAAACATGCAGGATGGACAAGCTGGATGGACATGGGTGGATATGGACCTGAAGTGGTATAGACCATCTCCAGAACATGAACACATGGAAAAAGAGAGAAAACCATTTCTAGGACTTGAACCCATTGAGAGATAAAGAAGACCATCAACCAGACTTGATGGCATAAAGGGGATTGGAAAGGAGACAACGATTGAAACTACATTCTCTGGCTTTCTAGCTATAGAAGATCACCAGAGCAAGCTAGCAGCAAGAAAAGTTACCGTTAGAGATCAAATCAAGAGAGATGAAAGAGCTTTTTTTATATATGGATATTAGGATCTCGAGACGATGATATTTTTAAAAAGGACTTATTTGGTTGGTTGTAGTCTAAAAACAATATTCCATACATTTTTTTGAATAATCAAATATTAAAATATTATTTAATAGGATGTTGTCATATAGAATAAAAAATCATATAGTTTTAGATTATAATGTTATCATTATATATAAATCAAAGTTTTCTAAAAAATATCTTCAAATCTAATTCTTCTCGTATTTTATAACAATTTCTTTTATCATCTCTCTCTAGATTTTTAAAAATTATATTTTATAATATAAACTCTCAAAAATTATGATATAAAACTTAACATTACTATTATGAATTTTGAAAAAATAATAGTTAGTCTTTAATGATTTCAAAAATGTATTTTAGTTTTTTTTTTTTTTTTTTCGGAGGGAACCCGCAGCCGCTACTCAGAGTGCAATGAGTGCGCACAGGGTAAACCCTCCGTCTGACGCCAGAAGGTAAACCACACAAGGTGACAGGCTCAGCCGAGAAAGCGTATGCAGAGGGACTCGAACTCATGACCTTTTGGTTATAAGAATGCCATGCTCAACCAACTCGGCTACCCCTTGGGGGCAAATGTATTTTAGTTTATAAACTTTAAAAATGGATATGTCAGTCCATGAAATTTTAGAAATTATACTATAGTTCTTACTGTTTTAAAAATTACATTTTAATCTCCATAATTTTGAAAATCAAATTCTAGTCTCTAATGTTTTGAAAACAGTATTTTGGTACTATTTTTTCAAATTACATTTTAAGTTCAAACAGTTCCAAATAAATATTTTGGTCTATAAAGTTTGATCCTAATGTTCTAAAAAATTGTATTTGAGTCTATAAAGTTCTGAAAGTTACATTTATGTTTCCACACTCCATTGTAGTTTTTATAAGTTTTGAAAATTTCAAATTTAGTCTTTAAAATTTTGAAAATCATATTTTACTCGGTAATAGTTTTTAAATTGTGTTTTTATTTTTAATGTATTATGAATTTATAATTTAATCTCTATAGCCTTAAAAAGTATATTAAGTTGCTTAAGTTATATAAAGTAATCAATATAAATATTAAATAACATTTTACTTTTAAACTTTTAATAATTATTATTATGCCTAAATTCTAATTAAATTGTACTTAGATTGATGAGAACTCCTGCTACAAATTTATCACTGATTAAAACTAAATCCTTTTAAAAAATTACGTAACTAAACTACCGTTTTATGTAAAATATCAAACATGTGTATATATATTTTTTATTTTTTATTTTTTTAATTTAAAATTTTAGAGGTTTGTATTTTTTAAATGTTAACTAGAAAAAAAGTTTGGAAATATCATTGATTTTTTTTTAAGACCATCAAAACTATATCTTCATGATTTTTTTTATAAAAACAATTGTGAGTCCAATTAATACTAAATTCGCGTGATCTCTTGGTTTTGTCTCGCTCATCTATCAATTTCTCGTTTCCGCGTCTATCTATATTTTGTACGTCTCGCGTCTCTCGTAAAAATTATAAAAAATAAATAAATAATATCATAAATGGATCTAGTTTTCTTTATCGTAAAAAACAAAATCAATAGTAGTTTCAAATATATTTTTAGTTACGGTTTCAAAAATACAATATTTTAAAAATAAAAAATAAAAAATATACATGTTCGATAGTTTTCTATAAAATATTTGGGGTACTATAGAAAATAGTTGTCTTTAATAATAAATATTAAAATTAAATGAGTTTTTCCAATAGATATATATAAATAAGATAGTAAAAGGATTATAGTTTGGTGTTTGGGTTTTAATTGGTATCTTATTGTTTTATTATTTTTAAAAAATTATATTAAAAAATTAATTTTATTTTATTCTATTTGAATGATATAATATAATATAAATAATATAGTATAATACTAATATCAAAATATATATTATTAAATTTGATAAATATTTAAAATATTTTGTCACGATATATGTTTTTGAATTTCTTTTGTAAATAACATTGAATACGTCGATGCATTACCAATCAAACAAAATTATTTAACATTTACATATTTTTAGATCATCTATGTTGATGTAACTAAATAGTATAATCCAAATTTCCTATCAATACAATTTTCTTATTTATATAATATTTATATAAAAGTATTTTTCAACTATTTCAAATGACTTGTTATATAACTAGTTTTATATGGAAATAAACATGAAAGCTAAATATAGATATTAATAGTTGATATATTTATATTTTCAAACAAGATACGGATGATACATTGATACGTATATAACATTCAGGATCCCATTTATATTTTACTAACTAAAACTTTATTATTATTAAATTATATTTTATTAATTTGTTTTTAATTTTTATATTTGTAATCTCATATTATGTTTGACTCTTGAGGATAAATTTATAAATTATGGAGTATTTGGTTTTTTTCCTTTCTATTTTTAGCCACGTTCTTGCATTTATATTTCAAAAGGATAACACTTTGAATTCATTTTCTAAAAAATGTGGTGTTTTATTTTAAATATTTTATACTAAAATTTAATATTAAAAAAATTAATATTTATATTAAATTCAAATCTATATTTTAAATGAAAACCATATTATATTATATCTTTTAGGACTATAGTCAAATATTTATTTTCCTAAAAAAATAATCTCAGAACTTTTTGTTTTGTTTAATTTGTTTATTTATGAGTCCAATTATTCATAGTGTTCGGAATAAACCTGGTATCTATACAATTATCTTAATGATATATATTATAATTATTAGTTTGTTACTTTATATGATTGTCTGATACATCAATGAAGATATATATTATAATTATTAGTTTGTTATTTCATATATGATTTCTTTTATTGAACTAATACAGACGATCGTCTGATACATCAATGAAACATGTGACAGTCCATCTTAATTGTAAATCCCAACAATCTCCTACTTAGACCATCATATGTTACTATATGATGCATCCACTAAATTAACGTTTTAAATTTATATCGTCACCACATAGATAAACTTAACAATCACGTACATGAAAATTAACAACATAAGACAAAAGTCACTGTCAATGCATTAAAAGCCACAAATAGATGCATCAATAATCACGACATCGCAACAATAAACTATATGAATCTACGTATAATAGAGTACAAATAATCAAAATAAGAACACATTGAATATATATATTGTTATAAAATACTATGCAATTATCACTAAATGGCTCAAGCACAGAATATATGCGAATGAAAGATTTAAATGAAACACAGGATTTAACGTGGTTCGACAATTGTCTACGTCCACGGGGGCCGCTAGAGAAAAGAGTTTCACTATGATAGAAAAGGTTACAGATTTCAGATTGTGTTTTGTGTCGCCCTAGTAATCTATTTATAGGGAATTAATAGACTTACTAGACTATGGGCCTAATGGGCTCATACCACTAGACTAGCTCTTTTGAAATGATTGGACAATATCATTATCACACTGTCCTGCCGGACACAGTACACTGTCAAGGCACTATTCGAACAGCCGGACACAGTACATTGTCAAGGCACTATTCAAACTGCCGGCCACAGTACACTGTCAAGGCACTATTCGACTCATTCACAACAAATCTTCCCCTTGAGGCGAATATCCTTTCTTCACTATCAACAAAGAATCTTCTCTTCTTCTGACTCACCAAATGCCATTAAGGCATTCACTCTATACTGCGAACACCGATCCAGTTTAGGCATTCCCTAAACTTTCGAACTGATACTGCCTTGGTCATTATATCTGCTGGATTATCGTGTGTAGACACTTTCTTCACATCAATAATTCCCTTTGATATTATATCACGAATAAAATGATACCTGACATCTATGTGCTTTGTACGCTCATGATACATCTGGTTCCCTGTAAGGTGTATGGCGCTTTGACTGTCACAAAACACTTTTGTAGTCCTATCCAAGCCCAAATCTGTCACCAAACCTTGCAACCATATTGCCTCTTTAACTGCTTCTGTTACCGCCATGTACTCTGCCTCTGTTGTAGACAAAGCTACAGTAGCTTGCAACTGTTCTTTCCAACTGATCGCACTCCCAGCTAGAGTAAATACATATCCTGTCAGAGATCTTCTTTTATCCATATCACCTGCAAAATCAGAATCAACAAAACCAACCAATGATCATGCAACATCATTCAGCGATTCACCAATATCGGTTTTGTTAAAAGTTAAGCCAACGTTCACAGTATTCTTCAGATACCGAAGTATCCATTTCACTGCCTGCCAGTGTTCTTTCCCAGGACATCCCATGTACCTGCTAACTACACTAACCGCATGTGAAATATCAGGACGTTTGCATACCATAGCATACATGATACTACCAACTGCACTTGCATATGGAACCTTCGACATTTGTTCCAACTCAGCATCGTCCTTGGCCGCTTCTACTGCAGACAACTTGAAATGAGTAACAAAAGGAATGTTAACTGCTTTAGCATCAAACATGTTGAATCGTTTTAACACTTTCTCAATATAGCTTCGTTGAGACAAGTGTAATGTTCCTAAATTTCTGTTCCTGATAATCTCCATACCAAGAATTTTCTTTGCTCTACCCAGATCCTTCATCTCAAACTCGGCACTAAGTTGCTTCTTTAAATGCACAATGTGTGACATACTACAAGCAGCAATAAGCATATCATCCACATACAACAACAAGTAAACATAAGAATCATCTGACATCTTTTGATGATACACACAGCTATCATATGGACTCCTCGTGAACCCTTTTGACACCATGAATGCATCAAAACGTTTGTACCATTGCCTAGGTGACTGTTTCAAACCATACAGTGACTTTTTCAGCAGACAAACTTTGTCCTCCATATTAGGTTCGATAAATCCCTCTGGTTATCTCATGTAGATTTGCTCCTCCAATTCACCATGTAGAAACGCAGTCTTCACATCCAACTGCTCAAGCTCTAAATCTTGCAAAACTACTATGGCTAACAAAACTCGAATCGAACTATGCTTCACCACTGGAGAAAACACTTCATTGAAGTCTATTCCTTCCCTTTGAGTAAAACCCTTAGCGACCAGTCTTGCTTTGAATCGAGATGCCTCAACCCCTGGATTACCTTCCTTTTTCTTGAACACCCATTTACTGCCTACTATCTTCTGTCCTTTAGGCAAACAAGCTTCCATGTTTGATTCTTATGAAGAGATTCAATCTCTTCTCCCATAGCACCAATCCATCGATCTGCCTCTGAACTTGCTATAGCTTCTTTGTAGCTACTAGGTTCCTGCATCTCAACTTCTTCTGCAACTGACAGAGCATATGCAACTAGATTCACATACCTTTTTGGAAGTCTAATATCTCTTTTTTCTCTGCCCAATGCTATGCTATAAGGTTGTTGTTCTGGTTCAGGCGCATCATCGTCACTATCATCTGATGCTGACGCTTCACCTCCTGATTCTGGATCCACCTCAGAACCACTTGAATTATTGGACCTGCTAGGAACTGATTCTACTTCAAGCTCCACCTGTTTAATCACAACCGATCCTGATTCGACCATTTCTCCTACTTCCTTCTGACTGTCTATCGAAGTAAACTCATTAAAAGTAACGTCCCTACTGATGAGAAAACCTGGAGACTTTGGAGAGGTACACCTTAACCTATATCCCTTCACTCTAGTAGCATATCCTAGAAATATGCATCTCTTTGCCCTCGGCTCAAGCTTACCATCTCTCACACGAGCATACGCAGGACAACCAAACACCCTCAAATGTTCATAATCAGCCGACGATCCAGACCAAATCTCAAAAGGAGTTTTACAATCAATAGCCGTTGATGGAGACCGATTCACCAAGTAACACGCTGTATTGATAGCTTCAGCCCAAAAATCCTTTCCCACACCGGAATGTGAGAGCATACTTCGTGCCTTGTCATAAAGCGTTCTGTTCATTCTTTCTGCGACTCCATTCTGTTGTGGTGTTCTAGAACAAGTGCGATGGCGCACTATTCCCTCAGCTTCGCAGAACTCGTTGAACTCACGACTGCAATATTCTAACCCATTATCTGTCCTAAGACGTTTGATTTTTCTTCCTGTTTGCTTCTCAATCATCGTCTTCCATTTGACAAAGGTTGAATATGCCTCATCTTTCGTTTTCAGAAAGTAAACCCACACCATCCTTGAATAATCATCAATCAAACTCATGTAGTATCTGGCTCCGCTCTTGGATGGAATTCTGTTTGGACCCCAAAGATCTGAGTGAATGTAGTCCACTGTGCCTTTAGTCTTTCTTACAGCCGATTTGCTGAATTTGACTCTAGTTTGTTTACCAAACACACAGTGCTCACAAAATCCCAATGATTCTGCTTTATACCCTTTCAACAAATCTCTCTTTCCCAAAACAGCTAATCCTCTGTCACTCATGTGACCAAGACGCCAATGCCACAACTTATTTTGATCCTGCCTACTTTGGCTATTACTCCCTGATGATGCTACTGCAGCATCGCCCATAACAACACTCCCCTGGAGAATGTAAAGACCCTTCTGCAAACTACCTTTCATGCATACCATTGAGCCTTTTGTCACTTTGATTACACCATTTTCTGCATGGTACTTGTAACCCCGAGAGTCTAGAGTCCCAAGAGAAATCAGGTTTCTTTTTAACCCAGGAACATGCCAGCACGTCAAGATTCTAACAACCCCGTCAAACATTCTGATTCTGACGTTACCAATACCACCAACACGAATGATTGTTCCCTAAATAGACAGTTCCCTGCATTGGCTTGTACGTATCAAACCACTGCTTGAACTGACACATGTGATATGTAGCGCCAGTATCAAGTACCCAAGAGTTTTTCCCAAAGTCTGAACTCACGGACAATACATCTCCTTTACCACTGTTTTCACTATCGTCGGAATCGTTCACACCTTCAACAATATTTGTTGCATTTTCCTTTTGATTTCCCTTCTTACCATTCAGTTTCGGACAATCTCTCCTATAATGACCCTGCTCACCGCATTCATAACAGTTTGAGTGCTTCACCCTTGACTTGGACCTCAAGTTCTTCCTTCTTAAAGAACTCGCTTTGCTTTTAGATCTTCCCCTAGTCAGAAGACCTTCCCCTTCAGCTTGATTGTCTGGCTGCAACTGTCTCATCTCTTTTGATTTCAGTGCCCCTTTGACATCTGCTAGCGATAACTTATCCTTACCATACATAATGGTATCTACGAAGTTTTCATAGGGAGATGGTAACGATCTCAATACAAACAAAGCTTGATCCCCATCCTCAATATTGATATCTATGTTCTCCAAGTCCATTATAATTGATTTAAAATTATCTAGGTGCTCTGTTATGGACATACCTTCTTTCAATCTGAAATCATACAAACGTTTCTTCAAATATAATCGGTTTACTACTGATTTCTCTGAGTAAAGATCTCCTAGCTTTCTCCATGCGCAGGCAGCAGTCTTCTCACCACTAATCTCGCGAAGCATATTGTCTTTCACACTCATTAAAATCCAGCACAAAGCCCTTTCTTGAAGATCTTGTTTCTCTTCTTCTTTCATCTCTTCTGGTAACTTATTCTCCACAGCCCTTGCAGTACCAATGAAGATTTCAGTTTAATCTTCCACAACGCAAAGCTGGATCCCCCATCAAATTTTTCAATCATGTATTTTGTTGCTGTAGACGCCATTGTGAAACTCTAATTGCAAAAGCCCTAATTTCACCACGTGGCTCTGATACCAATTTTGTTATAAAATACTATGCAATTATCACTAAATGGCTCAAGCACAGAATATATGCGAATGAAAGATTTAAATGAAACACAGGATTTAACGTGGTTCGACAATTGTCTACGTCCACGGGCGCCGCCAGAGAAAAGAGTTTCACTATGATAGAAAAGGTTACAGATTTCAGATTGTGTTTTGTGTCGCCCTAGTAATCTATTTATAGGGAATTAATAGACTTACTAGACTATGGGCCTAATGGGCTCATACCACTAGACTAGCTCTTTTGAAGTGATTGGACAATATCATTATCACACTGTCCTGCCGGACACAGTACACTGTCAAGGCACTATTCGAACTGCCGGACACAGTACACTGTCAAGGCACTATTCGAACTACCGGACACAGTACACTGTCAAGACACTATTCGACTCATTCACAACAAATTACGTGTTGTGAATATGGGTGTTGTGAATTAGGGGTCTGGTCCGCATATTCCGCCTCCGTATATAAGTAAGAACACAACCGATCTCAACACAACAAATTATGTGTTGTGAATATTGGTGTTGTGAATTAGGGGTCTGGTCCGCATATTCCGCCTCCGTATATAATTAAGAACACAACCGATCTCAACACTAGTATGATATTGTCCGCTTTGGCACCCGAAGGTCCTCACGGCTTTGCATTTGGTCCACTACCAAAAGGCCTCATACTAGTTGATGTATGTTCTTACTTATATTCCAATGATCTTTCCCATGTTTAACCGATGTGGGATGTGGGACTTTGGTCGCCACCCTAACATATATATATATATATATAAATTTATATTAATGAACCTTATTATACAACATCATAATACAAACATATCTTATAATTTAATACAAACTCCCACTGAAATTAATAAACATCTTAATACACAAAACCTGTGTTAAAAAGTGTTTAATAATTTTTTTTGAAACTAATGTCATAGTAAGATGGTCCGCTAACATTGAGTTTGTCTTTATGTGCTCAAAACTAATTTGGCCACTCTAATATCTCTCTTTAACAAACAAGAACTTGATATCTACATGTTTGAACTTAACTGAGCTTTTGCTACTAATTAGTCTCACAATATAATCGAAATGGTCTTTATGTCCCTTCCATGATTTGCAGTCACGTGATAAAATTTTGTAGCCAAAGTGCATAGTTGGATGCCTCGAAACAAACAACAAATTATATGACCATAATGGAAGATGTAATGAGTGTTTATTTTATAATCTTCCATTTTATTGCATCTCTCATTAAAAAGAATATTATACATGTGGCCAAATGACGAGAATCCTTATATCCTGTGAAATATGAGTTGAAATACCCTACGATCTCCATTTTACACGACTTTGGACACATTAACATGTGATGTTTTGTTTGTTGCAAATACTCAAGAACTCTTTTGATTGCCCTCCAATGTTCTATCCCCGATTACTTACATATTTTTCTAATAAGCCAAAAACAAAAGCAATGCCCGACCGTGTACAAACTTAAACATACATTAAAATTCCAACAGTGAAGCATATAGAACTTTTTTCATTTCCTTAGTCTCTAGTTTCATCTCTGGACATTTTTTAAGGCTAAAATTTTCACCTTTTGAGATATGGGTTTCTTTCCTCTACTGTTAGACATCCTATAAAATTGTAACATACTCTCAATACACACATTTTATGAGAAACTCAAAATTCCAAGGGATGGATTCCTAAGAATTTGAATTCATAACACAAAAGATGCAGCACCAAGATCTTTCATATCGAATTTGTCCGCAAAACAATTTCTTCGTCACATGTAGCACTAAAAACATGAAGTTATTCTCACTGAACTTTAATACACACAATACACCACTAAATTTGTCTCAAAACCAAATGAGATAATAACTTCGAGAAATTTGTGGTATCACTATCGAGATGCTTGCTTAAGTCGATAAATAGATTTATTTAGTTTGTATACCATAAAACTTTAGATCATTAGAGGCATTTTTTTAGGTTGCAATATATAGATCGTTTCTTCAATATCGATATCAAGAAAAGCGGTCTTTACATCCATTTGATGGAGATCAAAATAAAAATGTGTAACTAATACCATGATTATCCAAAACAAATCCTTCGATGAAATCGTAGAGAAGTTTCCTTTAAAGCGAATCAGTTCACGTTGAGTAAAACCCTTAGCTACAAGTCGCGCTTTGTACCTTTCCATAATTTACAATGAATCAATCTCTTTCATTCATGCAATATAACAAACTCTCATACCGTGTTATCTTGCATTGATTTAAACTTTTTGTTCACTATGTTAATCAACTTTTATGAAACATAATTTTTCATGGATTCACGAACACTTAAGGAATCATTTTCCATTATACCATAAAAGTTTTCATGATATTGAATATACACAATAAATCTGAAGATCTAGAGCCCTTTTTTATTGTTTTACACCTCCGTAATGTATAACTTCTTCAGTTTTCACTTGAACTTCTTGAGAATGTAGAGTTTGATCTTCATGAACAAATTCATTTTATCCATTTTAAACAATATTTGTAGGTGGAAGACCAACATTATCTTGAGTATCCATATGTTGTAATAAGTTTGAATGTGTAATCGACCACCTAAATGCCAAATCATCGTTCAATACTTGAGTATTACTGTTAGTACCTTCACGAATCTATACCGGTTCTTCCTTAAAATGAATGTTTGTTATAAATTATTCCTCATAAAATCTATATCATTAAAAAAATTCATTATTATTCTCTTAAATATGTTCTTATTAGAAAGATCGTAAAAATTAAAACTTTTTTCGTGCTTGGGATATCCATTAAAATAACTATTAACTATATTAAAATCTAATTTATATTCATTCAGCATATAAATATTTGCTTAAGTTAGACACCCCAAACATATAAATGCGTTCAAATAGGTTTACATCAAATCCAAAGCTCATACGATGTCTTAGTAGTTTATTTCATCAGAACTTTATTAAGAATGTAGATTGCACATTTTATTTTTTTTCATTAGAATAATATAGGTAATGTTAAATAACAAATTAAACATCTTACCATATTATTTAACGCACGATTTCGTCTTTTAGATACTTCATTCATGCTAGAAAAACTCGACATTGTATGCTGATGGACTAT
Organism: Limnanthes douglasii subsp. nivea; assembly: GCA_036936605.1. Classification (NCBI taxonomy): domain Eukaryota; kingdom Viridiplantae; phylum Streptophyta; class Magnoliopsida; order Brassicales; family Limnanthaceae; genus Limnanthes; species Limnanthes douglasii. Next base: position 241,320,214 of record JAUPFV010000005.1, on the reverse strand, counting down.
CACAAACTTCTTTATGAACTTTTTAAACGGCTCATGACGTTGTATGTTGCATCTATCATATCTCCCGTAGTATTCACCAACACGGTATGATATGGCGCACTTATATCTTTACCAAACTATTTTTCAACATCGGGCTTAAAGACTTTGAACTTGTAAATGACTTATGATTTTTTATGAATAAGATATAGATACCCATAACTTAAAAATTCGTCAATGAACGATATGAAATATTATAAGCTGTTTTATGACATCATTGGGAACAATATGCATATGTCTGTATGTATCAATTCCAAGATCTTTTTCGCCTTGGTTTGTTTTATTTTTATACATTCAATGCAAACATTAAAGTAAAAATAATCTAACATACTTAATAAACCTTCGAAAATAAGATTTTTAATACTATTTCTAGAATTATGACCTAAAATTTTGTGCCAAAGTTTTGCTGAATTTTCAATTTTACAATTTAGTTTTCTGATACATTTACCTTCCTGATTTATTATTGATCTTTTATAGTATTTAACAAATACAAATTATCCTTTGTTATTTATTTTACAGATCAAACGACATCACAGTGTAAATAAAGACATGAATATTCATTTCCTAATAGACAACAATGTCCTATTTTGTCCAACAATGAAAAACAATTCAAGTTCCTTCTGAAATAATGTGCTTACAACATGTATTTTAAATACATACAATTTCTAACTAGGTAGTAATAAAAAACATCATAAATAAATTGAATAAAACATGAACTACCATATGTTGTATAGATAAATGCGTTACCATCATTCATGTTTTGTTTTATGGTCGTACCCCGCAAAGAATACAAACATGAGTGGTTGCATCTGTATAAACACACTAAGTATTTTTTGGCACTAAAACTAAGTTGATCTCATAACTAGGTATGGGCATTCGGTTCTTCGGTTTAGTTCTTTTAATTATCGGTTCTTTTGGCTCTCTAGAACTAGTTCCCATTTAGGAACCGATTAAAATTCGGTTTGGTATGGGTACTTAATCTGAGAACCGAAAAGAACAAAAAACAATTGGTTACGTTCGGGTTTCAGTTACATACATGTTCGGTTTTATTCGGGTCTGGTTCCATTACTTTCTAACCAAATGGTTACTTTGTAACTAAAAACTTCATTTAGGGTCTATCAAAAGCTTTGAGGAAATATGGAGCTTATTAATGTATCATGTTATTGGAACCAGGGTGATTAAGGGTAATTATAATTATATAATGTATTAAAAGCTGGAGCCCAATGAGAGTCCAAAAGACTATACTATGTGTTTTATCCAAACTAATAATTGTTAGAGGATTCATATGAACTTATTGAATGTGTTGCCTACTGTCAGAGGATCATTTCTATGTTGACATAAGATATAATAAAGAGAAAAATATTGAATTTTGATGCCCTCATAGCTCAGGTTGAATCTCAAATTCAAGAGAGAAAAATATTGAATTTTGATACCCTCATAGCTCAGGTTGAATCTCAAATTCAAGTGGATTAGACGATACATAAGAAATATTTGTTATAACTTACGTAACAACAACGTGTTGAATGTATATACATATATGATTTTTCTTTGTTCATTATGAACAAAATTTTCTACTCGTTAAATCTAACAAGACTTTTAGCCTCCCAACCGCCTACGTGTACATCTTAGAATTTCGTAAGTATGTCAAAAAGATAAACTGAATTATAACTTGTATGATTTTACGTGTTTTTACACAATGATATGTTATGCCTCACATTATTTGGCGTGATCAGGCCCAAATGTACATTTTAGTGCTCGACTGAGAAATAAGACGATCAAGTCGTGCAGAGGGTATTCAGACTCATTCATTGCATAACATATTTGACGTGTGGACTCAAAAGCCAGGTAGTGGTTCTCGTACTCAGAAGAAGCACATTTGAATCGCGTGCATTTGGTCTCATTCAAACGCAATTGACTCTCAAATTTGTTAGCCACATGATGCATTGATCTTACTCGGACGAAGGACGTGGGATTCCTGGTCACTCGGTCTCATTAAGGTATAATTTATGCTTGAGCATACATGATTTGTATCATGTTGAGTGCTCTAGTGTGATCACCTAAGTGACAGATAAATGCTAGACATGTCCATTATGCGACATGTTTGGTATTAGGACTCAAAAGTTAAGTATGATGTTTGGACCTTAGATCAACCAATATTTGATGTTATGGCTTAAAATTTGTTGTTTAATAAATCATTTTATGGCAGAGATATTGATAACACGCATTGATGTAGAAAGAACACACCAACAATATGTAATATTACATTATAAAATATACAATTTGTAAAAATTGTGAAAACCTATTGTAAATAACGTTAAAAGAATTATAAAATAAAGTATATGACCTTAGCAACCATATAATTTCAAGTGTTTCACATTCCACATGTAAGGGTGAGGATGTCCTATTGTGTCGACAAACTTGTAAGTATCAGGTTTCACCTTAGCTGTCATATTGTAGGGTTCTTCCTAGTTTAGCCCAAGCTTCTCGAATACTTTACCTTTCGTATGCTGGGGATAACTTTAGAGAACTTACTTCACCATTTGAAATTCACAAATTCATATTTTAAATCCATACATGTTACTTAGCAACATTTAATATTGGTTTGTCCAAATGTGCATTTTAATGCGTTGTTATTCGATATTATTTAGTTTGAGGTTTTTACTTTACCGTTAGGTTATTTATCATAATTTCTTATAAGGATATATAATATGAGGGTTTATACCAGAACTACGACCTACATCTCATAAACTAAAGCAAATGAAATCTCCCTCGTTGAGCTTTTTATAATGGTGTGATATGACTATGCTATTTTTTGTAGGAATTTTGTCCGATTCTCTACAACTCTCTCGAGAGTATGACGTAGGCCGCCTATGTCAGACGGGATGGAATATTCCAGTTTAATCCCTTGGATTCTTCAACATTCGGTGAGTTCTTATGTACGAAAGTGCATCTGTTCCCGGGGGTTGAGATCTTAGAGAACTCGTACATGCAAAAGATGTTAATCTAAAGGAAGTGCATCACATTTTGGGCTCAGATACTTGTCATTCGCTTGGACCCTATCAACTTTGAAAAGTAGTTAACTACAACTATAAGGAACTGTCGTCACCCATGTGTCTTTGGCAGATAGCCTACCATATTTAACCCTTATTTACCAAGAAAAACAGCTTCGGAGATCGACTCCATTAATATTACTAGGGTATGAATTATATTTGAAAATTATTGGCATTTTTCACAACACCGCGTGAGTGACATAAAATTTTTATGGATCTTAGGCCAATAGTATCACAATAATAAGATTTTCATATGGAGGGTTTTATACCCCAAGTGGAAACATATTTATTCTTTGCGGATTTCTTTGAGTACGAAGTTCGATTCATCCGAGACTAAACATTAAAAAAATAGTTTGTAAGATACTTTGGAAAAATAGAATACTGTCAAGTATAGTATAGTGAGCGCATCGTATTTTGAAAATTCTAGTTTTGACTTTATCACTTAGGATCATCGCTTGCATGAAATGAACTTGGATTAGGATTTGTCAATCATGTGGTCTGTCGATAACCATGAAAATGGAGGGATGGACCATTTTCAGCTTGTTAATAGTCAATAATTCCTGGGTAATGACCCAAAGTTCTGATGGAGCGCTACATGTGGAAGCTAGTGCATCAGTTATCTTGTTTTCAACCTATGGTACATGTTCGTACTGTACTTAATTGATATTGGAATCTCCGGATCATAGTCACTCTATATAGAGGACAAGGGTATCCTTTTGGTTTTAACTTGGCAAACAATATTATTGACTACAAATCGAGAGTTAGTGAGAAGTCATACGCATTGTGGCCGTCATATTTGGGCAAGCCAAAGCTCTGTTATTATTTTTTCATACTCGGTGATGTAATTCGAGGCAAGGAATCCAAAACATATGAAGTGGTGGAGATAGTCTTTTATAGGAGAAATGATATAGATACCAGCACCAAAGCCTTAACTGTTTGAGCCTTCATCTATATGGACTGTTCACGGTGGTTCAAGACTAAAGTATGATGGGGTATGACGCACAATTTTCAACATAATAAGAAAATTCGCTAGAACCTAGATTTTGGAGGAAGCCATATACTTTTTGATGTTATAAAATGTCTCGCCGCATTCAGACGTCCAATTAAACCGATGGACACCCTTAAATACTTTAAAAAAAATAAATAGCATTTATCAGAGGATTAAGATATGAACATGTTTTGGGAAACCAACCTACTGATGAGGATTTGTACCTCTTTGAAAATCATAGAGGTTTCATTATCGTTAGATTTGCTAACAGATTGGTTCTGATTTGATATTATTTTCGCTGATCAAGTAGCCCAATAATTTTATAGAGTGTCTGAATGTACATTTCTCTAGATTAAGTTTGAGATATACTTAAACGAGGATTTTAAAAGTATATTGTTTTGCTAGACATCTATGAAAGATATTATATTGTTGCACAAAGTGGTCATCCACGAGTGGGTCAATTTTTTAAACTGATCATGGTTCCTTCAGACATGTTCGGTTGAGGTCGACGAAGTCCAGAGACATCCTCTACCTGTTTTTTGTTTTTTTAACAATCATTAAATTTGATGTCTATACGAGGTATAATGCTTCCCTGATGCATCTAATTTGTCTTAATCTGTTCTACTTTGGCTAATATTGCCTCGACTTTCTCTTGAGAAAATGATATGCACCTTTGCATGAATCATCACTACCTAAATCATTAGGGGGGGGGGGGATTTAGAAGAATCATGCTTATAAACTATGCAAATATCATTTAAAAAAAGATATGACAAAATATAAGGCATAAAACCTTTAAAGATCCATAAAAGCGTAATAACGAAAATGAAAAAAACTAAAATATATCAATATACTACTTCAAATAGATTTTAATTTTTTTATATATATATATATATATACTTCATAGGTAGACACTCAAATACAGTATGTATTCAAAATTTGATCGTTTTCTTTTCATTATTTAGTTTTCTTTCCAAGGATTTGAGTGTTGATACTTTTTGAGTTTTATGATATATATTTCAAATGGTATATTAGTTTTATGTTTTTAAGATATTTAAAAGAAAGAATGCCACAATCATTATAAAAAAATTAAATATGATTTTTTATAAAATAATTATTAGGAAAATAATATAAATATGAGAAAAATACAATATAAAAATTAGTTTTATTTTATTTATATTTTATTTATATTTTTTATTAATAAAATGTTAAAATATGATTTATAAGGATTTTTGTGGAGTTGAACTCACAAACAAATCTAATTATATTATTCTATTTGTTTAATTTACCCTATAATTTATTTTATCTTTTTATATTATTTACAATATATTTTTGTAATGTATGTTTATAATATATGACATGGAACAGTACATCGTCCCTCGACTATCGTGTTTGGTGTCAGATAGTCCATTGACTTTCAAATGTCCGTTGACAGTCCCTGGACTACCGCGTTTGGATAAAGTTAGTCCACCAGATCCTCTGATCCATGAGAGGCTGCCACCTGTCACCATATTACCTAGATTTTTGTATCACCACTAGTCCTTTGAGTTTAGGTCAAACCCAAAATGTAGAATAGTACAGATAACTAAACTCAAGGGACTAATGGTGATACAAAAATTTGGGACTCTGGTGACAGGTGGCAGCCTCTCATGGATCATAAGATCTGGTGGACTAACTTTATCCAAACCCGATAGTCCAGGGACTGTTAATGGACATTTGAAAATCAAGGGACTATCTGCCACCAAACACAATAGTCGAGGGACGATGTACTATTTAAAACCTATAATATATATTTATTAATTTTATCTATGAATATGTGACTAGATGAGCGCTCCAAGTATAAAGGTCGGGAATCAAGAACAAAGTCTCGAGTTTGTAGTTTGAGCAATTAAGCTAATTGATTGCATGTTTAGGTTATAATCAAGATATATTAAGATATGGTTGCAAGGTTTCACCAATGATCACCTACAAAGGAAAACAGTAATATTTCATCACAAGATTTAATCCAAAGTAATAAAAGAGATTCTTAAAAAATACAATAGAATAATAAGCATGATACATAGTACCCTTGCCTATAAAAAACCATGAGAAATATTCAACAAGGAATGAACTTTTCAGTCTAGTAGTACACAAAGTTTTGATCTTAGAAACCATCATATATATGATATAACAAATAAGGCTGGAAGACCTATAAATAACCTAGTCAAATCATATGTGGAGGTAACAAGGGCTACTATTAGAGAACCTAATCTTGAAAATTATGGTATTCAAGTAAGAGGAGACCATATACCAGTCCAGTTCACAACAAAAGATAATGAGAAACTACTGGAATCAACAAAGTTTGCTTTAGTTAGAAAGTTTTCTAAATGTAAACCCTAGTTAATATATATTCCCAAATTCTTAAACTCTTTTAATTTTGCAGGAGAAGTGAATACAATTTTTTTTGGACGTAAGACATTTTTTAATATAGTTTACATTGCAATTTGATATTTGCAAATTATGGGGAAAAAGTGTGGCCGATTGGGGAATTTTCGATCTGATTTCTTAAGTGGAAACCATACTTCAATCCTAAAATTAAATGCCAACCACACCAGTTTGGATCATGTTTCCTGACCTCCTTAGGTTATTATATAATGAAGAAAATATAAAGAATATTTCCTCTTCTCTAGGTAGCATATTAAATGTCTGGGTTCCTGGAAAACACAGGGCTAAACATAATTGTTGAAAATCCTTGATAAAGTTTGGTATCAATAGGAAGCTTATCCATAAGGCCTGGATAAGATTCAGGTACAACCATGGATGTTTGGTGGATATAATGGAGATATTCTTCCATATTGTATTTCTTACAAGAATCTGGGTCACATGTATACAAAATGTAAACATGCTGTTGATACTAGTGAAAATTAAATAGTGGAAATAATTCACTCGCCTAAGTCTCCTTCCAACCATAGTTCATACAATCAAACTAATAAAGAACCACCTAAAGTAAAGTCTATCATACTGAAAGAGAAAACATCATCGTTAGATGATCCACCAAAGATACAGTAGGATAACACTAAAAAGTTACAAAGTCAAAACATTATACAAGAGAATGTACAAGAGATTTAAAACTCTGGCAATTTGGTAATATTTTTGAAGCAGTTTTACAAGCAGAGCAGAATTTAAAACTCTGGAATTTTTTTTGAAGAGACAAAAGATATGGAAGACAAAATTAGCTTAGTTAAAGGACATGTATATCTTCAGATATTATCTAAAGAAGAAACATATTGACAGCAAAAATGTAACTCTATATGGCTCAAAGATTGTGATATAAATACAACAAAATATCATAATTTTGTCAAAGAAGATAAGAATGAATAAAATTTAAGAAGTTATTGAAGGAAATAAATGGATAACAGAGAAAGATAAGCTAGGAAAGTGGACAAAAGCTCATTATAAAACAATTCAAATAGGCTAGCCAGATCATATATATGATGAAAAACTACATAATTACATTCCTAAGCTAATTATTGAAGAGGATAACAAAATGTTAATGAAATTACTTGATGAAGATGAAATTTACGAGGTAATCAAAAGCTTAAATCCCTTGAATGTTGCTGACATTGATGGTTTCAATGGTTTGTTCCTTCACATTTGTTGGCATATCATCAAGAATGATCTCTGTGTAGCTGTCTATATCTTTTTCTAAGGTCAAGTAGCTCTTCAAGGTATAACTGCAACCATTATTCATCTCTATGCAACTATTTATATATTTAGTCTATGCACATTATTGAACATAATAATCTTAAAAATCATTAATAACTGACTATCTTTCGTTCTCCCTAAGATAATATCATATGAGCAATATGGATTTGTGCGTGGAAGGAATATCCATGAAAACATCCTACTGGCTAAGGAGTTATCTTGGGATCTTAAGAAAAAAACAAGGAGCAAAAATATCATGATTATGGTTGATATGTCAAAGACCTTTGATAGATTTTCATATAAGTTCATCATAAATATAATAGATAAATTTGGTTTTAGTAGGTTATTCATAGACATAATTTATTATCCAATTACTCAGGATTACTTCTCTATTATAGTGAATGGTGAGGCTCAAGTACTATAAAACTACTAATAGAATTAGGAAAGAGAACCATATATCACATAGCCTCTTTATTACAACTTAGTGTCATGTGTCGTATGATGATCCATTATAATGTTTGAGTTTGCTAATGGTGTTATAATATTATAGGATACAAAATATTTTGAAAAAAATCAAAAGTTTCAAATTTAAAATATATTTATAAAATTTTAAAAATGTTTAAAATTTTAAATAAAATATAAATTATTAAAACATTCAAAATATTCATCATAAAAAAATATATTATTATAATATTTACATTATAAACCAATAAAAAAATATTTAAAATAATTTAAAAAAATTATGGATAAAGTTATAAATGATAAATGTTTAGATCATTATGTACAAATATAAAAATGTCATAAATATAATTTATCTCAACAAGATTTAGGTAGTATTAGGGACGAAACTATGATTATGGTATAAGAGGAGAAAAAAAATAAACACAAAAATTATACTAATGACTCATTTTTTACCGAGGAATTGAGCACATAAGTACAAATCACAAAATACTATACGTGCATAAAAAAGTAGATAACATTAAAAACTAGAACTCACTCAAAATAATAAAATTCATATTACACGGATTTATTTACGAAATGTTGGTCTTTTTATCAATAAAATGTTTGAGTGATCTCATCAGAGTTTAATGACTCCACAATCTCTTTTTAAGAAATGCTTTGACCATACTCCTATATGTATAGCTTGTAGAAAATAGTGTTTCGATTCCGGATAATCTCTGAAGTCTTGTAAACAATTTCTTATTGAAATATTTTTGGGGTTTTCCAAAAATTTCAATTGGATAAAATTAGAGATATTCTATTTGAACATAGAGGATGAAAAATGATATGATTTCTTTTTTCAATAGAACCCATTTTAATCAATTCGACCAACCAAAAAATCGTTTGGAAGTTAGGGTAGTTAAGGTCTCTAAACTGGTTTTGTAATAAAACGACTGAAATTTAAAATGTGAATAAAACGTTCAAATTTTCAATTTTGAAATTCTGTTGACTTGCAACAATAGCCGATTTAACCAAAATATGGGATCTACCCCTTGGACCCCGCAAGAAGCTCCGCCCCTTGACCCAATTAATCATGATCTAATCTAATAAGCGTGCACTCCGCACTCTACGACTTGTTTGATAATGTATCATGATTAAATTGGTCGACTAGTCGATCCAATTACACTAAAATAAATAACATAACTATTAAGGAGAATCACATAAATATTAGGACTTCATTAAAATTTCAAAATATATGGACACGCCACTAGGATTTTCTGTATATCGTTCAACAAAATTGGAAGATAGAAATAGATAGTCAACTTATGTTTGTATTTTAGAACAAATAATGAGATTGAAATAAATTCTCAAAATATAAAACTTGGAGCAATTTGGTAATATTTTTATGCAGTTTTACAAGTTGAGGAAGAAGTTAAAACTCTGGAAAAAAAGATTTAAAAAGACAAAAGATATGGAAGATAAAATTAGCTTAGCTAAAGAATAGGATATATATCTTCAACTATTATCTATAGAAAAAATATAATGGCAGCAAATATGTAACTCTATACGGCTCAGAGATGGTGATAAAAATACAATAATATATCATAATTTTGTAATAAAAGAGAGAGGAAGGAACAAAATTGCAGGAGTTATTGAAGGAACTTAATGAATTACAGAGCAAGATAAGCTAGGAAAATATGCATAAGCTCATTTTAAAGTCATTCTAATAGGCTAGCAAGATCATCTCTATGATAAATACCTACATAATTACATTTATAAGCTAATTATACAGGAGGATAGCAAAATTTTAATGGAGTTGCGTGCTAAAAATGAAATTAACGAGGTAAACAAAAGCTTAAATCCCTCGAGTGCTGCTGGCATTGATGGTTTTAATGATTTGTTCTTTCAAAGTTGTTGGCATATTATCAAGAAAGATCTATGTTCAGCTATCTATACATTTTTCCAAGGTCAAGTTGTCTCTCAAGTATAACTGCAACCATCATTTGTCTTATTCTTAAGGTAAGTGACCTCCAAAAACCTAGACTGATTAAAGACCGATTCGTTTATTCACATTATTAAACGTAATAATCTTAAAAATCATTAATAATAGACTATCTCTGGTTCTTTATAAGATAATAGCAGATGAGCAAAGTGGATTTGTGCATGGAAGGGATATCCATGACATTAACCTACTGGCCAATGAGTTATGATCTTAAAAAAAGCGAGGAAATGAAATAATATGATTAAAGTTGACATACCCAAGGCGTTTGATAGATTTTCGTATAAGTTCATATTAAATATAATAGAGATTTGGTCTTAGTAAGTTATTCCTATACATAATTCATTGCAGAATTACTTAGGCTTACTTCTCTATTATAATGAATAGTGAGGTTCAAATACTTTAGAGCTACTAATGGATTTAGAAAAAAGGGATAATATATCCCATAACCTCTTTATTAAAAGTAATGAGTATATGAATATGGGTTTAAAAAGTCTGTTTGAATCAAGGAAAAAATGGTAGTCATGTCAAGAAGTTCAATTGTAATTCCCTGCATTCACAGATGACTTAATCATCTTCACAAATAGTTCATCTATTAATGTTGATAGACTGTGATAGTTCTTACAACACTATCAACAATATGACCAAACTATTAACAAAGATAAAACTAAGCTAATAACTTATACTGGTTTTTCCCAATTAAGAGCTAGTATGTTGGGTCTTCACACTGGTTTTCAGATTGAGCTCTTTCCAATATCATATATTAGGATCAATATTAATTCCAATAATAAAGCAAGCAACTATGGTGAATTAATATTAAAGATGAGGTGCACGATATTAGAATGGGAAGGAAAATAACTATCATTTGGAGGTAGACTGATTCTTATCCGGTCTGTCCTAATTTCTCTACCTCTCTATTGGATTCTGAGTTGCATTTTTCATAAAACAGTAATAGAAAGAATTGATAGAACGTGTAAAAGGTCCATATGAGGATCCAAAGAAGATTCAAATGCAATTCATTAGAATATATGAAGTAACCTACGTGGATCTTATGAAAACGATGGTATAAACTTAAAGAAAATTCAACACCTTTAAAACATATTTTCTTGCAAACTTTGGTATACAATTAGAGAATAAAAAACTATTTGGTCAAGGTATATGTACAATAAATACTGCAAGTACTTGGAAAATGCTGATAAATATAAGAGAAATAACTGAGGAATTTATCTACTAAAATCTATGACTTGCAAGTTAGAAAAATGAGGGTTTATGTGACTCCCATTGATCTGTTCTTGATGCAAAACTTTCAGTCCTAGTCAATCATACATAACTGATATCAATGTTTCTATGGTACTTGGAAAATACTGATAAATATAAGAGAAATAACTGAGGAATTTATCTACTGGAATATTAGAAAATGAGAGGTAAATTTTAAGGTAGACAGGTTGTGCAACAATCATCTTTCATCAAGCTATCATATATTAAAGATAATAGATGGTACATAAAGGAAAATGTCAATACCTTCTGGTATAGAAAAGGTTGGAACCTTGGCAAGCTAAAATGATACGTGTTACCATATGATATCCTTAATATTAAAAAAATCCATCAAAGAGAATATGGATGATGATATCAAGTAGTATCTATCTAAATATGGTGACTTTAGTTTAAGGAGACATTGAATAGTTTAAGGAATAAATGAAATAAATTCAACCTATACAAGAAAAATTGGAATAATATTACTCATATCAAATTTTCAATCTAAACAATTAGATATCAATGGTTTTTATCCTTTAAAAGAGGAATTTTACCTTGGTTTCAAAGGGCCAGGTCCGTGAAGACTCATAATCTTTAAAGTATCAGTTTGTCTCTTGCAATATTGCTTGGGAAGTGTGGTCCTATTTTACTGGATTATTCAACATCATTTAGATAGACACATGACTATTGTTCATGTAATTAGATCACGGTTTTGGTATACTAACAATAAAGTTCATATAAGAACTACAGTTCTCCATATCATAGATTAGGCCTTTTTGAGATATGGGAACAAAGCTAAATATAATAATTATAAGACTACATTTGGTTATATAATGAGTTATATTAAGCATATTTTAATTAGTCTCAATCATGTTAACTTATTCAAAAGAGGTTGAAATGAAATACATTCTTCTAAGATGAATCCTTATTTTCACAACATATATAAACTCAACATAGACGACTCATGCGAGCTCAATGGAGAAGCCAGTGATGGTGGGCTGATAGAGAACAACAAATGAGAAACTGTAGTTGGTTTTGGTATGCTTTATGCAAGTTAACTCCTATATTGGTAGAGAGTAGGGCATTGTTAATGGTCTGTTGATTTGTAAGAATCTAAACATCAGCAATCTAGAAATTGAAACTGATTCTCAAGCTCTAATAAAAAGACTAAGTAAAGGTAGAGCTCATTGGTTCGTTGATCCTCTCATAGACTACTCTAGGAAATTAATTACTTCAAGTATGACTATTGCTCACATTTTCAAAGATAAATACAAAACGGCCGACTGGATTGCCAAATGGGCCAGGAAATATAAAATGAGAATGAACTCTAATCATAATCAGATTCCAAATAAACTAAGGGATATCACCTTTTCGAAAATATAAGTCTATAATACATAAGGTTAGAAGAATGCGGGTCTATCTGACTCTCAATTATATGCTCTTGATGCTAAACTTTTAATCGTAGTCAATCATACATAACGGATATCAACGTTTATATGGTAATCACAATGTCAAGCAAACAATACATGACTTTTACTATGTTGGAAAGTTGATTTGGCATGTTTTTATGCTGAAAAACTGGTTTTAAGGTACTAGAAAGAAGATTAAGAAGCGAAGGAAGAGAAAAGTGAATCAATTATCGTAAGGGAAATATTTCATAGTATTTGATCAAAATACCTTATTTCAAGACTCTTCTGCTTGTTTTCAGAGTTTAAACTAAAAACATATTTTGTAGATAAGATGAAGATTGATAAAGTCATAAACGATAAATAGACATGATGAATGAGGAAGTATATATACTTGTTAATGAATGAAGGCTAATTTCTCGAAGGTGTGGATGCAACCTCATGTTTTCTCAGATAATTAACTCTCTATTTGAGAAGAAATTGAGAGCATTTAAATCATCACATCTCACTGCTTTTCAACTCAAAAAATACATTGAAATCATGCTATTACCTATTCCAAGCTATGAAAAGTTAATCCAACCTCCATGGATACAAGTTTTATGAACTCATTTAGTTCAAAGAAAAGAAATTGAATTCGATGGAGAATTAATATCAAATTTAGCGCTTAAACTCTATGAAATCTTTTGGACTTATTTTAGATTGTCCCAACTTCAAACAATTAAAAATAGTTTTGGTGAGAAAAAATATCAATTCTATATATTTATTAAAAATAAATTCATAATTTTATTTTTTGAAAATTTTAAATTAAATATAAATAATATAGAAAGATATTAACCATTTATCAGATTTTGTTAATAATTAATTAAAAACAAAATACAACAAATCAAATCTTTTATTTCATATAAAATAGTATTGACAAGAATTACTGTATAATACAATTTTAAATTAACAAGGATAGGTAAACCACAAAACAATATACACAATTAAATTAAACTTTACTTTCTGGATTTGAACTGTTTCCTATTTATTTCTATTTTTGAAAATAAATTAGAAAGCGTCAATGACTCAAATTAGTCAAATAGGGCGAGATATTAAAAATTGATATAATTAAAGAAAAGAATTCGAATAGGAAACATAATAAAATAATAAAATATAAAAGGCAAAATAGGAAATATCAGCAAAATTGTTTCTATAAAAGAAAAAAACAAGTGGAGTAAACTTCGAAACACATCAAACAAAGTAGCCCCTTTGATAATTAAATATTTCTTGAGGGACCTCCACTTTCAAATAAACTGCAAACAAAATTCGATTGGGATTAAAACACAAAAGCGAAAAAGCAACCGAAAATTCGAAAGCAAAAGTAAAAAAGAGCGACGGCAGAAGAACTTCGGTGGTGGCTGGTGGCTGGTGGTGGTGGCAGGTAATGACTATGGACAGAGAAAAGGAAAGAGAAATCGAATTAGAGAGTGCAATGTACACCAACTGCTTGCTATTAGGCATGGATCCGAACATAATCGGAGTCGGACCTTCCAACGGCACCCCTCGGGTCGGACTCTTCCGTCACTCCAACCCGAAACTCGGTGAACAGCTTCTCCACTTCATCCTCTCCTCCCTCCGCGGCCCTGCTCAATCTGCCAAAGTATTTACTTCTCTATACCTCGTCGTATATACATCTATCCGTAGACCTATATCTATAGATATCTATTGCTGATGTTTGTGCTCCCGTGTCGCTGTCTTTTATCTGATCTCCTAAATTTTGGCTCTGTGTTGATTCTATAATGTCGTAATCTTTCAGGATTTCGACAAAGTTTGGCCTATTTTCGATTCCGCTCAATCTCGTGATTTTCGAAAGGTATAGATGATAGGTTTAGCTTATATTTATTGTTTAAGTGATTCGATCCTCGATGTTTAGGAGGGAGTGTTTAGTGTTACTGTTTTAAGTGTTTGTTTGGACTGATTGTTTATAAAATCATGCCAATTCAAGGTTGTTCAAGCTATTATTAGTGAGCTCGAATCACAAGGGGCACTCCCCAGGAGCAATTCGAGAGTTTCTTCACTTGCCACATGTTGTGGACCGAGGTCAAGCTATTTTCTAGTTTTATAGACAAGTATTTCATATAAAGTTTGGAGCTGATGACCTTGGTTTTTGTTTGAAGGTATAGTGAGATACCTTAATGCTATACTTTACTGATTGCAGATTTGTCGAGCTGTTATGGCAACTTTCTTTACATGCATTAAGAGAGGTGCATAGACGGACGTTTCCAGCTGATGTAGCCTCTAACCCTCTCCCCGCCTCGCTTACAGATGTAGCCTTTTCACATGCAGCTACCCTGCTTCCTGTAACTAAGGTGGTTTTTCGTATTATAAAATCTTTTGCTTTATAGATTCTTAGCGAAACTTGATGATAAACTTAATGTATTTATCATTAATATCCCTGAGTATGAGTTTTTCCTAATTTTTTGATATCATAAATAGGCTAGAATGGCCCTTGAAAGGAGGAGATTTATAAAAAATGCAGAAACTGGAGTACAGAGACAGGCTATGTGGTCTAGTTTGGCCCATGAAATGACTGCTGAGTTCCGCGGTCTTTGCGCTGAAGAGGTAAATTCTGTAATGATTTTTCCATGAGAGCAGTAGCTTTACCTTGTCACATGTAAGATAGATGTGTACATACACACAATATAAATCTATAGATGTAAAGTTCTCTTTCTGAATATTTTTATTCAGGCTTACTTGCAGCAAGAACTGGAAAAACTTAACGATAGGAGCAAAGTCGAGTCAGAAGGAGAAGTGTGGGATGACGTTGCAAAAGCTACTCATTGGTGGGAGTCGATTATGGCTCGTAAAAGTAAGACACCACGATAGTTCAATATATTTTTTTTTGAAAAGAAACAAAACATTGGTGATGGGTGAATGGTTACTATGGAGGGAGAGGAAATAGTAGATGTAATGGATAGAGCTTTGATTAGTTAACTTCTATCTATTAGATAGTCTTAGTCTTGAAATGCTCTATGTTTAAGGAATTTATTTAGTTTACAGTGTTTGTGATAATTAAAATTGTGATTTAGGATCTAGAGGCTTTTTTATGCTTAGAATTGACAAATTAGGTATCCATATGAGGCTGAACTAGTAAGATGTTATAATATCTCAAAATTGGTTGCACGACTACATATAGAGAATAGTACGTTGTGCTTTTGGAGTGTATACATTTGTACAAAGCTGCCATCTTCTTTATTTGTTTGCTAGTCTCGTAAAAGGTTGCTTGCGATGTCAGCTGTGCCTGTTATGATCCTACATTATCTCCTATAAGTTCAATATGATAAAATTGTGAATGTGGATATAATTATAATAGTTGCAGTTCCCTTGTTTTCTTGGATATACATATTACTATAATTATAGTTGTTAAGGCTCCCTTATATCTTTGAAAATGACATTATCGAGACTTTTTGCACATACAAATTAGTTTGACGTCAGACTTACCATACTCTTTTCTTTTTTCTCTGATAAAATCAACTTCGTGAAGAATTCTTGTCTGAAATGTTGTTAGTGACAGTGTTCTTTGGGGATGTCTCTTGTCTTAATTTCATTTTTTGTAAGTTTCTTCCTTCTCCAGTTGACTGTATGTGATTGTGTGCCTTGGACAGGTCAACATGAAGTTCTTGCTTCAGGTCCCATTGAGGATTTAATAGCTCACCGTGAACATAGGCAAGTAGTTTTTTTAAAAGTAAAATAGATTATATTCTTCTACACCCTTCATCATGTACAATATTTTTGACAGGTATCGTATCTGTGGATCGTCTCTGCGTGCTGCTATGGATCAGAGTTCTCAAGCTCCTCAGAGAGATATATTGTCTCTCCAATCTGGTGATCCAGCTTCGTCTCATTTGGATGATAAAGGTCAGAGTGATGCATCACTCGCTAAGCTAAAGAGCAGTTTTGATTTATCACATGCGCAAGTAAACGACGACCCAATGTCTATAGTAGATGAGAGAGGTGGAAGAGTTACCCAGACTGTTGATGTAGCTGAAATTATCAGGCGCTGGACACATGCCTTACAGCGTATTCATAAACAATCACTTCTTCTGGTATGCCTTTCAATTTTTTTTCCCCAAATGAAGTAACTTGATCTCATAGCATTGCTATGTCTGGGACGAAGTGATATCTGCCATAGTGTATAATGTATAAATATATATTGGAACTAATATTTACTTGTCCCATGTACTCCGTGTAGGCAAAAACAAATGATGGAGAGGGTCCAGATATATTACGAAGTTCACATGATGGTGACACGAGTGGCCATACAGGATCTTTGGCTGCAACACTTTCTGAGCATCAGCAGCACTTAGCAAGCCTCGAGGTGAATATAATTATTATAAAATGGCCTGAAACGTTCAACAGGTCTATAAGTACAAATTTGTAGAAGCATAGCTGTCATTTGTTAAATATTAGGTAACATACTAAGCTTGATCTCCCAAGCATGATATTTAACTACATTTTTTTGCTTTGGACTTGAGAGAAGCTATGCATTAAAGTGATTCCAGCTAATATTCAAATCCAAAGAAGGACTAATACAGCTATAAGGTTTTCCGCAGAAGCAAGCGCCACCCCTAAAACTAAGTATCCAAAGAAATAACTAGTAGATAAACTTTCTTGAAACTAACTTAGAATACAATTTCTAGGACTTCTCAGTGATGAGCATACTGATACTAGCACAATCGTGATATTAAATAGGTAACTTCAGGATATGCTAGAGGCTCTAACTTTCTTAGGCCAGAATTCCTGAAAGAGTATTGAGCCTCACAAGCATGCAAAGTCTATTGTCCTTTAGAAGGTTGTATGAAGCTTTATTTTAAAGCATGAGTACTTGATAGTTGATCTAGTTATGATTTGGCAGTCGACCTAGTGTTGATTTGGCATGTTTTTTTTATATTGTGACAATGAGAGCGAATAGGTAGTGCATGAGGTTGGCTCAAAGGAAGGGTACCCTAATATGCAAATTTATGCTTTCAAAGAATAATAATGACCTTGTCTCAGAGGCTGGAAGCAAATAAAATTCGTATTATGTATTTCCTTTCTTGGTGTTTCCAAATTAAGACAGAATCGGATTGGTATAAACCTTTCGCTTGTCCCTATTCTCGGTGATTTTTGATTGGCTAAGAGCATGCGTTTTTAAAGTTATCACTCGACCCATAAACATGATTAACTTGTATCTCTCTTGAAATTAGTGGATTAACTTGTATCTCTCTTGAATTTAGTGGCACAAGAACAACTTTTTTCAAAATGCTCCAAGCAACTTGATTGCTATGGTGTCGTGGCATGCTTCTTATATTTTTCCATCAAATGTTTGTCATATGCAGGTGCTCAAGAACCAGCTGAAGGAAGTTGTTCCAACTATACAACAGTCAATATCAGAGTTGACAGAGGAAGTTGATTGTATTTCCTCCACCTTACCTCCATTACCCAGGCATAGAGCTGCCACGCCTATTCATTCTCAGAGAAGCATGCCATTGGTAATGGTCCAAAAGTATGTTTCTTTTGAAAGTTAGTTATAAGTATTTACAAATATTGCTTTGTTCATATGAAACAGGAAAGTAGCTCTGATGATGTTGCTGAGATGAGCTCAAAAATGTCTGCCTTTCAGCTTGACAAGGTGTCAGCAAGCCCCCCTGCATTAAAGCTCCCTCAACTTTTCGGTTCCACACCAAATTCTTCTGGGAGAAATGGAAATTTACAAAAGCGACAGATGTTAGCTCCTCAATTCAAAACGGAAAATCCATCAGAGAGGAATTCGGTGGACCCGCCTGTGTCTAATACTCGTCCAGATAACCTACCTCAAGGTTGGCTCACCCACTCTATCGAAGTTGAAAGCTTATATGTTTTGGATGAAATCTTATTTCACTAATCAGTAGCCCGAAGATGCAAATCAGCATTCCACTTTATTTCTGAATGTTATATCTTGCAGATAGTGATGGTTCCTATGTTCAGAACTTGAAGAGATCGGTGAGGGAAGCAGCATTGTCAGTACCATCGTGCAATTCAGAATCATCACGGGATAGTCACTCTGATGAAGGCTCGGAGCACTTTTTTTTACCACTTTCAGCTACGGGGTTCTCTCGTATCGCCCCAGAAAACAAAAGGGTTTCGGTTAGGAGTAAGAGATTGTTTGCATCTCAAGCTGAATCTTCCTTGCTTGAGGCACATACTCCTGATGGCCGTATCAGTACCAAATTTGATGATTTACCAGACGTGCTTGACGACTTGGATTCATTTCATGATTTTGATCGAGTAAATAGATTTCTCTCGGCTGCTGGTTCAAATAGTACTTCTTTCGATGCACAACAATCGTTTTATGACATTAAAGAAGATCAAGTCTTTTCCCCACAATTGCTCATGGACTCATCCTTGTTAACGGACGATGCTTTTGAAGATTTACTTGGTATGTCATCTTCCATTGATGCTCTTTGGTCTCTGCATTTCTGTTTACTATATGATTATGATTTTAGGTCGTTAGATCCCAAAGAATTGTGTATTGTCTGTGACTTGTAACTTGTTTAAGTTTACCGACTGATTTTGCTACTTAGCTATTCTTATGTGATTTCATGTGAAGAGGTTCATCAGTGTAAACAATGAAAGGATTTGTTTTTGTATTTTTCTACAGCTCCACTATCAGAAACAGAGACTGCTTTAATGGAGCACTGAGAATGAATACGAGGATTAATATCCTTGTTGAACATCTTCTGGATATGCGTGCCACGGGGCCATCATCCCAGTCTTGACTATAATTGTTGGTGTGAACCGATTTTCTCAGAATTCGTGTAATATTATGTGTTAAATTTATATTTATTCATTGTAAAATGCATTGGTCTTCTGTTTTGGATAGAAATCCCATTTTCAGCATCATGGGTTTAAAAGTAATAGAACAAGTTTGTTTCTTTCTCTCCTCTCCTTTTATAGATGCACAATAATATACTATTTAGATGAAGCCAAAAATGAAACAAAATTAGTTTTCTTGGGTCTGAATGGTTTGGACATTTTGAATAAACCGCACTAGGATGGTTGAAAGAAAATCTGGCTCCGTCTTCGTGAATAGATAGGTATTCTTTTAATATGTATTTGAAGTTTTATAAAACTGGTTTTTGTATAAGTGTATTTTTTTTAACAATATTTATATAATAAAAGTGAAGTTTCAGTAACCAAAATCCAATCTATCTTTATTCAAACATCAGCTATTATATCCAAATAATTTTGTCCATTATCATTTGATTTTTCAATATATCCAGCTATCTAAGATAGAGTTTTAGACGGAGAGATGTCATTGTTGTCATTGTTTTATAGTAGGCAAAATAGTGTAATAATAAAAGTCGTTTTTGAGTTTTGAGTTTTGGTATTGAAAATAGGAAAGATACATTTTTTTTCCTTTAGAAGGGAATCCGCAGCTGCTACTCAGAGTGCAATGAGTGCGTGCTGAGTTTGGTAAACCTTCAGTCTGACACAGTAGTCTGCAAACCAATGTTAAAAGGTAAATCACACAAGATGACAGGCTCAGCCGAGAAAACGTATCTTAAAGGACTCAAACGTATGACTTTTGGTCAGAAGCATGCCTTACTCAACCAACTCGACTATCCCAAAAGACACAAAAGATACACTTTGGTTATAACAAAAATGCCATTGTGTAACTAAAATTTAGTTAAATCGAAAATAAAGGTTAAATATGGAAATATATTTTTTTAAATGCGAAACTAGTATTAGCCCTCTTATGAACCGCAACATTATATTAAATAAAATACGAAACCAATGTGAAATCATTATTAATTTGAAATGCATTAATACGAAATGCAAAATATGTTTCAATACAAAATACGAAACCAAAAATATAAAATAGTGTTAACAAAAAGTAAAAAATGTGAAAAAATATTTTACATGTCAAAATGTGGAGCAATACTAATGCGAGTTGCAAAATACGGTTAAAATGCATAGACTTCTTTAAAAGTATTATCAGTCTAGTTTTGTTCGTTTTAGACAACAAAATTAAATAATATTTTTAAATACTTTTTATAATTTTTTTAAAATTTAAATCATAAAATAAAATAAAAAATACAAAAAAAGATGAAAAACATATTTGTTAACCTAAATATTTTTGGTTAAAAAAATTGGTTGGTATGTAATAAGATAAAAGGATGGATGTTAATTGGTAGTTAGATTTGTAATCGGATAATATAAGTAATTCATAGATATTTGATTTTTTATTTAGATTTTTGTTTTTTATACATTTTTGTGAGAGAGATATAATATCGATTTATTTGGTCTATATTAGTACGCAACCGAAATCTGATATAGACCAAATTAACCAATATTAAAAAATATATATTAATCTATTATGGTATATAATTTTTTATTTTTTATCTAAATATTATTAGGTCAATATTATACTAATTATGTGCTAAGAAGACCGCAAAATTCAGGTTAGTGTCTAGCGTTTGAGTTTGTCAATGATGTTATAATATTAAAACACCAAATTCTTTTTGAAGATATTACAAATTTGGAATTTTAATATATGTATATATATATATATATTTATGCGAAAGATACAGTCAAGGGATAAAAAAATTAAAAAAACACTTCGATCGCGAGTCTACCAGAAAGTCCAAAAGACGTCGTTCCTGCATTGATCATTCCAGATCTTGGCAAAAAAGTAAACTCCTCATTCTCATAATTGTAGAGAGAAGATAATGAGAGCTTGAACGTCTACACTTCATCCATCACGAAACAAGAGTCAAACCATAATAATTATTAAATGGCTCCTCCTATTGGGTCAACCAAACCCCCAAAATTACTCAACGGTTCTACAAGCATGTCAGCCGAACATTTTTATGTAAGTCAAGCACCCCCATTGGGCGCATAGGTCTAGTCACTTATCATCCAGAGCAACTATGCCTACCTACTTATGAACTACCCTTGATTTATCCATAAAACTAAAAAGGCGCACCATCTAACCCCTACACACATAGCCTAACTTAGACATATTCTTTATCGAGCCAAATTTTTGCTTGGCATCATCTATTTTAGCATCAGAAATCCTCAAGTGGCATTTTCATCTAAGTTCATTCATTACAAGATGGATAAGTATGATAGTAATAGAGACATTAAGCATCACAATGGATAATATATAAAAGAGATGCTCGGTTTCGGGAGAGATAAAATGTTATTTTACCGAGCATTCTCTATGAATATCAGATAACACTCTGAATTGGTTCAACCAGCTCTACCGACATACATAATTTTGATATATTATAGATATCATGCATAAACCAATATATTGGTAACAAATACATCAGTGTATATGGTGACTATACCATCCACTATACGAAAGAGTCGAACGAAAGCCTCCAAGATTACACATAAAGGTTCATTAAAAACTAGAACAATCTCGTCGTGTGGTTTCCGTAGCTTATAGGTAAGAAATATTGTTAGGACTCATATCAGAGAGCATAATGAGGAAGAAAACACTGAAATTCGATGATCTGATGGTCCAAGTAGGGGAACAAATTAAAGTTGTTGAGATAATACGTGCAAGGATCATATGAGTCCTAAATTCCTAACCTCCTTACTACCACTTTGAAAATGCCAACGATCCTTACACATTGGCTTCAGTTATGATCTCTAAGACTTTAACTGCACCTATTGTGAAACCAAGAAACAAAATAAGGACTTCCGAGGAAAATTCAATAAAAATAGCAACAACAACAACAATTGAGAGCAGAAAAATGAGGGGTTTTAGACATAATTAACAAATAAAGTGGGGATGATCTTCAATATAGCAAAGAACTTAGTCATATTTTTCAAGCCTGAGAAAATGTGGACCCCTAGGAAAATGAGAGACCATGATATATACTGTAAGTACCAAAACAACGTAGGACATTATACCCGAGACTACTGAGCATTGAAGGATGAGATGCAGAACCTCGTTGATGAAGGCAAGGCTCAAGAATTGAAGAACTTCTTAACTGAATTCAATGAGAGAGGCCTCTAACTTTGGAAGAACACCCCAAACCAACATAAAAATTTTAGACTGATGAGTGGTCTAACAAATTGATTATGGTTCGGGCGTACAACTCACTTCCTTGGGGGGGGGGGGACTCTTTGAACCAAGCCATCAAGTTAGAATTCGTTGTATCAAACAACAATGTCGAATATGAAGGTTACATGGATGAGGCTTACGCATATATATGTGTATTAGATGGTAAAACTTATGATCGATTCACAGTTTGTAGTCAATCAGGTCATGGACCAATTAGAAGAAACTAATGATTACCTCATCATGTACATGAGATAACTTGGTTGCAAAACATACAATTTGAGAAAGTAACATTTGAAGAAATACCAAAGACAAAGAGCATGCCAAATTATGCATTTTCTTCTTTGATATGTTCAGTTTTGGCACCATGGGTGGTTTTGCAAAAAAAACCTATCAGCTGCACTACACAACATAACCTTAAATTTTTATGAAACAACCAAAGTAATGATCACTGAAGATAGAGATAATTAAAAATATGGTATCCAAGTGTATATATTAAGAGTTGTACATATATAGGTGAAGGCAAAATCATCAAAATCTGAGTAACCATATATATATATGGGACACTGTACAAGTAGGGTCTCATTAGACCCTTAATTTGTTGTCTTAGCTAGAATAGTCAATTTTCATCCTAAAAAAAGATTCACGAAAGAGAAAAAAGTGCTCATTGTGGTACAAGATACTGCATAGACGAGTCATCTGACAAAATAATTCTAGTCCACTATCTTGGAATATGAAAAATCTTTGGTAAAATGTTGTGGCACATCTACATTTCACCAACTCTATCCAGATCCCAACAATACATTTCAAGATAATTGACAAGTGAATGTTGGACACTATAAGGCTCTTGCCAAATTCCTTAAGAGGTAGACAATACCTCTTTGTGACAGTGAAATATTTCTCCAAGCGAATGGAAGCAAAACTTTTGATAAAAATCCGAATAAATAAAGTTATAAATTTTTTAAAGATAAATATATGCTGTAAATATGGAATACATTAGGCAATCACCACTGACAATAGTATGTAATTCCAAAACGCTCTTTAGGTTATCTTCTGTCGAACCCAAGATATTACATAATTTTTGTCTTCATCATTTCACCTACATGAAAATAAAAAAAATGGAGGTAACAAACAAAACCATATTAGAAGACATAAAAAATATATTTAAATATATAGTTGAGAAATGTCTAGACTTCCTCCAAAAGGTTTTGTGGGTGTACCAAATTACTTAACAAACCATCAATGACGGAACCAATCTTTTTATGGTTTACAAAGTAAAATTAGTAGTGATAGCAACTATGTTTTCGTTCGGAATACCTAACTACGATGAAAAAATGAACTCTGAAGGCCAAATATCTGAGCTGGATGTAATCAAAGAGAAAGGCATAAAAGACCATATACGAGTGAAACACTAGATTAATATAATGATAAGTATATATGAATTCCAGGCTGGCTTCTGAATCTTAGAAGTAGGTGACTAAGTGCTCCGACATGTGTTCTTGCACACTAAGAACAAAATGCTTGAAATTTTTGATACGAATGATAGGACCTTACATAGTAACATCAAAGGATAAACTTGGGATTACAGACAGTTGGATGAAGAAAGAAAATATCTTCCCCAAACGTAGAACATAATTCATCTGATTTTTTACACTTCTTAAGAAGACTTATGCAACTTCGGCTATTATCTATCATTTGTAAATACTTTTTACAATTTTAGGTACACTATTTCCTACTCCTGTTGCGCTGAAGGCTTTAACAAGATACATAAGAACAATATAATAGTTTTACCATTTTATTTATATGTTTGAGTAACTTCATCTAAGTATAGTTTCAAACACCGCATGCACCCCCAACTTTTGCAACCAAATCAATGTGAGTAATTTTCTCTAAGTATAGTTTCAGATATTATAGAGAGCCCTAAGTTTCTGTAACCCATTCATTGTTTGAGTAATTTTATCTAATTATATTTTTCAAACATTTTTGGGAGCTTCACGCTCCCACAGTCGATCCATAGTTTGTGTAATTATTTTATAAGTATAGTTTTAAACAATTTTGTAAATCTTATAAGCCTTCACACCTCAAACTATTCCTACGAAACTGTACTCCTCTAGGTCTAATAGATTCACAAAAGTATTTTGCTTCATCTTCACAAATTATAGCTAAAAAAATAGTTCATCTGAAGAAACCATAAATATATTTCTCTTTCTCCTGTACAGAGTATTATCTTTCTGTTACCTTATCTACCAAGGTATATTCAATCCTATAATACTTTAAGGGTAAAAATCAATTAAAATATATCCATAATTCAAGAGTGCTCCTAGGATTCTGAAGCTTCTAACCAAGAAAAACCAACAAGCCAAAAACAAAAAAAATCAACTCGATGTGGTTAACCTGTGAACCAGAAACCAACACTTAATAGGTTTGAAAGTAATCTAAAATAGAAAGATATTAGCTTCTGCACAAGTAAAAAAAGCATAAAAAGAACAATTTTGATATATATATATATATGGTGTGGTTTATTTTGGGCTGGGGGTAGTTTGGTAAAGTGTTTTAGGAAGTTTAAAGTATTTAGTGTTTAGTGTGGATAGTAGTGAGATAATTAAGCAGCCTGCTTGTATTAAATGTTGATCACCCTCAATAAAGAGAGTGGTTGGGATATTTATACTCTTAATCAATGACCCATGGGCTAACCGGGTCAAGTTATGAAACCGGGTCAAGTTTAAGGACTCATTAGTCTTTTAAGTTGATTAGTAAGTAGCTTAGTCAAAAAGTGTTTTACATTTGTCATGTTCAGATTTTTAAGTGGGGTGTTAAGGTCCGAATTACCTCTCTCTGGATTAAGTAGTGGGTTGTGTCTGAAGTATCCGAACTCATCAATATATATCAAAATTACCCGACCATATGACGAGGTCAGTACAACAACAACAACAAATAGACAAATAAAATTATTACTTTTCATGCTCTACTTCATTGGAATAAAAAAACATGAGATATTTTAACATCAAATTTAGAAAAAAAAATCAGTTAAATCGTCCTCAGTTGAGAGAGGATCACCATTAACCGCTTCAGTCTCACCTGGAGGATGATTACCATCATCAGCCTCTACATCAATATGAGAGAGAATACTTTCACTTTTTTTCCAATACTTCAATCATTTCTACTTATTGTTTCACAAATTCTCGTTATATTTTCCATTATTGTTTTGCCACTTCGATAACTTTTTTTATGAAAAATTTGACATTTCGACAGAATTATGCAACCACAATTACGATAATTGACTTTATTACGACCAACACTCTTTGGTGGGAATAAATCCACATTATAAACATAATCATTTATAATTACTAAATTTTATACACGAAAAATATATTTATCTATCACCAATATTTGTAGGCTAAATATTAGCCCGTGACATAAAATAATCAAATTTGCCAATATTAAAAAAAAAGAAAGGACACGAATAAAACATTATTTTTGGAAAATACTCACATGTAAAATTAAAAAAACAAAAATGTAAAAAATAAAATATAAAACAAAAAATAAAAATAAAAATAAAATTTTAATATTTGTTTTTTTATCTATTTGCTTTTATATAAATTATGTAAATTTTAAATTTTGTGTTAGATTTGTCCTTTTTTTATTTCGATCAAATAAGTCGAATACTTAATTCGATCCAAATAACTGATGGTGAAAAAATATATAATAAAAATAAAAGGTTATATTCTTAACTATTTGTTTTTGGTGTTATATATGTATATATATTATATATATGTATATATATATATATATAATGTTAGTGCATTTCATCATGTATTTTATTATATACGATGATTATAATTTTGTTAAGTTTAACGTTAGTTCAACCAATTTAAATTAATGTTCTCTAATTGATAAACATAAAAAAATTAAATAAAAAAATTAAAATGATTTAAAATAATAATAAAAATATAACACTAGTATAACTTTTTAAATATTTTTTAAAAATAAAAATCGTTAAAAATCAAAGTAAATTCAAAAAATTCAAAATAAAGTAAAATAATGAGATATGGTCGTAAAATTTAAAACATATTATAAAAATTACAAACAAAACAATCACATGCATGTGAGATATTGAGATATATTTTATTAAAGAAACTAAAAAACTTAGGGTCAAGCTATATATACTCAATTCTGGTTTAAGTATACCCAATTTTGAGTATACCCAAAGGTGATCTAAGTATACCCAATTTTTTCCAAAAATACCATTTTCTAGGTATATAAGTCAATTTTTTTTACTAACTTCCATCCAACACATGTTTCCCTAAACTTTATCTCACTCCCTCACTTCTCTCACTTCTCTCTAAACTCTCAAACTCTCTTCTCTTAAAACACTCCCACCTCTCTCTAAATGTTTTTGGCGAGCCACCACTACTCCTCCTCCTTCTCCATCATGGTGAAGAATAAAAACCCACCACCACCACCTACGTAAGTTCCTTAATCTAATTTTGCAAGTTAATTTAGTTAGATTTAGGTATGAATTTAGGATTTAGGCTAGATTAAGGTATGAATTTAGGGTTTAGGTATGGATTTAGGGTAGAATTTAGGCTAGAAATTAGGGTTTAGGGGCCATTCGCACCGGTGGTGCGCCTAGGGTAGCACCATCGATGCGAATGGTTGTGCCGAGCGGCACAACCATTGTGTACCAAGCGGTACAGGGGGTCTAAGAAATTGAAAGATCGATTTATCATTACTTTTGATTTTTCTTAAAAAATTGAAATTTTTAAGAAATTTCTTTCAATTGGAAGTTCGATTTCGAATTGTAGTTTTGTTTTTTTAATTTTGCGGATTATATCATATGTTATTAATTTCGTAATGTTTTTGTATTATTCTAGGTCTGATGTCGTTGAGGAGCGACGTCTTCCTCGCTCTAGGGCGTATCCTGCGGGATCACAGGCGCCACGCCCGGGGAAGAATCTAAAGACGGTACGGGCCGTCGAAGATGAGAGGGTCCGTGATGCTAAGCGCGGACGAGATTCATTTGAGGACCCTGATACTATTCGTCTTAGGGAGGAGGAGGAGAGGATAAGGTCTGATCGGTCTTTACGCCGAATCAACCATGGAAAGAGGAAAGAAAAATCCGTAGAGATTGCAGTGGATGATAGTAGAGGTGGAGGCTCCTCACGATGCGAGACGTCACATTTACACCGATCACCACCTCCCGCTCGCAGTGCTCCATCCCCTGCGCATACTACTACATATCCACCACCTGTTAGTGAGAGGGTGGATGCCACTGGGGACCTTGAGCAGGACACCATCGATGAGTAGCATATCGATGCGATCCACACAGAGGAGTAGCGAAAGACGTTTGCATTTCTGAAATGCAACAAGATACCTCTGCTTCCTGAATACAAGGAGCACGAGGATATCACGTCTTCATTGGACAGGTAAGTACCAAATTATTAAACGTCTAGTCTAAGGTTTTACTATTATTAATTTCTGACTTAGTTTTTTATTTACAGGGTTGCACTTCATTAGGCATACATGTACATTATAATGTGCTTCGTATGTGGGACCTTAGTGCTCAACCAGAGGGGCAACGACATTTGGCGCGGACTCGTTTTGGTCCTCTCATAGCTCACTTACCTCAGTACTTCACGCACTCATTACTTGATGAGGTATTCGTTGAGCGTTGGCATCATGAGACCAACACGTTCCATTTCTCGTTCGGGGAAACGTCGATTACCCTCGACGATGTCAGCTGCATTACAGGTCTCCCTGTAGTTGGCCGAACCCTGGATTTAGTCACAACTCCATGTGATGAGGCATACAGATACTATGCTAGTATGTTAGGTTTGACAGTGGATGAGGTCCGTGCAGAGATACAGTCCACTAGAGGTGTTAGCTCCAAGGTCAAGTGGTAGCGGGAGACTTTCACCAGGGGTCGCTACATCGAGCGGACTGATGCTGAGACTATCCGCCAGGTATCACGAGCATACCTGATGTTCTTATTTGGTTGCACAATTTTTGCGGATACAAGTCAGAAAAGCGTCAAGGCTGACTATTTGTACGGGTTGGCGAATGTGGATTCTGGTTTTTGGGACATAGCGTGGGGTACGAGTGCATTAGCATTCCTGTTCTGTGGTTTGGGTGATGCTTCGAGAGCATCGAAGCATAACCTGTACGGATTTATAGTCATGCTAGATTGCTGGATTTATGACCATTTCCCCGCGTTGAGAGCCTCCGAGAACGCGGACCACGTAGCGAGGCAGCATAGGATTGTGAAGTGGCTACCAAAGCGGATTGTTGGGCAAAACATCCGCCCCAAATCGGTTGTTCGTACTCTCCTTTCAGATCAGAAGGAGACACATGTAAATGTTTAAATTTTAGTAGTCAGTAACAAATTCATACTAAGTTATGTTTTTTTAAACATTCTAAGTGTTTTACTTTTTTGGAATAGGTAATTTTTGAGCCATACGAGGATATCAGAGTCTAGTTCCCCGTGTAGGAGATCCGCACCATCATTTATCCTTTGCGGATGATGAGCACAGTCAAGGGTTACATGCCTGATCGGGTAATGCACCAGTTCGGACGAGTTCAGGATGAACCCAAACTCCCATTTGTACTCCGACCGGGTTACAAGAAGGGAGATTTGGCGAGGTACACATGGCGAGAGAGCGCATGGCTAGATTGGCGTCAACACTTGCTTTCTGAGGATCGGTTAACCGTTACCATCGCCACATATAAAAAGTCGGCGACAAACACCTACTGGAGGTACTTAGCTGAGTATGGTTGGCATACTATTAGTCCACCACCACGCACCACGGACGACAGATTGTTAGAGGTTGTTCGGTCGATTGTTACATTGCCTGTAGGCCGGGGGGGAGAGGGTGCGCTTAGGTGGAGAGATCAAGTCATGCAACTCTTCTCTCTTTGTTTATTTGTCCTCATTATTGGACTTGTTTTAGCTTTGTTATGATCTATTTTTTTCATTCACGTTGATGTTGTTTATCCATTTGTAGGATTTGTTAAACCATCGTCTTTTGTATTATGACATCTACTATTTTATTTCCATCTTTTCCTTTAGATTTGTTAAACTTTCTTTGAATGCTTATTTACAATTTCGAATCCGCAAAATACTTAACTCGTACCATTGTAACCAACCAACTTTAAAACCATAACAAAAATGGAGTTTTTTAAAAAATTAACAAAAAACGTTCTAACGGCTAAAAAAAACCTAAAACAAGATAAATGAGTGAAAACCTTAAAAAAAATTACAAGTCATTGTGCACCATTGGTACAGAGTCAGGAGTACCTATGGTGCACACTACTGCGTACCAATGGTACAACCATGTGTGCACCATGGGTACTATAGATGGCGTACCCATGGTGCACTGTACCATCGGTAAAAGGGGCACGTACCATCGGTACACAGTGAGGCGCACCGATGGTGCCTCACACTGTGTACCTATGGTGCAACCTTAATGCACCATAGGTATACAGGGTGGTGTACCGATGGTGCTATGGACTTGACACCATCGGTACACTCCACTATGCTCCATAGGTACACAGTAAGCTGTACCTATGGTGCGCAATTGGTACTTGAAATTTTTTCCCGGTATTTTTTCCCGCGTTTTTTTTTCGCGTTCTATAATTCCCGATAAAGTAATTTTACATTTTTCTATATAAAGAGGTCTAAGTTACAACACCAAACACACAAAACTTTTCTGCAAACCTAGCTGAAGTCTTTCTTCATGGGGTGGAGTGTGTTTGATGATGCTCATCTACTCAAGGCTGCGAAACACGTGAAGTTTAAAAGGCCGGACGATAATACCGATGAGTTTTTCGGTGAAGTTTTGTGTATGATGTATTTCATGTACGGAGAAATTCTACGTCTAGAAAAATTCCTCAATCTCGTACTCGTGAGGAGGTAGACACTAGGTACAGGTGTATAACTAGTGGACCGATGTTCTTGGTGTTTAACGAGCCCCCATAAGTTAGGAACGAGGCATTCGACTTGTTTGGTTTAATGATCACAGACTATTTGTCTTTAGAAATGGCAGAATATGTTCATTCTCAAATTGCCATGAAGGAGGAAACAGTGCGTATTCTCAGCGACAATGGAGGCTACAATTTTGACTAACTTTCTGTTCAATCTCAAGTTATGTACTCATGTTTTGCGAAGTTATTATTGCTTGTTTGTAACGTTTGATATTAAGTTATGAAATGATTAGTTGCTTATCGTTATAAGTTGGAAAATTTCATGAATTACGGTCAAACAACTGAAGTACAAAACAGTATGATAAAGTAAACAAAGCTCTAAACAACATCGTTTAAACAAAAGACATCAAGCGACCAAAAGACATAAATTCAATCAAAACAACATAAATCCGACCAAAAGATATAAATCGACTACTAAAATTCATCAAGATTAGTTACTTCTGGGAATGAACAAACTGGCTTTCTCCCTTCGAGCTCCGTGTATGTTTTGCAGCGACCAACTATTGGCAGCTCCCAATATGTAGCCTCTTCACTCTTCAACTTCTGCCACGTAGGATGTATGCGTGCGCAAGGGTATATGGGCTTGATTGATAGCTGTTTAATAAGACTTAAATTAGAACCAAAAATTGAGTAATACAGTTGTAAGTAATAACAAAACCATAAATCGAATGACTTACATTGACGAAGTGATTAGTATCAACAAATCCAAACCCAATTTCACATCTTTGGGCCATAATGGGGGATTTACAGCGCAGAGGTAAAATAGTTTGACTACAGTTTTGAGACCCCACGAGTGACACAAAATAAACAATACATTCGAACTTGGTTACAATCGCAATGCCCATTTCCGGTATTGTCATCCAATATTTGGGGGATGCTGGTGTGTCGTAGTAGTTTATACTTTCTGCAACCTTCAGGTACTCCTCTTTATCGTTATATATCTTGCTGTATGTGTCATAGTTATCCATCAGTTCATCGCATATTTCCTTTCGAACACCTCGCCAACATTCTTCATGACCGTACAACCCAAACGAAACTACTCTATATCCACAATGACCATCTCCTTAACATCATTTATACCCGATATAAAAGGATTGAAGTGAGTCAGAAACCAACGCAAAAAACCTTTCAGATCATATATAAGTTCTTTGAATCCACCAATGGTTGATTGTACGATGTTGCTAGCGAGCGAGGCAATGGAAGAACTGCGAGTACGAGGTACTTTAGGCACATCTGCCCGAATCGTATTTGCATTAGCAACTGCTTTACCTTTTTTAACTTTTGGTGGTTTTAAAGAGTTCATGACTGAGTCAAAACTAGCTTTATCAGCATCATCCACGTGTTCCCATTGGCATTTTTCCCGTTTAGTGGATGATGTATCGACAACTAATTTTTTTTCACTTGCGGGCGGCCTCGGTGTTTCTGCTTCTCCAATGGCTCTAGCAATGAGGATGTTTCAGGATAAACAATTTCAAACCATTTCTTGTAAATGTGTTTTATACGACTTTCGTCTAACCTTGTCCAGTGGGTGTGAAACGCTTCTAACGATGCAACTTTTCCGTTTTTACGCCACTTGCGGACCTGGTGATAGCAAGGTATACCATGGGTAGATTTTATAGCGCATATACAGACGCCATTGTGTTTAACATCCGACCTATCTTCAATAGCGATCATCTTGCTATCTTCAGCCTTCTCTACTTCGTTGAAAAATAGTTCTAACATCATGTGGGAAACCTTGTCTCGAATTTCATCAAAAAAATTGTCCGCGAACTTATGCAGCGCTATGTAACGACTCTTCTCGAACGACGACCTAATAGCAGCATGTTGGATTTTGACTAGCGAATGAACCCTTCCCCAAAATAACTCAAAGTTTAATTTGCTTGTACGTAGGTAACGCTTTAGGTTAGAATGAGCACTCTCGACACGATTAGTCGTACAATGTCCCAAATGCAAGTTATTGTTTGTCTTCCAAACAACGAATTTATCCGTGTATTTATCGAGCCACGATTTTTTAGTGTATTCAATTACAAGAGGGTAGTCTTTATAATCCAAGAGCATGTCTCGTCGGGCGTGATCGAATTCAATCTCTGATGCTGCATACACAATCTTCTTCCAAGCAGAAACAAATTTCAAATGATCACTTTTTTCGGGGAAGTATTTTCTTGTTTTCCCCTAAAACATCTGGTGCTATGTGCCATCGGCATAACATATGCGTTGTGTCTGGGAATACCACTTCTATGGCGTTCATCAATGCTAAATCTCTGCCGGTCAGGATGACACGAGGTTCTTCAATTCCGTGAACGAAATTCAACGACTTCAAACACTCTAACACCCATTTGAATTTGTTTAACTTCTCACCGGACATGAAGGCAAATGTCGCACATAAATTCAATCCGGTACATGTCACACCCACTATCTCAAATAATGGCATACCATATCGTATGACTTTATACGTACTATCCATGATCAAAATTGTTGGAAATGTCCGCAAAAGGTCAACACTGACTGGATGGGCGAAAAACATATATGTAATGACTTGTCCATCGTCTTCACCAAATTTATGCCATTCATAATAATTATGTGACTTAAGCTCCCCCAACAAGAACTGGAGTTGTGACCTACTCGCCTTCTTTAAAACCCTACTTTTCTGTCGTGCATTGTAGATGGTGCGGATAGAAGAAACATTATCTTCGTTTAGCTTCTTAACACCATTCAGTATATCTCTGGGGTTAGTACCAATGTAGATCGCTTGTTCAACATATTCCATCTCTTCATCATTCAAACGGCCAACAAAAGAAGGACCGTCTAGCTATTTTGAACTCTCGTGGTTATGAATACCACATTTCACTTCTAACTTCCATTGATCTGGTTCCACTATTAACCAAAAAAGCTCAAATGGGCAGCCAATCTTTTTGGTTACTGTAGACTTGCGTTTACAGTCTTTCTCAGCTACTCTTGGAGTATACTTTCCCGACCTCTCACACTGGAAAAACATCCTAGGACTTTTTCTACTATTTACTTTGTCGCGCCGACTTATGTTAATAACCAAACCATGGCGTTTTCCTATCTTCGTCAACCACTTAATCAACGCTTCTTGTGTATAGAACTCGGTAGTGAAGAACAAATGACTGTAGTCAGTAGCAAAAGCTTCCTCAGTCCCATGGGCGACATCCGTCCCCTGTTTCACAACACCAAATCACAATAAGCAATCAGGTATAATTAAAAACGAAAAAAAAACCTTGATTTTTTCGGAAACTTTGCGCGAA
The DNA here is from genome assembly GCA_036936605.1 of Limnanthes douglasii subsp. nivea. Classification (NCBI taxonomy): domain Eukaryota; kingdom Viridiplantae; phylum Streptophyta; class Magnoliopsida; order Brassicales; family Limnanthaceae; genus Limnanthes; species Limnanthes douglasii. Next base: position 241,286,038 of record JAUPFV010000005.1, on the reverse strand, counting down.
CCAAAGGTTAAGAGACCTAGAACCGACCTTACACGAGCAGATGCACCACCGGTTCAAGGCCACAGATCGGTGGTACTGAGGCCTCAGCACCATCGGTTCCTGGCCTTGGAACCGGTGGTGCGTAGGTCACGCACGACCGGTTCTAAGGCCCAGAACCGGCCGTGCGTGACCTACGCACCATCGGTTCCATGGCCAGGAACCGATGGTGCTGAGGCTACCGGGCCAATTGCTACCTTTTTCGGTGATGGTGGCTGCTTCTCAGACGACTCCAACTCTTTTTCCGGCGACATTTCATCATTTCATTTCTCCGGCGACATCAACTCCTCCACGCTAATCCCTAGTTCTAGGTGAGTCATGATCGATTTTGTGTTTTTCTTTAGAATGAGGTAGAATGTTCTTGATTTTATTTTGAAGTTTGAACTTGGTTTCAAAGATTTTAAGAAAACTAGACTATTTTGATGATAAATTCACTAAAGAAGAGTGTTTGTTTGGGTATAGATAGCAAAATAGGTTATTTGGTGAATTCGGTAAACTTAGGATACATTTAGTAGTTTTTTTACTTAATGACAGTTTCAAGATTAATTGAATTGTCGAAGGTAACTTGGTCAAAATAAAGTCAAACTAAAGTCAAAGGAGGATTTTGGGTATACTTAAACCAGAATTGGATATATATATATAGCCATACCCAAAAACTTAACACATCGGCATATATAAACTAAACAATAAAAGGCTAGATTAAATTAAATGAAGATAATGTTAATATTAACCAACAATGTATATGCGAGATGTATTATTATAATTTAATTATTTAAATGATATTTATATCGAAATAATGAGTTCAAGATTTACTATTTTTTCTTTTATCCAAAATACTGAGTTTTAGTTACCTTTTTGTTTATACCAAAATCTGTTAGAATACAAAATTGACAACTAATTTTTACATATTAAGTTAAAATTAATTGTTTTTCAATATATATTTTAAACATTTATAGACGTAATTAAATTTTATTGTGAATGGTTCGAGATCTGTCACTCTTTTAAAAAATAATTTTTTTGCTTTATAATTTTTTCATACCTTGTTTAATGTTTATGATATTTATTGTGGTTGTTAGTTTGTCGATTTATGAAGATAAACATAAAATATAATTTCAAATGACTTTTTTAAATATCCGTATAATAGACAATAACATAATATCTAAAGATAAGAAAACATCAAATACATCTCTCACTTGTCTGTATAAAAATATCATATCCTAATAGTGTTTATAATGCATTACTTATTTTCTGGAGCAACATCTTTGGATATCGCTTATTGTACGAGTCGGCAACCCTCATACACTTCGCAGACATGTTATTTTTGTGTATCACAGGGAACTGGTTCAACCACGGTATATTTTTTGACATATATATATAACATACCAAAAACTTATCATATTAAAGTCATTGTAGTATGGGTTTGTAGTATCAATGTCCAAACCTTTGACCATCATCACACCTCTCTAGTCTAATGGTAAAAGGTGTTATACCGAACTCAATCAAACCAAATCGCTCCAACCTGCATACATGTTGATCCTTCTACCTTCATAACAATTTCATTCCTCAAAGGACCCGTAACAATAGATATGGCCAAAGTTTTGAACTATGCAGCCGAACAGTACAATTTAATATTCTCTATGTACCTAATAACATAGTCACATCATGGTATATCCTCGAATGGAATTATCATATGGACATACTTGTACGGGTGGAAAAAAAGGAAAATACAAAATAACTTCTTATCAAACAATAAAAATTTATATAATAAGAATCATATCAAATATGCACACCGTATCAATTGAGAAACGTTCGACAACAATTCGTTTTATTTGAAGATCATCAATGAATAATTCTAATTGGGTCCCTAAACTCATTGTAGCCTACATGCCGATATGCGACATAAATACTGCATAACCTACCATTGCAATGGTTGCAAATTGCGAAAATGATCTTATATCCAATATTCAAGTAAGACAATGAAGTCATTCATATTTTTATATCATATATGCATGTCGAGTGTAACGTACTATACAAATCTACCGAAATATGCATCCTTCATGCACATTGATCCAATATCCCTAAGTGGTTAACGTTGCTGGATATAAAATAAGAGACACTCATGCATAATTTTATATATCAGTGGGCGACCTTAATTTCCCATAGTAACAATAAGTGAATAAATCCTCCTTTAACCATTATATCCTAAGCTCAATAGCTTTATAAAAAATAAGATCATATTTGGCTATGAAAGGGGGAAACTGAGTAACTACAAAACCATTGCATTATTTCAATTATTTATTTTTCTTACCACCTAGGACGACAAGTATCCAGACTGGTAGACTTGTAATATTGATCACATATCCTGGAGGATAAATAAAAAATATTGCTTTTGGGATCACATCTTTTAATTAACGCGTCTACCAGTAGGCTATTCGGGTGTCACGCATAACCCGTCCAATATTGGTCCAAAACACGTTTTCACAACTTCATGGATATATTGTTAGTTAGTCAAGTCCTATTTGAGCAAATTTTTTTAGACATTATGAAAGATAAAATATGTGTCTATGAATCTCTCATATAAAGAAACAAATATATAGTTAGCATAATTTTTTATAAGAGTTTCTTATATACTTACAAGGACATGATATGCATGGTAAGCTATGCAATTCAAGAGTCCATTGCATAATTTCAGAATATAAAAGAATCTTGATCAAAATGCCAAGACTTTCAGGTCTATGGTTGGTTCATCATTATTGAGGTCCATTGTTTGTTCATCCTCCTCCAAAGATGATTTCCTAGACTTTGGCTCTGGCATAGGAGGTGTTGAAAGTTCTCTGGTCACCTGTCGTCGGTATAATCTAACGAAGTCGTTGTAGTTTTGATCGTGTGGAACTCCTCGATGTATTTCTCAGTGGTATCATATGTTATAATAAGATGAACATAAAGCAATAAAATCAAGAAATAACATCAATATAACCAAAACACAACTAATATTCATCCGAAAGACGAAAATTTGAATTTTAAATGCAATTTTAGCTTTGCGGATTTCAACCCCCTCGATTGAAATATAACATGCAAGTCTGCAATAAAATACCAACTATTTGGACAATAAATCTTAAATCCAGAAACTTCAAATCCATCATAAAAATCACCAATCCAAACTTAAAATTATAAATAAAACATCGAATAAAAACTAAATGTAATCTAAAACGGAGTTAAACCACTAAAATAAAAATAAAAATATATAGTTTTCATATATGTTTCAAACTTCAATTAAAAAATGAATATACATTCAACTAATTAATGATGGAATCACTCTTCTTAATTGAATCGAAATAAAAGAAAACTAAAATCGAAATAAAAATGTTTTAGGGTCTTATTTTAAAAGTATAAAAATAGTGTTGGATTTAAAAATAAAATTTAAACAATTATTATAATTTTTAAATAACATTTTTAAAAATTTCACGAATCTAATATATAATTTTTCTGACTAGGATTGATATAACAAACCAAAGAATTATTTATATATGTTAGTCTAAAATTTTAATACAAAGAGGAATGTTATACCTCATATGAGATTATCACGTCATTCGTTGCAAGACTTCTTTGCAACATATAACACCTCGTAGGTGATTTCTTTTATTCACATATGTTGTTATTTTTTTGGATCTCCTCATCTCTAGTTATTGCTACTCTTTCTTGAACTTTATTGGATTTTTTAATATTTTTCGTTAAGATATCGTATTAATTAAAGATCTTGAAGAGTATATTCTTTTATATTTGCATTGTTTTAAGCGATGTTTTGTTTTTTAACAATTCATGTGACTCTTTTAAAAATGAATGCTCCTTTTTCATCTCTACCAATTTATATTTAGCAGACCCATTCATTCTTCGAACTCAAAGGGAGAAGAGGAGAACAAACTATTAAGGATTTTGGGTCAATATATTGGGCTGAATCCACAAACTCTCTTGGGGAGGATAATATATCATAAAGAGTAGACTATTGGATATGAGTATCATTCGTTCTCTTTTATGAAGCTAGTTTGAGATTCGTTTTATGTTCATAGGGGTTGGATATTTGGGAATATCAAAAATCACAACACCATTATCGGTAGATGAAGTATGCCTTCCGTCTCTTTAGTTATGATCTTTTGAAGTTTGATATGGAGTTTTTCCTTGCCTATTTTTTTGGTGTTATACTTTCGATCTTTTGTTTTCTCAGTTGTCACGTACATTTGTAACACTTTGTTTTTTTGGAAGAGAGTTCTTTCCTTTAAAGTGATGAGTAATTCTAGTAATTTTTCATCTTTAATATTGGGATGTTCCCTAAGTTATTTTATAACGTTGGAGTCCGTGATAAGGGTTACGTTTGGTATGTCATCCTACTAATATTATAAATTAATATTCCTTTAAGTTTCCAAAAACCTAAGATAAAACGATTTTATCTGGTAAAATTACTTTAATCTTTTTTTTTATGTTAAGTTTTACAACAACAACATATAACTTATACAAAAGCTCGTCACCTAGAGAATGATTACCATTACTTTTTATAACTAAGAAGGCTCTGCAAAAGTAAAAGTAATGAAGTATAAAGTTAAAATATAAACGAGGAAACTAAATTAGAAGATGTGATGATTGGACTATCAATTAACACTAACATAGAAAAAATATATTTTCATACATGTTTTGAGTATACAAATTTAACGACATGGATGGACGTCAAGGATAGTGAAATAATAAAAAGAAATTTTGATACTTTCATATAATTTCTTTGTATGCGGTGGTATGCAAACAAATATCTTCAGGATGACTAAGTCTGTTATTGAGCTATTTAAAGATCTCCACCTATTTTGGAATAGATCAGATGGATATATATATATATATATATATATATATATGTATATATTTAAAAAATTCTTAAAATTTAGGGTGGATGAGAAACCAAATTCCCAAATTCAGAGTACTGTAGAAAAATCAAATATGTCATAATTTGTGTTAATTAGAAGATCTTAATATTCATGTAGATGAAGTAAAACATTTTTTAAACTACCTCATTATTGACAGATCAAGTATTTTTTATCTTTATCATGATATACGTATGGTTGAAAATTTAAAAAAAATCAAAACCAATCATTGATATGGGTATTTTTTTAGTTCTTTTGAAGTACCCCGAGTGGCTACAATTGATAAAACATATTGCCTTAAATTACCAAAAGATGATGCATTAACATGATTAACATATTCAGGCGTAGTAGACGAGACTTCATCATGTACAAATTTTATTTGAGTAGTTAATCATATTTTATCTTTGAGCAATATCATGTGATTAATAAAAGAAAGACTATCAGTTTGGTTTTTATCATAAGATGTCTATGTATCATTACTAAAATAACTACTTAAACAACTATCTAAGTCATTGAACTGATGAGATGTATGATCGTTATGCGAATCTGATTGGACAACCGACATATTACACGAACAAAGCTTATTTAATGATTCGCGATTTTTACATTTCATACTATTGTAACTAAGAAGTAAATGGTAATAGTATGAGGAGTATACCCTGATAATGAACAAATTATTTGACCCGCGAGTCGGATTGATAACCCCTGATTCAGAATGATAAACTATTCGACATGAATTCACTTCGTAGTACTAATCTAATAAATATGTAATATTAAGGGTAACTTATGTGATAAAGAATAAATATGTTTAATGTTAGTAAATATAATATCATAAACTAGTCCATTATGGGTTATTCATATACGCTTATTAGTTATGTAAGTCATATAGTCTAAAATGTCTAATATCACTATATAAATCCTTTTTAAAGCTAAAGAAGCGTTAATGTAATTCAACAACTTTTCTCTGAAAATCTTTTTTTCTCTCTAAAACATGAATACTTAACCTTATCTCTCTAAACATTTGTGTAACTTTGCTCGTGAATAATTTTACATAAGTCCCTTAAAATATCTTTAGAAATATCAGTGGTGACCACAATGAGAGCCTAGATAGTTACCCATATAAAAACATCCAAAACCATTTATGTGCTAGGCTTGTCTTCAGAATCTAGCGAGAGATTGATTCTGAGATGAATGCGGATCCTATGATTGTTACCGAATGAATCATAGTCGTATAAGGGTATGATCAGTTAGCTTAAGATGCTCAACCCCAGCCTCGGAACGAAGAGCAACAAGAATAGTTGATCTTGAAAGATCATCGAGATTAATTAAATGAGAAAATTATTGCGTTAAATTCAAAAAAAAATCAATAGTAAATATACAAAAAGGTATGTTCGGAAATCCATAAAAAGTTAGAGAATAAGAGGGTTTCAAAGGAGAGTACTTCGAGTTCATTTTTTTGCGAAACCAGGAAAGGTACCAAAGAATGCAGTTTCAGTCAAACAGAAACCATTATTCCTGAAGAAATAAGCAAAATACACGATATCACTATATTCGTTTGGACTCTAATGATTATTCAATTTCCGATTGAGAGGGGATTTCTTCTTCTATGGATATAGATTGTTGCTACGGAAAGAAAAAAATGTTATTGTGGTAAGTGTCATCCGAAGAGGTGTTCCAGTCAATATCAAGGTTTGAAACGGGAGCGAAAACCAAGAAAACAACCTGGCTCCTCAGATAAGCAGGATCATTCGTAAAGTAAGGATATAATGGCAGCACACGAGAGGCCAGACAATAAAAAACTATGGTACGGATCTAAGAAAGTCATGATCGATTTAAAGGAGTTTTAGAGAACCATAATTTTTATTACCAAGCTAACAAACAATTGTGAATCCGTCTGAACATGGTCCTTATACAACAATTAATAAAAGCCACCATTATAGTAAGGGGCATAACTTGAGGTAGTTTTCCTTATCTGTAGAAATTCTCTCCAGAAATGTAACAAATAGATTTGATATATCCAAAACGGAGAAGTTTGATGGGAGTAGAGATCCAGATATTTATCTAGAGCAGTTTAAAAACTTTATGATGAATTATGACGATGACAATAAGTTGTTATGTCGAGATTTTTCTCAGACCTTCAAAGACATCGTTATAAATTGGTACAATGGGTTCTCAAGTATCTATAAAAATATTGATATGTTTTGGAAAACATTTAGAAGACAAGTTTTGAGAAGTAAAAATATACGGAGGAATGAAGACAAAATAATCCAGCATCGACAGTTGGTTGGGGAAAGTTTGAAAGATTACACTAAGCTCTTCATTAATACGAATAATATCCTGGATGATTGCTATGAGAAAGTATATGTCACTTCTTTCAGACAAGGGTTTCTTCTTAGATATTTAACTGATGAGGTTGCCATGAAAAAAACATTAACTTTCGGGGTTCTGCTAGCTCAGATCGAGGAATTGATTAAAGTGGAAGAATATAAGAGATTAAAATCGACCCTCCTACCAAGAAAATTTTAACAGTTGCCTACCTCGGTTTACCAACAATCAACTGCCTCAATTTATTAATAACAATAGAACCAAATTTTTCATCCCCAGAAAGTGACTACATTCTAGTGAATAGTGCAAATCAAATTCCTCATTGACGTATGGTAGATTAACAACCCCAAGGTCAGCAATACATGCCTAGAACAAATTATTGGGCTCGACCCAATAGGTAGGCAAAATTGACAAATGAACGTTGCTACTATTTTTGAGGAGATGCAGAATTTTGTTCAATTTAACTCCTGATTCAAATTCCAATAGGAGGACAACATAACCATTTTTAAAAACATAATAATACAGGCCATGGTGCAAGGGATTGTGTAGCTTTTAAGCAATAAATCCAATCCCTGATTGAGAACGGGAAGCGAACGCTATTTGTTAAGGTACAATCAATGGGTCGACAGTAGGCACCAATGGGTAATTAGGCATCTGCCCAGAGGGAGGTAATCAAGCTTGCACCAAGTGCATTGGTCATAACGAAACACTATAATGAGTTTGATATGGATATGAAAGATCTAGATCGTAATACTAACCGAAGGAGTATTGTCGTAATTGACGAACCCAAAACTGAGGGGAAGGTCAAACATTTGTGCAAATTTTCCTAATCATTGACTATTTTTATAGTGATATTGTATCGGTAACCTCGAGGTACTCATAAAAGAGGCATGTTGTAAGTTTAGTAATGCATTTAGAAGAAAGAATGTCAAGCCACTTGTACCAAGATCTGTTGTTTTTTATTCTTTTTAATGATGATGATTGACGAGAGGTTGCTGGACCTCATAAAGAAGTTGTAGTAATTAGAGCAGCTCTTGAGGGAATTACTATACGAAAGAGCCTAATTGATACATGAAGCTCAACAAACATCATCTTCCTGTCCACTTATGAGAAAATAGAGCACTATCATGTCATATTCCGATCAGATGGAACAATAGTGGGGTTCATTAGGATCACTTTAAATGTCATTGGAGAATTTGATGGGGATTTATTTCTGGGTCGAAGGCCTTTAAAAAAAAGGGTAACATTACTTTTTATTGTGCTGGGTCAACCTACTTCGTATAATACATTTTTTGGCAGGTCGTAGTTATCAAGAATGCTCGCTATTGCCTCAACTGTCCACTAGTGCTTATAGTATATGATCAGAATTCACGTGGGAGTTGTATATAGGATTGTTTTGTTATTTTCTGGCTACTACATACAACTTCCACATGATTTCTGATCATATACTATAAACACTAGTGGACACCTGACCCGGCACCCAAGACAATAAAAAATACTAAACAAAGAGAGGTTATAATGAGGTGTCTATATAGTCGGCTAATATAAATATTTTTACCTTATATATTATTATCTCGCTCTCAATCTCTTTAGGTATTTTTGACCCATCATTTAAAAGGTTCTAACGCTATTTGGTCACGTATTAAAAGGTTCCAACACTAGTTTGTCATATTTAGAAGGTTTAGACACTAGCTGGTCACATTGAAAACGTTTCAACACTTGTTGGTCATATTTAAAAGTTTCTAATATTAGTTGGTTACATTTATAAGGTTCCAACATTACTTGGTCAGTTCTAATGAATGCTCCGATGACCGGTTGGGTATTGATCACCTTCAACTAGGAAATTCATGATTGAAAAATAAAAAATTCATATGAAGACATGAAACAAAATGAATAATAAGAACTTAAATTTATAAATTTCGAATATAAGCACAAAATTCCTTTGCCGACCAAAGACTTATAATTCTCAAAGATAAAAAAAATAAGATTAAAAAAAGGTTACAACATTGGCCAAAAGAGGATATTACTTAACGCCTTGAAATTTATCTTCATTAGCTTGATCATTGGCTGTTTGGCCCTCATCCTCAGGATTTTATGGCTAAAGATTTTCCTCAGAACTTTTGTCTTCAGATTCTTCATCCTCAAAATCTCATCTCCGCTCTCAGAATCTAATGTTTCTTCTAGCTCTTTGAATGAGAGTTCAGCAAGACGTTCCGCCTCATGAACCATTTTCAAAAATAAAACAAGGCTTAACTCTAGAAATAATTTGTGGAAGTTGAAAACTAGACCAGATGTGACCTTAGTATCCCTCCGGCCTAGAGAGATTATGCACTATTCGACATAAGCATCAACCGCAACCTCCTTGTTTCAATCGCTTGATTCTTTACCAAAGTCAACTTCTCGAGGAGTTTTGCGTTATCTTCTTTGGTTTTCTTAATAATTGTTTTTATTCATATACCATCTTGCGTAAGGCATCTATATGGCATACATTTTCCTTTTCGGCCTCCTAATATTTATGAGCCTGTTCTTTCAACGAGGACTCTAACACGGCACTCTTAGCCTTAAAAACATATTTTTGATCTACAAGCTCTTTTTCAACAGCTTTGACCCAACATCCTTGGTGATAAGCGCACGATCTCTGCTCCGAGGTGGGTTTTCGACGACACTCATATTTTTCTTGCAGGAAAGGCATGGTATTTTTAAGCTCTGCTGCCTCACATTACAATTTGGAAATAAGCTTGACAAGATGATGTAAATTAACCACATAAGAGTCTGACTCCATAAACTGAAGAGAATTCCTTATTTTAGTTTGAATGTCAAACTCCTGTCTACTCCCCTATGGAAAACTTAGTGAGAAATCCTTTAAATTGTGACCCCCAAGAACCATTTGATCATCCACCGGAAGAAGCGAGGATTGGTTTTCCTTTACTTGAGTATCATAACGGTCAAGCATATCAGTGATTGTGGATCGAGTCATCGCATGAATAATTTACTGACTGGTCTTAGACTTCTTCTTTTTCAATCTTTTATTCTTTTTGTCTTTTTTATTTTTTGATACATGAGATTATTTATTTCTTTTCAAGGGTGGAGAATTTTCTTGTGTTTGAGTAGTAGTTGGCTTGGTTGCTTCCTATGCTACTTTATCAGTCTGTCTCTCTTCCGCGATGCTTGTAGTTTGTTTTTTTGACATCAAATCACTAGTAGCATCTTTCTTAACCCTATGGTTTGGGGCACTTTTCATGGAAGAAAGATAAAAACTGGGCATCGGGGGCCTCCAGGCTCTTAAGAACATCTGACGCATAAGGTGGAATCACCAATTGGTCCCAAGATGGATTGAGCTCTAATTTTGTGCACCAGAAATGACTCTGAACCAAGTTTTCTGGAGTGAAGCACTTGTGGAACCCATTCAACCATATAGTTTTGGCCCACTAGTGTAATTTCTTAAAAATCTTTTCGGAATCTTTCAAGTGCTACTGTTGGGGCCTGGAGATCAGTACAAAAAGAAGGGAAATATAATCTTTAGCAATAAACGTTAATAACAGATACAGTTTTGATTGGGAGAAATATAAATTTACGAGTGCTTTATCACTTATTTGGGATTCGACTCAGATATTCTTCTTTAATATTTTCTTCCCATTCTTCCAACAACTACTGATAAAGAAGAATTTATGCTTCCAAGTCTTTTCAACCTCAAGTGGATCGATAACCACTTTATACTCGTTCCCCAGAGTAATAAAGTCAAAAATAATACGAGGATTCCTTGACATATAGATTATCACCACGAATAGCTCCACCAACATATGAATCTAGACAATTTTGACGCACCGATTCACGACATCAAATTAAACGAAGTGTTAGGACTTTCATGACTTAGGAATATACCAACTCAAAATATTGAATTATTTCAGGGTCTAGTAGGAACCAGAGCCCCCAGTTTAGCAAATCATGGCAAATGACCAATGTTTTTTGTACAAGGGATATAATAGGCTCTCTTGCCTTTCATAGGCGTATCTCCATTGAGCTCATAATTCCCCATCGCGCCCGACGATCTGATTCTTCCTCTTTAAACTAATAATTATACTTGATCTCATGAAGATCAGTCAAGTACTTATTCTCAACACAGTGGAGGTTGGACCCTACAACCTTAGCTATTACAAGAGGGATCTCGACTTCTGCTCTTTTATTTTTACCACTTTTTGGCTTCAACATCCTCCATGGTTTATACTTCGGGATATGTGCTTCCTTTTCAAAGTCACCTCTTGTTTGGCCAGAGACACCATTCATTGACCCCATATCAGTGCACTCTTCTGCCTGCCTCTCTGGATCATCAATGAACCGCATCGAGTTGTCTATGAAAGTTAGTAATCTTATTTGAGACCCCTCCGGGATTGTAACTTGAGAGGCAGGAGTCCTTTTGGCAATGATAATACTACACATAGCCGATTGCTCTAGGAGTGCAGTATTAGGCTGCATGAGTCATTTTTTTCTTTTCCTTTCTCTTTTCCTAATGATCAGAAGAATTCTTCTTTTTATCCGGAGTCATCCACGATTCTTCAAAAGATAACTCTATTCGTTGTCTAAACACCCCATCGTAATAAAACGTGGTTAACGTTCGATGCGCTCGTTTGCTTGAAATTATTTTGGTCTGAAAGTGTAAGTTTTTTACACTGCAAGTTGAATAGAAAGAACATTTTAGGATGGGGGATTAACCCATTCAGATTATCTCTTACTAATAAACTTACCTCTATAGTCAAATACATGAACAATCGTCTTTGTTTAGAAGTCCAACAACTCTTATTGCTTTTTTTCTTACCTTGAGCTTTTTGGACATAGATTACCAATCGTCTAGAAACGTTGCCGATACAAAATCTATAACTCAAAAGATGATATGTAATATCAGGGAGTGAGAAAGGATCAGGTTGTTACCAGAGAAAATTTTGTGATGGTGATTGGGCTGAAAAGTAGGGTTTAGAGTGGGTGAAAATGGGAGCTAAGAAATCTACATTGTCGATTGGAGAGATGGGTGACATATTTATAGTAAAAGATGGTGAAGCCCAACATAGATTTCTCATATGCCTAGGGGATACTAGATTTGCGGAGTGAAAATATCACCTCTAACGGATATATGCGTGTGAAAGTGGAATGGTGTCTTCGCCACTTCATCACACTTTACCATTAAAGATCTAGTTCTGGGGTCGAATACTTCCATGACACGTGTACATGAGACTAGTCATCTCCAAAGCGATGATGATCAGAAGCAAGACAACCCATCTAGAGTTAATTTAGATCAACTGGTGTTGGCTATAATCTGAAGCACGAGTATGATTAAGTCCGAATAAGTACCATAGTTAGTCATCCCAAAAGATTTTCGCAAGGACCAGGGGTACTGACAAGGGTCAAATTATCTGACCTGCAACTCGGACTGATAAACTACTAGACCTTAATTTAATTTGTAGTACAAATCTAATAAATGTGTAATATTAAGGGTACTTTATATAAAAAAAATTAAGTATGTTCAATGTTAGTGAATTAATAGGATTGAATATCCCATCATGAGTTATTCATGTAGTCCTATTAACTATGTAAGCCCATATAGTCCAAAAGGCCCAATATCACTATATACAACCTTTTTAAGCTTAAGAAGAGTTAATCCAATTATATTAATTTCTTCTAAAAATCACTTTCTCTCTCTTAAACATTACTACTTATGCTTATCTCTCTAAAAATTTATGTAACTTTGCTTATCATCAATTTTAAACAAGTGTGTTTCATATATCTTTGGAAACATCATACATGTCTGAGATATTCGTTTGGTGATCTTACAAAAGCGATGCGTTGTTCCAGACAACTATACTTGACTAGCAGTAGTATTTTCCACACAAGTTTAAAGGACGAGATACTTCATCTTCTTATAGATATTTAGAAAGAGAAAAATTCTAGAGCTATAAGTTATGGAATATATGACCTGAAAATAAAATAATGGATTTTTTTTTCTATTTATACATCGTCGATTACATCTCCATCGTTGATATAAAAATGTAATCAATGGTTCATAAGTCATATAGTTTAGTTACAGACCATGAAGATGAAAAGTCTATAATGTCACATCAACAAACCACTCATTTTTAGTCGTTGGTTTGCGCTACCATCATGCAGTCTGCATGTAAGATATAACTTTAAACAATGTGGTTATTTAATTTGAATTTATGTAATTTTAAATTGATATCATCTCACACTGGTAGCATAAAGAAGCCCGGATAAGAGCATATCCGACTAGGGGGTCTATATCCTTAATAGAGAAGTACGACTTCGTAATAACAATATGATGTAGTATTGGTTATGGAAGCACTAAAGGTTATTATACATGTATTATGAATGATTAGGTATCCCTTGAAAATGAGTTAGACAAACTAATGAACCCTTGAAAATGAGTTAGACAAACTAATGAACACCTGATGGACGAGACAAGGAATATTTAATAAGATCAAGAGATGAACGAAATATACTTTGTAGAATAGTTGTTAAGAGTTCAGCACTACCTGATCGATGAGACAAAAACAGTCTCACAAAAAAAATAAAGGACAATGCATGCTTTCTATAATACTTATTAGAAGATTATAGGTTTATGATAAGATTGTAAAATCTAAACAATTATAGGATAAATTAATAATTATCCAGAATTAAAGTGTATGGACGATTGTCACATATTTTATTTGATAAATATCATATATTATTATTGACATAAAGTTTTACAATTCATTTAAAGATAAAAAAATATTGTAAATGAGAGAATTTATGAAAGATTTCGTGTTTCTTTCCTTACTTGATTTGTTTAGTTTTTAGAACCCATTATATTTAATATTGAGAAGGTATTTTCACGAGTATTTGAATTATGTTTAAAACATAGTTCATATTTTGATTTAATTTGTTCGTTTGGGTTTAGTTTATATAATAATAGGTAAAAAAGTGAGTTAATTATTTTTTGAATTTATTATTATAAACTATTTTTTTGGGTAAATGTGGGTGTATATATATATATGTACAAGGTTACAATCGTCTAGAGAGTCATATGATCTCTCAAGTGAGTACAATTCAGGGTAGCAATGTACCTAAAAGAAAAAGACATGTCCAAGAGTGCCTTGATAAAGGTCTAGAACACTTGCCTCTTTAAAAAACCTTAACCACCCGTTGGGTAAAAACCCGGTCTAAGGAAAAAGAGTACAAGTCTCCAGGCCGACACTAATGGACTATTACATAGAAAATCCGAAAAACTGAGTGTATCAATGAAAAAAGACTCTAACATGTGAGTCGATAATGCGGATATAATCTAGATAAAATCTTCAAGGTCATGAGAGTGATTCGGATAACGATGGTGTCTTGAGTCACGGTCTCTTCATCAAACACAAGGCGGTTGCGGGCGCACCAAATCTCGAAAACAGTGGCTTGGAAGGCAAGATTGATGGCGCGGGATCGGTAGCATGTTCCTCGATGCTCCTTCCTAATCCATTTGTGTGCACTATCAAGCGTTGTCATTTCTCGAGTAATCCCCAGCCATGATCGGATACGACTCCAGATTTCCTTAGTGAACCTGCAAGCAAAGAAAAGATGGGCACCAGACTCATCTGAGTGCGTGCAAAATGGGCAGCTGATGTTAGGCAAGTCCATGTAGTGGAGAGTGTCTTTCGTGGCAAGGCGACGATTGAAGGCTAGCCAGACGGTGAAAGAAAACTTATGTGGGATGAATCTCTTCCATAACTTTGATAGATTTGGGCATGCCTCACTTTTTGTTCTCATGGCTTCGTAGACACGTCTAGTAATTAGCTTTCCACCCAAAGTACAGCTTTCAAGACCCAGAATGACACTATCTCGACCCCCAAATATCTGTATCCAAGAGTCTCTAATATCAAGAAGCTTCCGAACAAGATAATGTATAATGTATATATATGGAATAATGTTTGTCTCTTGTAAGTATAATGTATATAAAGAAGGGCCATACTATACATACCCAAAGCGAGTGTAAGTTTATCCAATTTTGAGTTTACCCATATTTGGTATAAGTGCATATTGTTTTGGACCAAACTACCATTGTTGGAGTATTTAAGTAGTTTTGTTCTACTATTTTCTCTCTAACTTATCCCTACAATACGGCGAAAAAACAATCCGGCGTGCTCCTCCTCTTCCTTCACCGCTCCTCCTCCACCACCACTAATGTAATTTTTTATATTTTTTTAATGTTTAGTAGGTTGATTCTTGGATGTTTTTAGGTTGGATTTTGTTGATTTTTTCATGTTTTGAGTGAATTTTATAGGTTAGATTTAGTATTTGAGAAATAAGTTCAAATTTAATGGTTATTGTAGGTTAGATTTTGGGTTTTGGAGGCTGATTTCGGCCGTTTTTCAAAACCTATATTTTTAATAAAATAACGTACGAAAATTTAATTTTTTTAATTTTTTTTTGTCTAAGTTTTTATCTATTTTATGGTTATAATAATTTTTTTAAATGTTAATTGTTTATTTATATTTGTGACTAACCTTATTTAATTTTTTTCAGCATATTGATTTTGTTTTTATTCAATTTTTAATATTTGTTTATTATATTATTTATTTAATGTTTATTATTTATTGACTAAGATCCTCTGATACCAAACAAATATCTGATTTTTTTGGTTTTTCGCAGTTTTCATCGAAAGATCATTTTTATCTTTAAAAAATATATTCATGTATTTATTTTCTAATCATTTATGCATTTGAAATCTATTTTACATGAATTCCTTTTCTTAATGAATTTTAATTATTTTTTTATTCAATTTATTCCCATTCAAGTTAAGAATTCATTTAACTAGTCAATTATATGTTTTTTAAATCTAAATTTTATTATCTTAAAATATCATAATAATGAGTACATAAATACACAAACTAAATAATGAGATAAGTTACAAAAATTCAATTTTTTTAAATCAACCAAGTTAAAATAATAATTATAAAAAAAATTAGGTCAATTATAATAAACTTTATTAATTTCTAATATAATAATTATATTTGAACATTAAATTAATATAAATATTAATGTCACCCCAATTATCTTAAACTCTGAATTTTAATAGACACAAGAATATTTTTAAAATATAAATTTTAATAGACACGATATATAAATTTTAATTTAATTAATAAATCATCATAATATTTCTATAAATATGTATAGTAGCGAAACATACATTTTTTTATATAGTATCGTAAATAATAATTATATTTACACTTCAATTTTTTTCTAAATATGAACTTATTTTCTTCTTAAAATCTCATAATTTTACACTTTGAGCATAGTCGTACCGATATTTTCTAAACAAAAATTTACAAAAATTGGTCGACATCGAATTTCAAAAACACAAATCAAAGTTAGTAAATATCTTTATAGAAAAAGAAAACAAGAACGTGGTTACCTTTTCCAGAACCTCATCTTCCGGCGAGATAAACTCCTCTTTCATCTCCGACGATCCCTAATTCGGGTTTATTCATGTTTGATTTTGTGTTTTTTGTAGAAGAAGTTAAAAAAAATTGAAGAGAGTTTTGAATATTCTTGAAGCAACTTTGAAAGTTCAAAAGGATTTTGAAGAACTTCACAAACTTGTGCAATATGAGATTTGGTCTACAAAATCAAAGTGCGTGTTTTTTGGATAGAAATAGTAAAATAAGTTATTTTGTGATTTTAGGTGAATTTAGGATATATTTAGTTTTTCTTTTTTTATTGATGACAATTTTATAATTAAATAAAGATAAGTTCTTATAAAATAAATCAAACTTATAATCAATATTTTTTAGATAAACTTAGACTTGATTTATATATATATATATATATATATATATATATATTGGACCATTTAAAACAACATGTAAAACATAAACTTAACAAAATTGATAGGAAATAAATATAAAAATAAAATGGATGAAAAGTTAATGAGAAAAGTACCATCAAATATTCACTAAACTATCTAATTATCAAAAAGTACCCAAAATTAGGAAGGTGTTAATTGGTCCCAAGGGTGGCCGAGTTAGATGAGTAAGGCATGCTCGTGACTAAAGGTCATGAGTTCGAGTCCCTCTACATACGCTTCATTGGCTGAATCTGTCACTTTGTGTGGTTTACTTTCTGCGTTGGTTTGCAGGCTATCGCGTCAGACTGAGGGTTTACCCTGTGCGCACTCATTGCACTATGAGTAGCGGCCGCGAGTTCTCTCCGAAAAAAGGAGGGTAGTAATTGGTACCTCCTTTTAATAATTGGACAAAAATACCCCCGACTATATATACCCGTGAAGTACTAACGTGAGAGTTGTTTGCAACTCTCATAATTTTCCTCAGAGTTGTTACTGGTGAAATTTTATATTTTTTATAAAAAATAAAAAAAAATCATAAATGGATCTAGTTTTGTTCATTAAAAAAACAAAAAACGATGCTACTTTCATTTAATGTTTTCTGAACTCTGGTTTGAAAGATATGAATCTTTAAAAAAATAATAATAAGAAAGAACCATTTTGGTTAGGTAATTATTCACGAGAATAGTTAAGGTATTAAAATAATATTAGATGTTAAATAATAATTAAATACTTGCGATAGATATTAAAAGATAATAAAACAAAATTTGGATACTAAATGATAAAATAATAGTTCATTAAGTGCAATTTCCAAAAGTTATTTGGGAGCACAATTTTGAAATGATTTTAGGGTTAGGCTAAATTGGGGCCCAATCGGCTAACCAGCCCCAATTTTAAGCATACCCATCAAAAATATAAGTAGCCCCAAACTAATACCCAAAAAACCCTTCGTTTTTTTACTAACTCAAAACCTAAAACACTAACCATTCCCACTTCTAAAACAGCCCCAACCCAAAATCAACCCCAAAACCTCTCAAAACTCCAAACTTCTACAATCAGCCCCAAAACCAAATCCGAACATCTCTACACATCAACAACAACTCAAGAACTGCAATGGGCAAAGGAAAAGAGTAAGTTTTTACTCTTAAATGCATTTTTTTTCTATATTTGGTTTAGGTTAGGTTTTTTGATTTTGATGCTAGGTTAGGTTTGTTTGTGGCTGATTTGGTGTTATATGTTGTTTGTAGTTGTCTAGCAATGCTAGGGTATGCTAGATTAGGCTGTTTGTGGCTGATTTAGGTAGTTTTGGAGGTTTTGGGTTGCCTTCAATGGCGGTTTTTTTGCAGGTTTGCGTGTTCCCCCGCCGGTGTAAACCCCCCTCACCCGGCGGGGAACTAGAACAAGCAAGGTTTTTTCCAGATTTGTTCTTGTTCCCCGCCGGATGGACCCCGCTTCACCCGGCGGGGAACAAGAGCAGACCTGGGAAAACCCAGGTCTGTTCTTGTTCCCCGCCGGGTGAGGGTGGGTCCACCCGGCGGGTGAAAATTATAAATTAAATGGTTTAATTTTCACCCGCCGGGTGAATAATTGTCACCCGGCGGGTGAAAATTAAAATATTTAGTTTATAATTTTCACCCGCCGGGTGAATAATTGTCACCCGGCGGGTGAAAATTAAAATATTTAGTTTATAATTTTCACCCGCCGGGTGAATAATTGTCACCCGGCGGGGGAGACCTGTTACTGCCACTATGTTATGAAATTTTTTATAATTTTTTCTAACTTCTTCCTCTAATGTTTTGCAGCCAACACGAAGCACCTCGCCTAACGAAAGAGAAGGCGGCGAAGGCGGCCAAAAAAGGCGAAGGCAGTAGCCGACGGGCGACCACCGCCGCTAGGCCGGAACATGGGGATCGGACAGAGCGTGTTCGCCCCCACCGCGAGGTGCGCGAGGAGCGCGTGGATCCGACCGAGCGATCTTTGCGGCATCGGAAATTCGATGCCACCAGGGATGCCCCCCGTCGACGATCGTCTCCTCCACGAGAGGTGCTCCCCATCCGCCGACGTGCCCTAGTGGACGAGCAGGAGGATGATACGGAGCAGGAGGAAGCGGAGGTCCCGTTGCCACCACCGCGAAGAGAGGTCCGTTCCGAAGGGCCTCCAACCGATGCCGAGGGATGGAAAAATCTTTTCCTATCCCAAAATAGCGTGCTTCTCTTCCCCGAGTATGCGCAGCACGAGGCGTATTACGCCTTCAAAAACGATGTAAGTATATTAATTTATTATTTTTTTGTTTACTTTAATTCAATTTTTAACATTGTAGTTATTTTTGAATTTTTTTACAGGCGCGCTCGGGCATTACCGTGCAATCGAAGTATGGTTTGCTTGGTCAGTGGGACCTTAGCAAACAAGTGGGGGTTAGGGCGTACCTAGAGGAGACCCCATTTTGGCCCTTGATGCGGCATTTACCGAGGTTCAACAACCATGTACAGTTGGCGGAGGTCTTCGGTGAGAGGTGGCACCAGGAGACGAACACGTTCCAGTTCTCCTTCGGGGAGATGACGATCACACTGGACGACGTGTATGTCATTACGGGCCTCCCGGTCGAGGGGAGAATCATTGACCTCTTCCGGCCTGATCCGATAGAGGCGACGTATGCACGGTATGGGGAGCTGTTGAGGGTTTCGGCTGTTGATGTGCAGCAGGAAATGGAGGCTCATGACGGGAGCGGATTCGGACTCCGATGGCTTAGGACCACATTCTCGGGGGAAGCGTACTTAGATTCGAACACCGCCTGCACTCCGGAGATGAAGAAGGCAGCAGCTCGGGCATATATCCTATTCTTCCTCGGGTGTACGATCTTCACCAACACGAGCCAGAAGAACATCCAGTGCGATTTCCTTCTAGCCCTCGAGGATTTAGAGTCGGTTGGTGAGTACGCATGGGGGACTTGTGCGTTGGTGTGGCTGTACAAGAGTTTGGGAGGCATCTCGAAGCACTCCTTGAAGACCTTGGTCGGCTTCTCGGCCTTGTTCGAGTGTTGGGTCTATGACCACTTCCCCGTCTTCCGCGCGCCAGTGAACAGCGGTTATAGCCCGACAGATCCGAAGATGCTTGCGTGGTTGCCGAAAAAGATCCCGGTATCATTAGCTCGGGGGAAGCCTTACTACCGTGAGATCCTTGCGGCGCAAGGAGAAAAGGATGTAAGTTCTCTTTTTTACGTTTATTTAAATAGATCTAATTTATATAAAATGTTGGACGTTGAAATAATTTTATTTGTAGGTTATTTTCCGACCTTACGAGGATCTCCGTGAGGTATGGCCGGAGCAGGCAATAGGGTTGTACCGAAACCCTATTCGCCTAATGATGGTGAGCGAGGCATATCACCCCGACCGTGTGATGCGACAGTTTGGTTGGATCCAAGAAAAGCCGCTCGCCCCCATAGTTGCTAGAACCGGTCTTGGTAGAGGAGACCATCTTCGTTATATGGTTGAGGTTAGGCATTGGACGCAGTGGAGGGAGCACCTATACGTGATCGATAGGTATTCGAGGCCTTTGGAAGGGAGTAGTCACACCTCGTCCCCCCAGTACAAGGCGTACGTGAAGAAGTATGGGTGGTTTAACATCACACCTAGGGTTCTTACGGAGACGTCGGCGGTCGATGTGGTGAATACGATTAATCGTATTCGGCCGTTAGACGACTCGAATGACGAGGTACTCGCTTTTGGGAGGAAGGTTATGGAGCTTACCGCACCGTGGCTCCTTATTATTATGGTTGGATTTTTATTATGCTTATTGTTCTAGTTTTCATTCTTTTTGGTTTAAGTTTCGAACTTGTAGACATTTGGGTTAGTTTGTTTTATTAATGTTAACATTGTGTTTGTTTAATTATAGTTCGTTATTGTTTATTTATATTTCATTCACTTCGTAGCCTTAAAAAAAACATTTTATAACTTTGTACGTGGTACATTTTAAAAAACATAAGTTTTTAAGTTTAAACCGTCGTAAGTTTTTTAAAAAAACATTGTATAACTTTGAACTTGTTACTTTTTTTTTAAAGGACCCTTCCCCGCCGGTTGAAGATTTTTCATCCGCCGGTTGACTACTTCCCCGGCGGATGAAAATTGGTCCGCCGGCGGGTCTTAATAATCAACCGGCGGGTGGAAGCCTTTACCCCGCCGGTTGGGAGCGAGTGGGAAATTTTTTATTTCCTGCTCGCTCCCCCGCCGGGTGAAAAATATTCACCCGCCGGGGACATAGTCGCCCGGCGGGTGAATATTCATCACCCGGCGGAGATGGGGAGACAATCCCATCCTCAACCAATATTGAGGATGGGCATATCGCCCGCCGGTGTGAAAAATCCACACCGGCGGGGACATTAATTCCCCGGCGGGGATGTTGTCACCCGGCGGGGTGACAATTCCACCCCGGCGGTTGAAACTTAATTTTTTTTAAAAAAATGTACACGACTATTTTATTACATGGACCGGCTGGTGACCAGTCATGGACCGGCGGGGACCTAATACAATTATTGCCCCCGCCAAAAAATATTTCGCGCCATATGACTCTCCCGCCAAATGAAACTCCCGCCAACGATATACTTCCATTATAAATATACAAGTGTTAAGGAGCAGCATGACATCCATCAAACACTTACAAACATATGGAGTTTACCGCTAATGAAGACTACCACATGCTTCTAGCAGTCAAGGATTCTCGGGCCGAGTTGGGTGAAGATAGGAGTGATGCATTTTTTGAAAGGGTTTTGTGCCATATGTATTACAACTACGGCTATTTAGAAACTGGAGGTGTCGTTGTGCGCAGCCGTGACGAAATCAAGGCACGCTACCTCTTTGTGCAGCCCCTCACGAAGTTGTTGTTCATGCCGCGAAGAATTAAAGAGGAGGCGGTAAAGGTCTGGGACATGACCGTCTGCGACTATATCACTAGGGATATGGTTGCATATGTGGAGGATATGGTTTTGGCAAGGGAGGATGGCGACGATGTTTTGAACAGCTTGCGTTACGACTACTAATGGTTATGTTGCGTAATGTTGTTGTAACTTGTTATGTTTTTATTATATGTGTTAAGTTGTTTATGTTATGTTAACTTGTTATGTTTTTATGTAATGTAATGTTAAGTTGTTTATGTAATGTTAAGTTGTTTATGTAATGTTAAGTTGTTATGCTTTACGCCCCTCTTCTATGTGAGTGTTACCTAGTTCGATAGATGCTCTAATCAGATATTGATCTTCTAACTCGTTCCAGACACACATTATTTTAGGGTTTCTCTTCTTGTGTGGACAGGACATTTATTAAATAGATATCAAACTCCCGCCAAAAACTTTGCCACATAAACTCCCGCCAAAATAAGCCCCGCCAAATTTAATTTCCCGCCAAATTCAAACACCTACCTACAGATACTCCCGCCAATAAGCAAAAAATAAGCGGGGAAAACAACACCATTTCCCGCTCCCTATTATTGTGATTGAGAGCCACATGCATGAACTCTATAAATACTGTAACCCGGCTATGAAACTAAACACTTAAGTTAAAACAATGGATGAGCGAGGCTGGAATGTGTACGAAGATGCAAGCCTACTATGCGCATTCGACTTCGTCAAAGCTACGATGCAAGAGGAGCTTCCTGGTTTCGTTGATGCAGTTCTGTGCAGAATGTTCTTCAACCACGGTAGGGAGGCATCGTGTGCAGGATGTTTAATGCCCCGACCACGTGCCCGCGAAGAAGTCGCGGATAGGTTAGCTTATCTTAAAACTGTGACTTTCAATATCGAGTCACTTCCTTGGGAAGACCGAACCAAAGTCCGAAGGCTGTTCGACATGGGATTGCAGACTACAATTACGCAGGAGATGGTGTCGGAAGCGATAGAGCGGGCGGAGAACGAAATAGCCGATGCAATAGCCAGCGGCGTTCGAACGTACTCATCTCCCGAGGAAAGTAGTGACTCTGATGGATACGGGATGAACTATCCAACCCCGTAAAACTGAACGTGCAATGCTAACCCGGAGTTAGCTTATCTATCATTTGGTTTACGTTATGTGCTTCTGTACTTCTAATTATGCAATGCTTTAAATTAAACTGTACTGTTTTAATGCAATGTTTTCAATGTTGTAGTGCAATCATCATATTAAGAATGGAAAAGTGTTATTGTTTTCAACATAAAAAACAACCAAACATAAAAACCATAAAAGCACATAAACCATCCAGGGTTTACATTCGTTACAATCGTGTAGTCATCAAGCAAAAGGGGATAAATTGGTTACTTCGGGGTAATTATTTTTAAGCTCTTCGTATTTCTTGCAACGAGATACAATCGGCAATGCCCAACCTTCAGCTTCTGGTGAACGCAACTTTAAGCAACAAGGATGTATCCTAGCACATGGGGCCTCCGCCTTAATCCCAAGCTACAAAACGAAAACACGATAAAATAAATTTCTTGAAATTAAAATTACCATTAACGTACACGAAATGTATGAATACTTACGTTCACGAAATGGTTGGTGTTGACCCAACCCAATCCGATTTCCAACCGGTTTGGCATCGGAGGAGGTGCACCTCTTAGCGGAAGAAAAGTGAAGCCGACATCCATATTTCGGAATACCCCAACAAAATGGAGTATGCAGTTAAACGCTGATGCGATTGCCACTCCCATCTCGGGCATGGACATCCAATGGTCCTTAGTTCCCACATCGCTAGAACATTTCACACGCTCCGCAACGTCAATCAAATCCTCCATGCTAGTAAAAATCTTTACATAGACCGATGCGTAATCCATAAGCTCGTTGTAAAGGGCATCCCTTATCAACCTCCACCCATCTTGTTGCCCGTTCAACGCGTACGCTATCGAGCGATACCCGCAATGCCCATCGGATTTAACATCGGTAATGGACTCTACGAAAGGCGTAAAAAAGCTCGGGAATTGGTTCATGTATCCTTTGGGGTCGACAAAACTTGCCTTCACCGGCATCGTAGAGCTTGACCTACAACCCACCGTTCCACTACTAAGCATTGTACCACTTCCTTGCGTTCGAATAGCGCTACCTTTCGTACGAGCGGGGGTGGTCCCCGAACCACGCTTAGGCTCCTTCTTTTTTCCCTTCCTCGAGGTTTCGGTTGGAAGTTTGAAGTCTCCAAGCAAGGATGGCGTACTATCATTTTCTTCCTTAAGCACATGTTCGTGCCAACTTTTGTCGCGTTTAGTGGATGTATCATCGGCGGCAATAGATAACTTACGTTTGTTAGGAGGACGACCGCGCGCTTTTTGCTTAACCAACGGCTCCAAAATGTTAGTTGTTTCGGGATGGACGACGGCAAACCATTGTTTGTAAATGTGCTCTATCCGTGCTTCGTCATTGGACGCCATGACATCGGATACTAGTTTGTCAAGCTTTGCTTTAAGTTGCTCATTCGTTGAGAGGTTGGTACGAACTAGGATGTCTAACCTCTTCCAATGTTCATGAAACAACTGAAGCGGCACCTCTATCCCTTTCGCAACAAACTCGTAGATTTCGTGGGCGCAAGGCATGCCGTGCGTAGTTCGTATGGCACAACCGCAAGGCATATCCGGTGCGATTGTCATGTTCCGGGCACATTCGACTTCGTTGGCCAAAATTTCCATTGCATGGTGGGAGATGTTGTTTTTTAGTTGACCGTACACAATGTTTGTGAATTTATGTAGGGCCAACAACCGGCTCTTTTCGAAGGAAGCCTTGATGTCCCCGTGTTGCAATTCAATCAAAGTATGCAACTTCAACCAAAAAGATTCAAAGTTACCTTTGCTCGAACCGATGAAACGCTTGATGCTCGAATGAGCGCTTTCCACGCGGTTTGTGGTTTGGTTACCAAAATGCATCCACTTGTTAGTTCTCCACGTGACAAACTTCTCACCGTACGGCCCTACCCAACTTTCGGTATACTCAATCGCTTTCGGATAGTCTTTGAAATCGCGGTGCAATTCGGACCGGTAGTTTTCGAACGCTAACTCCGTTTCCGCCAACATCATTCCGTTCCACACTTTCAAAAAGGCATCGGACACTACCTTCTCCTTTATGAACGTTTTTGTTTTTCCAAGGACGTTCATGTTGATGTGCCATCGACACAACATGTGCGTCGCATTGGGGAACACTTCCTCCACCGCATTCACAAGCGCCAAGTCTCTATCCGTCAAAACAATGGATGGTAATTCGATGGAGTGAGTTACCATCAACGAATGTAAGCATCCTAACACCCACTTGTAGGCCTCATTTTTTTCACTCGACATAAAAGCAAATCCAATGTAGAATGTTTTCCCCGTACAAGTCGCACCCACGACCTCGTACAACGGCATCCCGTATTTGATCACCTTGTACGTGTTATCCATTATGATGACGTTCGGAAATGTCCGTAACAAATCCAAACTAACCGGGTGCGCAAAAAAAAGCTCGCCTATGATATCGCTTCCGTCTTCGGACTTTCTATGGAATTCGTAGTAGTTTAGTCGCTTTAGTTCACCCAACAAGTACTGGAATTGCGACCGACCGCCTTTCTCGAGCTTCCGGTGTTTTAGTATTGCGTTGTACACGGTCCGGATTGTAGAAGAATTCTTAGGGTTCAATTTCTTGACTCCACCAAGAATATCACGAGGACGGGATCCCATTTTATTCGAACTGACCACAAATTCCATCTCTTTTTTTTGAAAGCGTCCTACGTAGGAATGACCTTCTTTGTAGGATGTAGTACTGTGATTGTGAACGCCGCACACAACCTCTATTCCCCACAAATCGTCACCCATCTTCTTTCCTTTAAGGGAGAACGGGCATCCGCATTTTTTCGTTCCGGTAGACTTCCTCTTTAGATCTTTGGGGTCTACCAGTTTTGTGTAAACACCGGATCTTTCGCACACAAACTCTACTCTAGGAGTTTTACGATCGTTTCTATCGCATCGCCGTAAAATTATCACAAACCCGTTATCCGATGCGGTTTCCTTAACCCATTCAATAAGGTCTGTCTGAGAGTAGTACTGTGATTTGGTGTTGAACACCTCGCTATAATCGATGGAGCAAGGCACCGGTATTTCCTCCTCCTCCCCCTTCGCCATGCACGAACCAGTCAAATAATCCTTTGACTCATCACCCTATGCATGTTAAAAAAGAAGCATCAAATACGACCATGGATAAAACAAAACCCCAACCGAACGGACAAACGAAACCCCAACCGCCGGTTTTTAAAGGTCTGACCCGCCGGGGACATTGTCAACCGGCGGTCGAAAATTTCCACCCCGGCGGGGATGTAGTCAACCGCCGGTTGACAATTCCCCACCCGCCGGGGGTGAGGTTATACATCCAACTCCATTGGAGTTTGGAGATAGCCCGGGACCCCGCCGGTAGAGTTGGTCAGCCCCGGCGGTGGAAGTGGCCAACCCCGCCGGTTGAAGTCTACTAATCCGGCGGGGATACACCTTCCCTTTAAAAAAGGATTAAGTCCAAAACATAACGATGTGCCCCGCCGGTATGCAAAGGTACAACCCCGCCGGGGTCGACTGTCTCACCCGGCGGATGGACATGGCTTCCCCCGGCGGTTGGACACGGCCTCACCCGGCGGGGAACCATCATCTTCTACATATGAGTGTTCTTCATCCCCGGCGGTTGAGAGGGTCAAAACCGGCGGGGGAGTTCGTGTTCCAACTTTCTAAATGTGGAAGGTCTACCAAAATAGAAACTTTGACAAAAAAATTGGTTAGAAAACTACCGTATTTGGAGTCCCATGCTCCTCATCAAGCTTCTCACATTGAGAGTCCATCCTTCGATTATTCGGAATTTATAAAAAAAATTGATGATTTTTTGGAGCTTCAAGTGTTTATTTGTGAGTTTTTGAAGTTTTTGAAATTTGAAGAGTTTTTGAATTTTTTTGAGTTTTTGAACCTCACTTGAGTTTTTGAATTTTTTGGAGTTTTTGAAATTTTTGTTAAAGCTAGAGTGTTAGAGGGTTCTTGGAGGAGAAATTTTGTGTTCTTCAAGAATTGGCTAACTATACCCACATTTCACTACAAGACAAAAATAAAGATTCTTGGTCAAAGGGCAAAATAGTCTTTGACTATTGAATTAAAAAGATTCTCTAAATTTTGGGAATGCTTAACATTTTTTGGGCCCTAATTTAGCCTAACCCATGATTTTATAAATGTACTGTAGTGGCTTTAGTAATGACGTCTCCCACCTGGCATTAAACAAACAATAATGGAAGAAAATGATAAATGATAAAAACAAAAGGAAGAGCCCAAAGCAAACCAAAGAATAAAGCCAGGTTAAGATTACAATGGTCGTCATCTACCGAAGCCCTTTTTCTCTTTATACATTCAACCGCAACATTCAAGCAATTTCAAGCTTGCAAAAGGCCCTAATCAAATGTGATCTTTCACCATAACCACAACCAACACCTCCACTACTCATAGAGGAAATGCCAAGCGTAGCTGTCAAGTTATACAGTGTCTTCTTCAAGTTTCTTCTGAAGCACCGTCTCAACCGGATCCAATCCCCGGCCGACGACTTGTCTAACCCATTTGGCGTCACAACCCGACCAGAAGAGTCTGTCTCCGCTCCGAATCCCTCATTCATCGAAGGCGTGGCCACAAAGGATATCCACATAGATCCATTTACGTCTCTTTCCGTGCGAATCTTCCTTCCTGAGTCCGCTCTCTCCTTGCCGGAGTCCGGTAAACTCCAAAACGGCAAACTCCGTAATCGGGCTAACGATCAGATTCACAATTCGGGATCCGATCGCGCTTTGAGGCGATACAGTTACGGCGCGTCGAATTCGTTGGGATCGACGACAGAAGATCCGAGAAGGAACAGTTACGCTTGCAGCAACGACACCATCCCCCGTCCCGACACATATGGAGGATACTCTCCGTCTTCGTTGGCCAATTCGAGGAAACTGCCGGTGATGCTGCAGTTTCACGGCGGCGGCTGGGTCAGTGGGAGCAACGACTCGGTGGCCAACGATATCTTCTGTCGGAGGATCGCCAAATTATGCGACATCATAGTTTTGGCAGTGGGGTATCGTCTGGCACCTGAGAACCGGTATCCGGCCGCTTTCGATGACGGGCTTAAGGTTTTGAATTGGCTTGGGAAGCAGTCGAATTTAGCCGAGTGTAGTAAGTCTATGGGGAATGGGCGTACAGAGCTCAAGAAATCTGAAGCCAACCGACATATAGTGGATACCTTTGGTGCTTCAATGGTGGAGCCATGGCTAGCTGCTCATGCTGACCCTTCAAGGTTACATTTATTACTCCATTAATTTTGAAGTTGAAGTTGATAATAATGCTATTCAATTTGCACTTTTGCATTTGTCAGGTTAGGGTTTGCATTTGCATGACTAACTTCATGTCAAATTATTATTCTGCTTCAATGCTAAACACGTTTATAGCTTAATGCTCCTAATTTTCATAATTTACGACTAAGGTTGAAAAACTCGGTTATAGAGTAGTTCAGTTTGGTGTTGTATAGGTCCTTCAAGTCTTGCATTTGTGATCCCTTTCCAATCTTTGGCCTAAAAATTCTTTCGCCACCTCTGCAAGATCATTCGTATCGTAAAGCTTCTTCTGCTCTAATCTTTTCTTTCTTTTGTTAAAAAATGTTGCGAGTTATAATATGAAAGGTTTCTATACAACTGCTGAGCAACAAAATTAGGTACGAAACGATAGTGTTGAACAATTGTTTTGTACCTGTAAGATATCTGTCATTAATTTTTTGCTATGCTGCGACATCCTGTATTCTGAGCTTGTTCAAAGTATATCTATGGATTGAGTCATTGATGACTTGTAGAAGAAAACTGTTAGGGCACTTAGGTTTAGACCAAACTAGACAGTGAGGTACTTCTCTTAGATATGTCGATAGAATATCGATGTTCTGTGATCTGTATATGGATTTTGGTTCTTCTTAATCCTTCATATTTTACTATGTTGGAATAAGAGAGCATGCTGTTACGTGCTGTCATTACTAGTTGAAACTAATGCCATGCCAATCTGTGCTAAGCGATGCTCTTAATGTGATATTGCTGGCTCCATTTGATGTCAAAGAAACAAACTGGTTGTAATTTTTCATAGTCACAACGCTAAGCTTGATATGTGATGTGGAAACAGATGTGTTCTACTTGGGGTGAGCTGTGGTGCTAATATAGCAGACTTTGTGGCTCAGAAAGCAGTTGAAGCTGGCAAGCGTTTGGACCCTGTCAAGGTTGTAGCTCAGGTTCTAATGTATCCATTTTTTATCGGAAGCGTGCCCACGCAATCGGAGATAAAGCTGTCAAACTCATACTTTTACGATAAGTCCATGTGTATACTTGCATGGAAGCTCTTTCTCTCCGAAGAGGAATTCAACTTAGACCACCCCGCAGCTAACCCCCTTGTTCCAGACAGAGGGCCACCTCTGAAGCTCATGCCTCCAACACTAACAATTGTAGCAGAACACGACTTGATGAGAGATCGAGCCATTGCATACTCCGAGGAGCTGCGGAAGGTAAATGTTGATGCCCCTGTTCTCGAGTACAAGGATGCAGTCCATGAATTTGCTACACTTGACATGCTTTTAAAGACACCTCAAGCGATGGCCTGCACTGAAGACATTGCAATTTGGGCCAAGAAATACATCTCACTTCGGGGTCACGAGTTTTCGTACTGAGCTGGATTCAAAGTTCCAAAGGAATGAATTTGGAATACCTCCGATATAATTATCAAAGAATGAGGGGAAGAATAGTACATTGTTGTTATAATTGGGTTTTCAAGTATTTTCCCTTGTTACATTTTGTACAATAGATAGGATATTCGAGTAGATTAGAGAAATGCGAGATGATTTTTTTGCTTGTTCTGAGTAATAAGCATCATTTTTGGGATCCTTCCTCCAATAATGCTCTCATATCTAGTGAGTTGCAAGAGTCCACTTCAATTTTATCTATATTTTCCCCATGTAACAATTATTGAGCCGCCGAGTAAGAAAAGTTGGTTTGCAATCACCTGTCACTACCTTTGTTCGTATTAGAATGTTTGTGTCTGATTCTATAGGGTGGAGTCTGGAACTTTCCGACCCCAAACCTCTTTAGTCGTTCCAGCATTGGTGTAAGAAATGGTTACTAAGATAAAATGAATAAAAGAAGGGATAATTTATCAGGAGCAAACACCTAGTTCCAAAAACATCAGAGACAACAAGAATCAAACACTTAATTCCAAAACAAATAACACAAAACACTAACATATGTTCAAAATGTTTTTTAAAATATTTTTAATGACTATCAAAGGTTATGGTTCAAGCATACGAGGGAGGTTGAGGTTTCCTTATTGGTTACCAACGTTTACATTTTTACATTTTTAGTTTATATGTATTATTTTGTAATTTTTTTTTAAACTTTGTTTTTTAAAACTGAAATTTTTATTGCTGGATA
Organism: Limnanthes douglasii subsp. nivea; assembly: GCA_036936605.1. NCBI lineage: Eukaryota > Viridiplantae > Streptophyta > Magnoliopsida > Brassicales > Limnanthaceae > Limnanthes > Limnanthes douglasii. The sequence continues at coordinate 241,255,477 of JAUPFV010000005.1, read as the reverse complement.
ATAAAAATTTGAACAAAAATGATAAAAAATAATCATTGACAGTTCTAACTTGACACTCAAGTTATGAAACAAGATACACCATAAAAACTTGAGAAAAACACGAATAAAAGATAAAAACTTGAAGAGTTCAAAGACAACTTTTTGGACCTAAATGACTTTAGTCAGCACCGTCCAAAGATATGATAGGAAGAAATCATTTTTTATTCGACCTTACTCTCCTTTCAATAGTAACAACATATATCCAACCATTTGATTAAGTTCACTTCTTCCAAAGCAAACCAAAAACATTAAAGATTAAAGAAACTACAAGCAGTCACTTGCATAGATAATAAGATATATACACTAACATTGAGAAGTTATATGTTTTGATCAATCGAACGTAAGTAGTCTAAGTCTTAACTTTCAAACATCACTATGACTATCAGAGGATTAGGGATGGAATCACTATTAAAGTCTATTCTCATCTTGCTCTAATAGTCCAACGAGCCAACCAATCGACAGCTTGATTAATGGTTACAAAAATATGTTAATAGTCATGGGAGGATAAATCAGAGATCTACAGCAGGATATTACTTGGCTGAGGTAGTAGGGTGATTTACCCTTGGCAAGCATGCCAATTAAGAGTTCCGAATCAGATTCCATATCCACGTTTTTGAAGCCCTTTATATTGTATAGAATTAAGCCATCTAATAAGGCCAGACTTTCAGCAATTAGAGGATTTGCTTTGCATAGGCTCTACCATAGGTGCTAATAATTTCACCCTGATTATTTCTCATGATATAAGCACCAAAAACCCCATCTACAAAGGAGCAAGCACAATCACAATTGAGCTTAAGTCTGTTTTCATTTGGATTAATCCATTTTATAATACTAATCCGGATATATGGTTTGTTCTTATGGAAACATCCCAAGTTTTCTGCAATGTTTAAGTCACCATAGCAAATCTTCCTATTGTAGTTATTCATGATATTAAGATGAGAAAGCATGTGTAACATATTTTATTAAGAATAATGTTACTATTAACATTTGTTCCATCAAATTTAGCCTTGTTCCTAAAAACCAAATAGACCAACAAGTAATAATGAGAATGATTGTTGGTACGTTTTTTTTGTTGGTAGACCAAAACCAATTTCTAGTCAGATAATGAATAGTCATATGTCTATTGATGGAGAATTCAAACATGGAAGAGAGATAATTCCAGGTGTTCCAAAGATATAGGCTAGTTAACAAACACATGGTTAATTGTCTGTATATCTGAACAAAACACACATTTGGAAGCCAAACTTATGTTTTTCTTTTGTAAACCGGTGTCCACGGGAATCCATCCTATTATAGATTTTCGTAAAAGAAAGGAACATTTTGAAGGCGGTGTTGTTGTTCCAAATTCTAGCAAAAACGTTTGAGGAATTGTGCTTTTTTTAATGAAGTTCCAAGTGGCTTTACCAGAACTACCTAATGAAGTTCCAGATAATTTTGTCCATTCTATTAAGGTGAATCTTCACTTTATTGATCTTTATAATATCAGAAGGAGTAACCAATGAATTGAGCCTGATTATATCCCATTGATTGTTGGACCAATATCTATAGACTTTATCAGAAAGGTATTAGTCATTATCTTCATTGTTAGATAAATGGATAAAGGGTTTATTTCCTATCTATTTATCTGACCAAAAATCAACATTACCATTGCCAAGACCCTATCAGGATGTGAGGCTCAACAATATCTTTGATATAACTAAGCCTTCTCTAGATATTTAAACCGTTGATAGTTTTCTTAATTTGGAGATGAGTCTTATTATTGCAATACATTGAGTTCATATAGTTTGCCCAAAAGGTGTTGCTTTTAATATAGTTTTCCCTAGATGATGTTTTTTTTATATTAGTAATTATTATTTATAATTTTATATCATTCATCTTAAATTCAAAAAAACACATACACTAATATTTTCTTAATTCAAACTATCTTTTTATATACTCACAAATCAAACCCAAAAACTTTAAAAATTAATAAACCTAAAAAACAAACACAAACTTCAAAAACCAACGGTTCATCAGATAAAAAAATGGATTCCAATTCAAAAGTGGTTGAAAATTTTCAATTTGATAAATATACTTATATTTTAATATAATTTAAATAGTTTCAAATTGAATTAAAATTGGATTCCAGAAGAAGAGTTCTTGTGTTTTGCGATGTCGACCAGATATGTCGAATCATCGAGTCTACATCTGAAATGTCATATCAACTAAGATCCACGAGATGTGTTGATATCAATACCCAAAGTCAACACATTCAAGTGACATGATATTCACCTAATTTCGGCTAGTATTGTCTACATTCAATATTAATGTCGACACATCTAGCCGACATTAGTTTATATTTTTTTAATTACTTATTATTTATGTTTTTATCGTATAGGAAACTATAAAAAAATTTAATACTATATACGGAAAACATAATTATTACATTGCAACCTTCTTAGAAGAATGCTTTTGAGCGAGAAAGTTAAAAATAGACAAACAATAAACTTTTTCGAAATTGTCTACCACTTGTGTCAGTCCTCTGGAAATTTTAGTCGGTTTGAGAAATGTGAAACCCATATATCTATCAACATACGTAATATTTCTAGTGTCATACACAAACATCATACGTCATATTTATGTGGTTATTCACATATGTAGTTTTTGTTGGGTAAAATGAAAGAAAACAACTACATCGAATGGAATCAAACGAGAACGGAGGGCTCTAAAGTAATAACAAATCAATTTTTCGTGCACCTCATATCCATCAACCTTTTAAGAAAATTCTCATATTTCTATTTATTTATGGATAATACCTACAATACTACGAGGTATGGAATGTATCTATTTTAATTTGTTGGGTTACGTCAACAAGTTTAACATTTTTCATTATACTTGTTATTATGGGTATGAAAAAACTAGACAACTACATTTGAACGATGAATCGTCTTTGGTTACTTATAAAATAAAACTAGTGCGCATTACCTAATTTAATATTGACATATAGAGAATTAACGTTGATGGAAGCAAATGATGAGGTATTTCTAGAAGCAACACACTTGTTATGTAAGTGAGATATAAACATGAATATTTTTGCAAATACGAAAAAAGAATTCTTAAATAAAGGAAATGTTTCAGATGAGTTTCTTGCTTTATCAGAATTTAGTCGTGTATTCGGAAAATGATTTAGAATTACAAACAAACACAACGATAATGAAAGAGGCATATATATCATATCATAAGGTGTTGAAGTCTGTTGAAATATCTTGGCTCATACAATATAATAAAAAAACAAATTATGCATAGATTAACACAGTGAAGCACTACAAAAACACAACGACAAATCAACACACATTATTTCTTATATATTAAGGTGATATTCAAACGACGTAACAAAACTAATGTTTTTTTACTATTATTAGTGCTGAAGGCGTCAATTCATCATTGAAGCATTTTATTGGGCTAGGCTAACTAAACTTGAAATAATTATGGGCGAACCGTGATAGTTTGTTCAGTATCCAACACACAAAGATAAAAGAACCGTTCGATCAGTGTGAGGTTATATCTAAATTTTTATATGATTAATATATATTCACTAAGGTTGGATATGAGGTCAGCGATGGACCCCTTGCTATCATGTTAAAACAATTATATTTGGTTAAAAATAATGTGAGCAAAATAAAAATATGTTGTTAGATCGATGCACAGGTTGTCGTAAGCATCTGAGATATCTATTATGATAAAAACGGTCGTGTTATGAATTATTCTATGATCGAGAAGATATGGTAAATTTTAAACCTTTCTTATGAAAAAAGATGATTTTATAGACAGAGAGATCTTGAAAATGGTAAGTTTAATCCATTATTATAATCTCGAAGAAAATATGAATATATTATCAATGGTTTCCACCCAAAGAACCAATGAAGATGAAATGATGTGAAAGAAACATGTTAATACTAGTTCGACGAAACGAAAAAAATCATATTTTGAGCGTGGCATGGAATAAACCGGTAGCAAGACCATACCTTTTAATATTACCCCTCTAACCTCAACAAACATTACAAGCACTACAGGAGCATTAACAATCCAAACAACATAATTTTACTTAAAACATCCAAAATCCGGAACATACTTAAATGTAAAAAAACTAAGCGAGAGTTGTTGTATTGCGATCACACACCCTAGTGTATGATTTTGTACATTTATGAGGTAACAGATGTACGAATGGATGGTCGTTGTGGTTTTAGAGATATATCTCACTCTTTGTTCGGAATTCTAGATTCATAACCGTATATGATTCAACGATTACTAAGTCAAATAAGACCAGACTTAGATTTATATATATATGTTGGCTTTGAACAGTACATCGTCCCTCGACTATCACGTTTGGTGGCAAATAGTCCCTTGACTTTCAAATGTCCGTTGACAGTCCCTGGACTATCTCATTTGGATAAAGTTAGTCCACCAGATCCTCTGATCCATGAGAGGCTGCCACGTGTCACCATAGTCCCCAGATTTTTGTATCACCACTAGTCCCTTGAGTTTAGTTTTCTGTAATTTTCTATATTTTGGGTTTGACCTAAACTCAAGGGACTAGTGGTGATACAAAAATCTGGGGACTATGGTGACACGTGGCAGCCTCTCATGGATTAGAGGATCTGGTGGACTAACTTTATCCAAACGCAATAGTCCAGGGACTGTCAACGGACATTTGAAAGTCAAAGGACTATCTGCCACCAAACGCGATAGTCGAGGGACGATTTAATGTTCAATGCCTATATATGTTTATGGTACTCACAAAAAAGTAGATATCGAACTAGATTGGATCTTTGTTTTGATATAGTTTTTGGTAAAAAGAACTAAATGAAGGGGTCTAATTTTGTTTTATTATTTCGAACGTGTTTAAATACATCATGTGTATATTTTCTCTAAGTGGCTAATCGACTTATTTATCTCTAAGATGTGTTTTGTCACCTTTCATAATTTTTTTTACATCGCTTACATGAACATAACTAATTTCCTTAACGTAATAAATTTTATGAATTAATTTATTATTATGTTCATAAACACGATAATTTTGAAACATAATGACGTTTTTCGTATGTATAATGATATACAAATAATGGGTTAGTTCAGTGACGTGGCACCAATTACAAAATATCCAAAAAAATGATAGTAGGATAATCACAACAGTTGCAATCATTAAATAAAAATTGAGTATTATTCATGCTCATGCATTGAGCAATATTCGAACCGAAGTGTGATTCAAGTGGAATTGGGATATAATAATGTTCACGCAAATGAGGTCAACAACTTTTTCTAGTGATGAAATTAAACATACATATTTAAATTGAAATACATGTGCTCAAGATTTGTTATTATTCGTGCTTTAAATAATTATGAGAATTATATGATTAAGAATGAATTGAATAAAAAACCTGCTTAAAAGAGGAAAAAAAGTATAATTTTTTAGACGTTAAAAACTTCAAAAAAAAATTCGATGTAAAATAATATAAAAACTTTTTTGTTGGATGTGATCATGTTATCGTGTTTCTCCATAAAAACTGTTATACGATGCTTTATAAAACAAATTGGAACCAGAGGTGGATCTACGATGGGGCAAGGGGGGCTGCCTTACCCCATGGTAGACTAGTATAGACAGAATTTTTATTTTCGAAATTTTTAAAGGAAACCACGGTTAAAATGTTTGATCAATGGTCAAAAGGTATCGGTTTTAGTTGAAATTTTAGCAGCATGTCTGGAACATCTAAGGCTTCAATTTTTCCGGTTGGATTGTGATTTGGTGCTACGGTTCAGAAGAAATCACTGTTGGAATAGTGGAATAGTTTTTGTAATATTCTTCATTTTTGTTTCTCTTTTTTGTTAGTTTATTATGTTTAAAATTGTTGGTGGGTTTTATATATTTATTAGTTTGAATTGGATATACTTCTACTCTCAACTTATCATAATAATAGAAGTGTTTTTAGTGGACTCTTCATAAGTCTCGTGGTTTTTTACTCTTCATAGCGAAGAGGTTTTTCCAAATAATTTTTTTTGTTGATTTATTTTATCGTTGATTAGTTTTCAGTGATTAGGTCTGTGGTTTTATTTGCTTAATAAGTTGGTTTTTGTTTATTTGGTTGGTTGTCTTGAAGTTGATCTTGATATACAACTATTTGGGTCTAATAGTTTGTATGAGAGCTCCATACCCAGATGAAACGTGATGTGGATGAAATTTTTGGATGTCAAAGATGATGAACCATCAATCATGCTCAACAACTGGAGTGACTTTATTTGAGTGTATCAAGACAATGTGACTTGATTAAAGTGACGCTAAGGAACGTCTAAGATGCTCTAATAAGAGTGAGCAGATATATCCATTGTAAAGCTTTATGACTTAAATATGAATCATGACACAACCAAATTAGAGCGAGCACAGGTAAGTCAACTGAGGGGAGGTAAAAGTGGTAGAATTTGTTAGGTGCGATCAATGGTAAATAAGTAAGAACATATCCCAACTAGTATGAAGCCTTTTGATTTTACACATATCTATGATAAATACTATAGTTGTTACTAACTCATATATAAACTTTGAATTATTTAGACATATGCCCGATAAATCAAATGTAAAAAAAACTTATCTTATTATTATTTAGTTTCAATAAATTTGATTTTCTTAACCAATAAAAATGTCAGGATTAATTTTTTTTAATAACAAATCATAAAAATACAAGTTAAAAATATGAGGTGAACGAAAAAAATTAAAACATATTTTTAGTATATTAAACTCTAACTCTTTTCTATATGGATTTCTGGTTCCACCATTATTTGAAACCAATATAAATACTAATTAATCTTTACAAGTTTTATGATGATTATTCCATTTTATTCTAGTTTAAATTTGAAATCTTCGTACACCCAAATAAAACAAACCATCTTAAAATTCATAAATAAATTAACGCTTCACTATTTTAAACCTAGTATTGGAAGCCTTATCATAATAACTTTTCAGGCTTAAATCGCTGCTTCGTCCCTCGACTTTCACGTTTTGTGTCATTTAGTCCCTCGACAAAAAAATCACGGTTGAGGGTCCCTCGTCTATCAAAATTCTATAAATTCAGTCCCCGCGCGTGGTTTTTGCTGTAATGCTGCCACGTGTCACTATAGTTAAATGGGTTGCGTTCCACAGATAGTCCTTCGACTTTTAATTCCATTTTTACCCTTCGAATTTAATATTTTTTTAATATTTAATTTTTTTTTATTTTTTTATTATTTCGAAAACAGAGTATCCTAAAATTTGGAATACTCTGTTTTTATGTTTTCTCTCTTTGCTACCTTAACTATGCTTAGTTGCCGACTTCTCTACTTAAGTTGGTGCTCCTGCAACCCCATTCTCTACTTAAGATCATGCTGCCGGTGCCATTACAAGGGATTCTGTCATGGTTTTCGTCTGGAATGGTCACTGCTTAAGGAGTACTGGTGGTGCATGGAGCGTGCTCTTGATTGGTCTACACTCAGATTTATTCTATGAAGCCCACTCAGACGATCACATCCTTTGCATTATGAAATGCATCTTTGTGTACATACTCTATCTTAAAGGAGGAAATTTCATATATAAATGAATAAATCCAAACCATCCAGTCTATGAATAGTATTTTGAAAACACTTTTTCCAGCTTATGATCAAGTGAAACAGAGGCAAGTAGGTAGAGAGAGAAAAGAGTAAAAACAGAGGAATCCAGGTAGGAGAAAGCAAAGCCAAGCCAGTTGTACATACAACTGATATACTATAAACTATTACTCTCTACTCTTCTTCATTCCTCACTCCCTCACTCAAATCCTTCAAATCATTCTCCATTACTTTAATTCATTTGATACTATTCGCCAAGAACACCTCTGTCATCTTCTTTTACCTTTCTCTCTCTTTCTCTCTCTCTCTCTCAAATTTCTGAAAAAATTGAAAACATCATCATTTCATTTGAATCCAATCAAGGTTCTGAAAAAAATGCAAGACCCAATTAATATTCCTGCGTGTTTTTCATCAACATCTAAATTAATCGACGATCCATCTTCGGTTACAAGAGCAGGACAGAGTGTGTTGATGTCAGTCTACCGATCAAAAATCGCAAACCAGAGCTATCTGATCACAGACACGTGGTGCAAGAACGTCCTCGTCCACGCTTTACCAGTCACGATTTCAGATTCAGACACGGATAATCAGTATATATGCAAAGTAGAGCTAAAGCCATGGTGTTTTTGGAGAAAACAGGGATGGAAGCGGTTTTTCGTAGACGGTAATAAAGCCATCGATGTTTTCTGGGATTTAAAGAACGCGAAATTCAACGGAGAAACAGAGCCGAACCCGGATTACTACGTGGCTGTCGTTTGTAACGAAGAAGTCGTTTTACTATTAGGAGATTTAAAAAAAGAAGCGTATAAAAAAACAGGGGCTAGACGTTCTCTGATCGATCCGGTTCTCGTTTCGAGAAGAGAACATGTTTTCGGCAAGAAGAAATTCAGTACGAGGGTCATGATTTTCGATTTTCAAGTTTTGCTTTGCTCTGAAATCGGGAATTGTAGCCTTGTTTTGCTTGGAAAGTTAAATCTAAATGGGCTTCATAGAATAAATCTGAGTGTAGACCAATCAAGAGCACGCTCCATGCACCACCAGTACTCCTTAAGCAGTGACCATTCCAGACGAAAAACATGATAGAATCCCTTGTAATGGCACCGGCAGCATGATCTTAAGTAGAGAATGGGGTTGCAGGAGCACCAACTTAAGTAGAGAAGTGATTCGCCAACTAAGCGTAGTTAAGGTAGCAAAGAGAGAAAACAGAAAAACAGAGTATTCCAAATTTTGGGATACTCTGTTTTCGGAATAATTAAAAAATAAAAAATATTAAATATTAAAAAAATATTAAATTCGAAGGGTAAAAATGGAATTAAAAGTCGAAGGACTATCTGTGCAACGCAACCCATTTAACTATAGTGACACGTGGCAACATTACAGCAAAAACCACGCGCGGGGACTGAATTTATAGAATTTTGATAGACGAGGGACCCTCAACCGTGATTTTTTTGTCGATGGACTAAATGACACAAAACGTGATAGTCGAGGGACGAAGCAGCGATTTAAGCCTAACTTTTCATTTAGTTGTCAAAATATCGTATTATAGCAAATAGCATACTCTTTTTTATAATATAATTTTTTTTAATAAATAGCCGTTTTGATTTTGGTTTTTAATCTTTTTAGGTTATTTATAACTCTTTTGTTTCCGGTTTATGAACATCAAATAATAAAACTTTTGTTTTGTTTCCGGTTAACTTTACGGTGAATATCAGCTGTCCGCGTTTGAAACGTCCCTTAATAAATTTTAAAACTTTCGTTGTACTATGTGTGATTTTATCTTATCACATTATGAAATTATGCTTATCATATGATTTTAAACTAACGAGATGTATGCCATTCATTTTGCTAAGTTCGTATAGCTTTCCCACAATATTTGAATAACAAAATAATCTCAAACCAACATAAACACATACACAGAGAAAGGTTTATTAAGGAAACAAGCAAGACCGAGAACAATCACCGATCGCTCTCCATCTCAAACAAAATACAAGAAAGCAAGCAAAAGAAATTCAAACTCCGAACCGAATTACAACTCAATGAAAGAAAGATGGGAAGGCAAAAGCCAAGCTCGCGAAAGCCACTGTGGTGAACAAAGCAGGTAAGAAGTCAGCTGCAGCTGATTTACCAGGAGGAGGAGCCATTTTCATTGTTGGAGCAGGACTTGGTGCTTCATGATGCCTTTCATGCGACTCGGCCACCATGACTGTGACCGCCAAAACCACGACCACCAATGCAAACTGAATAACCATCTTCATTGCTGCCAATTTAGTGTGAGATATTCAGATTGTAAGAATGACTTAGAAAAAATATTGTATCAACTTCTTGACTTTATACAACCAGGATAATGACTTTGGGTTACAGATAATGATTAAAATAATCAAAGGCATGTATATTGTATTAGATTTGCAGCCTCAAGAAGAAGTCAAGACGTGGTAGCCACAAATTAGTAGTACTAGCTTCAACTAGTTTCATGAGGATTGATGGTGTTATAAGCCATGTTAGTACTTAAATGTTTTTGTTCAAATTTGACTTGTACTGCTTTTGTACTACAATTGAAAAGTCTTGACTTGACCTTTCAGAATTTTCTTAATGTAATCTTATAGTATAATATAATCTTGTACTGCTTTTTGGTGTTCTGCCGCTTGCCCTCTAGGTGGCTGGCGGAAGTCATCACGGCATCCAGATTTTGCCCAATGCCCTGGGAGTGCTATCAACAATACACAGATGTACATTGATTGAACACATATAACTTTTTTTGTAGCAAAGAAGTTTGCTGGGATTTTGTTTCATTTGATCAAGTTACTCATTTTCGGGACATTTTTTAGGCTAATCTATCACAATTTCTAATAAGTTGACTTCATGTTGATTATGTATCTAAACACATAACAGCAATTAAAAATGAATCAATTGTTTAAAATATGAACGAAGAAAGACAACTAGCTCAAGTTAAATAATGAATTTATGTAAATTGACTTTTGTAAAGTAGAATTTTGAATGCCCTCTACAGTTGAATTGCTTCCTCAGCTATTTTTATCTATGCCAAATTGTCCTACGATCAATTGGACAAGTGAAACAATCATTTGAATAAAGGCTTAAATTTGTAGCAAATTTGACAACAGGTTGATAGACAAATGGGAAAGAAACTTCCCCTGTCGATCTGCATTTGATATTCAAAATGTAAAATGACGATGAGGTTTTGGTTCAAGCATCACCTTAAGATACACTAATTGTAACCGGATGTAACGACTAGCCTCTCTCCTAGGGAAGCTAATAGCTCTTGATGCTAGCTCTCCAGTTTGGCCTGGCAATTAAATGAGAGCCCCTAGGTTGGTTATTAAAATATTCTTAATGTAACCACCTTATATAACTGATTACTAGCCTCTCCTTCGGAAGCTAACAGCTCTTGATGCCATTGCTCTTAAGTTTGCTCTAGCAATGGAATGGGAGCTCCTAGGTTGGTCATTGAAAGCCCCCATGACTTCTTCTCTTTGCAGCCTCAAAGCTAAAGCAGCATCCGCATCTTGGCTCGGTGTCCTACTACTCCTTATCCTTAATCCAGGACTTGTACGTTCTCTGTTCGCTAATCGTGAAAGATCTTCGGTCTGAAACCTTATTGGCAGAGGTTGGAGGGCAGGATCGTCCAGCCCTGCTTGGCTCGAGACACTTCTTCTTCTTGGCCTAGGACTTAATGCAAAAGAATGGTTGATATTTCCCACGTAGTTGAAGCCACGAGTTCTTCTCTCTGCACTTCTAGGATTATTCTTCTTTTTGTTGCTCGAGTCAATAGCTGCCTTCCTCGATTCAACTTCTTGGGGAAATAAAAGTTGAATTGTGTTCCAAAGCACCGTATTCACGGTGCAAGATCTTCCATTGCTGTATATCCAAATCAAGTCATGAGTTTACCAGTTCTTTTTTTTTAGAATGACAAAACAAAATGAAACTTATGGGGCTCAATTTACCTTATCAGCTGCCTGCATTTTGGGCATTTTTTACCACATCTATCAGCAGCAGACCGTAGACACTTCTTACAAAAACTACAATTAGAAAAAGAATCATAAGGTCCAACCCCATCAAGTGTATGACTAAGAAAGTAAACTAATGATCAAACATGCATTAGCCCGTTTATGCTTAGATGCTACCACATTATCAGGGACTTAAAGCGAGCCACTTCTTAAGAAATACCAAATGCCAATGCAACACAAAAATAGTCATTTGCTTTCTAGGCTTAACCTAATCAAGCAGGCAATTACGCAAAGATAAACACAAGGGCACTAATAATTTGAAGACCTAAAGAGAAAGAATTCAGGCTAACCTGTGTCCACAAGTCGTAGTACTAGGTTCATAGCAAATTTCCAAGCAAATCTGTTTGATCAGACCCATTCCAGAAAATTATTAGGCACAACTCATTAGCTTATTATCAAACAAAATTGATAAATAATGTCAAAAGTACTTACAGCACAAGACAGTTCTTCTCTAAGTTTATCCATACAAGGGAGAACCGGATCAGAGCTTGAACCAACATCACTACATTTCTTCTCCTTCAATTCATCTTCTACGGCTTTCTTCTCTTCTACCAAACAAGTTTTCTTTTCCACATTCTTCTTTGAACCCTCTAACCATTTCACAAAAAACAAACACATTCATAAAAATTAAATAGAATAAAGGGAAGTACAGGTTATAAAAAGAGTAAGAAAAAATACCAGCTTCCCCAATTTCTTCTTCCTCGAGATTAAGCACTGGTATAGGAATCGAAACCGGACTCTTTCTCGGAGCCCTACGTTTCCTGGAACAGATAACAAGAGAAATCAGAGCGAAACCCTAAATACTGAAACCCTAATTATTATATAAGAATTTCAAACGAATGAAAAAAAGCTATGTTCTCCGCACCTTCTTGAAGTTGTAGACGGAGGAGTCTTGAACTGTAAACCAGATCGTTTCTTTTGCTTAAAAACTCGATCGGGAGTGTCCTCTACGATAAGGCTAGCCATTAACAGTGTCTCCTCGTCCCAACCAGCCATCGCAGCCACAGATTTCAATCTAGGGCTTAACAAATTCTCTACGTTAGCGACCATACTCGATTGTTTTGAAGAATTCGGTGGGGTTTTCTGCTTGGACTCTTCTCTCGCCATTTTTGTTTGACTGAGGTGTTTGATTCTGATTAAGAGTACGGTGAGTGGGAGATCAGAAGAGTATATATGATCTCGGGACGATGATAGAGATGGAAAGTGATTTGGGTTTCTGGATTTCAACGGTCTGATTTTCGTTGTTTGAAATGTCTCGGATGTAGGTAACGGCTAGAATGATGTGTAGTTTGTACACCTAGGTTTGGACCTCAAGTGGGCCTTTTGCTATGGGAAATACGTAAAGCCCATGGACCTGAATGAATATCTGGAGCTAAAAGTCCTCGAGCAATTGTTCTCATTTTTGTTTTTGGAATAGTAAATTATTATTTTCTTTTCAAATCAAATATAATCAATTTTTTTATAATAAAAAAACGTAATATTAATCATATTAAATATAGGGATTGTACCAAAGGTATCTACTCAACTATTTTATTGTCATCTAGTACCGAAGGTTTGATCAATTGTCACTTAATACCCAACCCAACTACGTAATTGTCACATAGTACCTAACTTTATTTTAATATATTAACTACCCTCACCATTCATGAATAGCGACCTAACCAAAATTTCTCTTTTCTTCTTTTTCCTTCTCTTTCCTACTTTTCCTTTAATTTTATTTTTAAAAGATCCGTATCTTTCGAACCGGAGCTCGAAAAAAATAAATGAAAGTACCATCACTTTTGTTTTTTAAAATTGAACAAAACTAGATCCATTGATGATATTTTTTGATTTTTTTAAAAAATAAAATTTCACCAGTTGCAAGCAATTCGCATCTTATCATGAGAATCGTTCAGAAATTGCAAGCAATTCGCATCCTGAGAATTTGCAAGCAATTCGCATCTTGAGAATTGTACCATTTTTCTTATACCAGTTTTTGTTTTTTTTACCAGCGCGCGCCTATATTTGGTCGGGATATTTTTGTCCAAATTTCAATTCGAGGTATCAAGTGACACTATCCAAAAAACGAGTACCGCCAGATAATCTCTTAAATATATTCCTAATTATAAAATTCTAAATTTATATCTAAGTTCTAAATTATTCAACTATCATTTTTAATTAAAATTTAATACAGTTCAAAACTCATGCTTCATAAAGACCAATAAATAAGTATGAAATAGATACGTAATATTTTATCAAAATCATGCGTTAACACATAGGAACACAGTTTCCATTTTGAAAAACTAAATTCCATTTATTGTTTAATATGTTAATATTATTATTATTTTTTAAAATAAAAAATAATAATAAAGTGAATTTATAAAGATATGCTTGCTACAAGTTTATATGTAATATATTTTAATATTTTTTTGATGATTTGTTTGTTATTTATGTGTTTAGTTGATGGTCTATTTATTATTTATATATCGGTAGTTGATGGCTGAACAACCATTACCCATAATGGAGAAGCGAAAATTTTTAAGCAAAAATTGGTTAAGAAAATGAGTTTTATAAGTGAAACTGTGAAAATCTTAAAACGAAAGATGATAAAATAAAAAGTATAATTCATCCTTTATAAATAGTGTTGTTTCTATTTAAAGACATTATACGTGGACCATGAGCTTTTATGGATATCAGGTGTAATTACTGTGGTTGAAATCTACATTTTTTTTAAAAACTCATATTCACAGTTTTAAACGAGCTATGTTCATCCATTACAATTTATATTCTTATAAGTAGTTTATTTGTTCATTGCGAGAAAATCGAAATAGGATTATAGTTTGAAGTACATTGTATCTGAATAACGGCTGAACCATTGTTAAGTCTGAGTTATGGAAGTTCATGCTTGAGCTATTTACCGAATCATGTTCCTTTTTATTTGAACTCCTATGTTTTAACTATTTTGTTTTTGTTGTCTGTTTGAATTTTTGGTGTAGAGATCCCAAAAAAATCGATCTATCGAGCCAATTATGGTTGGACTTCTATAAGTCTTGAGGTTTAATGTCCTCACTATTTTGTCATTAAAACTTTCATAAACCTCATTGAAAAGAAAAACTTTATTTTGTGGAGTAAAAATGTACAAGTATAAGTAATATTTTTGTTATGATTACCGATTAGTTGTTATCTTATAAGTATAAGTTATAATTAAGTTCAGATTTGGATTAGCTTAAAAAGCATGCTGCAAATGTATGCTTAAAATTATTCTAGTGTATATATGTATTGTAGTCCATTTAGTATATTTGAAGTATGAATAAGAACAAAAAGAAACAAACCAAAGCCAATTATATGCCAAGTCGGTGCACTGATCTTTGCAACAGCCGAGCTGAAATGTAGAATAACCGAACCACTTAAGGTATGAACTACCTCAAATAAGTTGTCAACCTTTATAATAACCGAGCTACTTGAAATTTGAAGTTCCAGTTATTAGCCATCACAATATTAAAAGTGACTGAATCAATTGAGATCCAAAGTGGCACAGATTATCAATGCCAATTTTTACTATTTAAGTTCAAAACATCATGAAGAGACCGAGCGATTGTCATGTTAAATGAATGATTAAGTTTGGTGATCAGGGTTCACACACACTGGTCAAGTGGGGTCATCACTTGACACATATCACTCAGTGACGAGATCATCATTAATTTAACAACACATGTTGGCGGCATTTTGGTTTCAATGTACATGATCATTGGTAACAAATGCTTTCCATTCATTCAATTGTGAAACGTGAATGGATTACATTCTCTACACGAAATTTTTGGATCATTTACATATAATAGTTATATATTTTTTCATTTTAACTATATTATTTGTATTTGATTTTCTCTCTGTCCTACCCTCAATTTGAAGCTTCTTTATTTTATCTTAATTTTATGTTCAATACCAATTATGTTTTTTCATTAAAAAAAATAACTCCCAAAGTTATATGCATTTCTCAAAACTCTGATAATGAAGGTTTAAATAGTTAAAATGATTGCCGATCAGACTTATTTATGGATGTCTCCATAGTCTTTCAAATATAGTTGAGGAGGAACATCATGATTAATCCCAGCTAAAAAAGGTACTTATCTTGTTTGTCGACCTTATCTCCATTGCATATTCGGGATATTCATTTCGGTTTTTGGATCCACATGGTCTAGTATTATTACTTTCAGAAAATTCAGCTAATTTGGTGCTTCTCCAAAAATTATGTGACGACCATTTATTAACTGTTGTTGGGATTACTTCTTTTATGCTTTATGGCGTAAGGGTTTTAAAAATATAATGAACCTGTTATATAATCTAAAAAACATATACAAATAAATCTTGCTCTACTTTGGAATCTGAGGCTCCATCTAACATGAAGAAAGATGGAAAGATTCCTACATATATATCATGGTTTGGCTACTAATGATAAGAGAGACATAAATTAATGTACTAGTCCACGAGCTAATTTTTGTGGGGTCCGGCGAACCTTACACCTCCAATTACTTGAGTTTGTATGGCTTACTCCAATGTGCCACAACCAACTAGCTCTTAACATGTGAGTCTATTATTTCCTTGACAGTGGCCTCAAGTTTGGCACATTGTCCCATTATAATAAATGATTTACTCTTATTAACTAGTTCACGAGCTAATTTTTGTGGGGTCCGGCGACCCTTACACCTCCAATTACTTGAGTTTTTATGGCTTACTCCAATGTGCCACAACCAACTAGCTCTTAACATGTGAGTCTATTATTTCCTTGACAGTGGCCTCAAGTTTGGCACATTGTCCCATTATAATAAATGATTTACTCTTATTAACTAGTATTAGATGCACTAAAAAATCATGTACTTTTATTTGTCGCTGATAAACCGCAAAACAATTGTCACCGACCTTTTTTATTTTGAAAATTGTGAAATTACTTATTTGTCTCTCTAAGCAGAAATTAGAATTGGTCAATTTTTTAATTAGTGCGCGATACCTCATTGATGGTATTTCAGAAGTAAGAATTTTTATTAAATACTTTATTTTCCAATATGAGTTATTGGGCGATGTGAGCCTTATACTTACTTCTTTTTATATATAAGTACAAAGTTCTTAAAACCCACAAAATAAACATTTACCATGGTTTGGGACTTCTCTGAATCACGTTGGGAGACAAAACATCAGCTTTTCATGACCTCATAAAACTTTAATCTCTATGAATTATGGCCACCGCTAACCAGGTTGAGGCGACTACAACCACAATCTTTTGAAACCGGTAGACATGACGCTAGATTCTTTAAATGTACTCTTCATCCCTAATAATAAAATGACTAAGTTAGTTACATGCTTTATTCGATCGATATTTTAGATGAGGATCGTTATTCAGGAAATCAGTTAGAAGGCTGTAAAAACAAAAAACTTTAGTCGTTGGGAAGGGAAAAAAATCATTACACGCAAGATAAAGAAAGGGAATTTTCTTCCTAAGTAGGTATACGATGTATAGATAAACTAAGAGATGGATGCTGCTAGAATAACACAAAATACGTGTATAAAAAAGCATTTTTATAAAATCAGTGCATGACCAGTTCTTTAACAATTGAAAATGGTGTAGCCAATGTATCCACTAAAATTCTGGACTAAGTCATCTAAATTGTGCTTGAAAGTATTACCATTTAGTTAATTCCTGAGTAAGAAAATGGACGAGCCAAACCTTTATCCTTGAAAGTAGTATCTGAATCCATAAAAGTGACCAAAGAGCAACCACAAGTTGATAGTTTCTTTTGATGAAACCTTTCTACTATTGAGAAAATTTGAGAGATAATATCTAAATTTATTTTTTTAGCCCGAACCTAAGTCGTGGTTGTTGATTAGTCCATGATCGAGTTTGTTTGATGGTATCTAAAGTTTGTCGTAGATATAAGTATTTCTTCATATTTTACTTTGTTTGTTAGTTTTTACAAATTAAGCTTATTTTTTGTGTAAACTATGTTTAAAGTGTTTGTCATGTGGTAAAAAGTCACAAGCAAAAATATTCATAATCCTGCATGAAGTCACACAGTTTCTAGGGATGGTGGGCAAACTTTTGAAAGAAGATCACCAAGTTAAAGAGAAAAAATTTAAGGTTATCAATCAAATAGTTGCTTAAATGAAGGTAGATGAATAAGTTTTAGCAATGTTGGCTGCCACAAAAAAAACCTATAAGCATAGCAATAAAAACCTTAAGCTAACATTAAGGCTTACGATGAGGTAGAATAACGTTTATGCCGCATGTAAGGTTGTACTTTTCATTAGGAAAGTGTGGAATTAGGATATTTTGTGGACCATCGAAGAACAATTTGTCTCCAAATTCTGAAGCTGTGAGATAGAAGTACTAGAGTTGGAAGTAGTAGGATGGCAACTTGGAAGACATTCCCATATTTGGAAGCCAATTTAGTTCTCAATATCCATGAAGTATTTTGTAATTTGTACTTGGATGTTTTTAGTCTTACGTCCCTGATCAAAGTTGAGGCTAACGGTAGGGAAAAAAGAATCAAAAGAGATAGTGTTGTGTATCTATGCAAAGTAGAGAATATGAATCAATAGTTGTACTTCATAACTATATCTATTGTATATGTCAAGCCTTGAGACGAGTTATTTTTTTTATACTTCATTAAAACATATGTCCTCGTATAATCGAGGCATGTTTTTTAATGAAATGTTTTTCTCTTATAGAAACAGTGATTGCGTTTTTAAGGTTTGTATAATTTTCTTAAGTGTTTACTTCACTTAAATTATATGACCATAGATGAGAATCAAACTTTTGTCACTTATGGTATGATGATCTTTTTTGGTTAAGTTATTTATTTCCTATTTTGAGTCTCGTGTGACCAAGTTTTTCTTTATGATGCAATTATTGGTCCAAAGTCAAACTACTTTGCATGAAGTATTTTTTTGTTTGCGATTTCGAATGAATTAGAGTCTCGTGTGATCAGGTTTATACTTTATGATGCAATTAGTGATCTGAAGTACAAACAACATTGGATGAAGTATTATTTTGTTTATGACTTTGAATAAACAAATTTTAGGCCCAAAAATCCTTAAATATTTAAGGTATTAAGCTACCTTGACCTTCATTATGTGAGTTTTGATGGTGAAAGTAAAGTATTTATGGTTTTGCATAACCTGAAATCATAATATGTTGCAATTTATTTTGAGTTTCTTGGTAAATTTATATCTGTTTGCGCACAATAGCAAGTAAAGAACTGCCTATATAGACTTGGGGAAGGGGGTTGTTCTAGTCGGGTGATCAGTTTTGAAGTTACAGGTTTGGTGTAAGAGCTCGAAAGCTCAATATCATTATCGTTTTGCTCATTATCGTTTTGCTCTCGGATTATAAATAGTTTCGTCAATATATAAAGAGTTCAAAACTTACCATTATCCACTATGATACTCATTGAACAAACATACGAGAATCATGATATAATGAATTTGCAGTATTTCAAAAGGTCTTTTAACCCATAGAATAACAAGTTATATTCAAAACAGGCGATGAAGTATATTTAATGTGAGAAATAGTCACGTGCTACTCATTTTTCTGAGTTTGAAATGAGACACCCTCGTGTGGCTTTACCAGATTTCCAAACCATAGGTCATATTTTCCTACAACTAATGAAATTGTTCATGAAGAATTTTTCAATATCAAAGAAATTAAAAGAGGAGTTGAGTATCTATGGACACTAAAATAAAAACGGAGATCATTGCATAATTATATGTCAAGTTATGTGAATAAAAAACCCAATGTGGTGATGCCACCACCACTTGAAGGCACCATCAGCTTTTCAAGGTCTCTTACTAGAGTTTCCGTTTTATAACTTGGTTAGAAAACCGAAACCACTCACCATGACGGAACTGATTGCACAAGAAAATAAGTATAATAATTTAGAAGAATTCTATGACCGAGTCCACCATTAGGGGCAAGATGATGTGAGTCGCAAATAAAAATGGTAAATTTACCCATATAGTCTCCATCATCAAGAATGAGATAGAACCGGTATCGGCTCAAAACCAACAAACCCAGAACAATACCACAACTAATTGTATCAAACACCAACCACTTTTAAAATAGAAAGTTGTATAACCTTCTAGCTAATTCAAGAAGGATGAAATTACACCCTGTCGCAAGGAAACAAATCAAGAAATATGATTACCACCAAGACCATGACCGCACAACAGACGATTGTAGAGTTCTTAAAGTAGAGATCAAAGCCTTATAAAAAATGGTCATTTGAAGGACTACATATGACAAATTGTTTGTTAGCCTCACCAGTCTACAGACCACCCACATGATCATCCGCAAGACCGACCCAAAAAGAGGAGGAGTGAACATACTATAAAATAATATGGAGAAAATGACTTATCTTGAAAAAAAGTACAAAAGTTACATTCTCACGTTGCACAGAGGTAAGATTCGGGCAGGGCACACCCACAACTTACGTAAAATATACATTTGAGAACTAACCTCAATGGCATATATACCTCAAATAGAACTAGTATGTTCCTGAACACGAGGGGAACCAAACACAAAGATATTTTTTTTACATGATAAGGATCTGGATAATGTCGTTATTTCACACAATAATACTTTATCGGTAACCGCAAATACCACGAAATATGTCTCGGGAATATTGACTAAATGGTTACTATAACGATAATAAAGGCTAATCTATTATACAGTTTTTTAACATAATTTCAATCCGAGTGACCAATCATAAAAAATAAAGTAATAAAATATTCGTAGAGTTATAAACGAAGAAAGAAGTAACAATAAAAGTTTGGGAGTAGGAATCCAACTTGTTTCCCTAGTTGGATATATTTTAAACCAATTCATCTGGTTTGGATTCTCAACATCTAATAATGAAATATAATATAAATATTCTATTGTAGGATTTCGGTTAGAAAATATATGCGGGGTAAAAATGTACTGCTTCTGATTGACTCTCAGTTAGTAGTTAGCCAAATAACAGGTCATGATAAAGCAAAAAAGATAACATAATCTAATATCTAAATAGTTATAACAATTTACTTCCCAATTTGAGCATGTCGAATTTAAACAAGTGTTAAAGGCACAAAATATAATTGGGGATGCACTTGCTTTTTCGACATATACATCTTCACCTCAAGAATTAATACTACAAGAAAAACCATTAATCACAGAGCCAAATTACTTATTCTTAACCTTCAAATATGAAGTGGTAATGATAATTGAATGCGAGGAATATGAATAAGATTGGCGAACGCTAAGAAGAAAATACCTCATAGAAGGAGTTCTACCCAAAGATAAAAGAGATACAAGAAAAATAATAGGAATATCCGCAAGGTGCATGTAGATAGCAGATACATTTTTACAAAATAGGATTATCACAACCCTTACTAAGATTCCTAGACACTTATGAAGCTAACTTCATATGAAAGAATTACATGAGGAAGAAAGTATGATCATTGCCGATATAAAGCCTTAATTTCCATGGTATATGTAATGAATTCAATAATACTAGCATAAATATGCATGTCATCCTACATCATTATAACATACGACGAAATAAATAATGATCAAAACCGAAGAACATCAGTTGATTTTATTGAACTTAGAATGATCAAATTAGACGTATAATAAATTTATGATGAATGTTGACAAATACAAAAACAATAAGGTAAAAGTGCTAAAGCACATTATGCCCAAGGAAATATGTCCTCTAGAATTAAAAAGACAAACACAATTTTATCTGTAAAATAATACTAAAGCAAAAAATGCTTGAGTAGGAATAAATATACCGATAAACAAAAAATTAATATGCTTCCAATGATAAAATCACCAATCCAAATAATGGATAATAAAAAATATTGACTATGAGTCATCAATCCAAAAAATAGATACTAAAAAATAATGATTATGAGTCATCATACTAAAAAATAGAAAAGAATAACTAGGTGTTATCACCCCTAACAATGGATAATAAATAAACAGATGACAAAGAGGCAATCCACATAAAAACTATATTTTCTTAAATAGAAGAGAAAACTCCTATTAAGAAGTCATACAGCTTGAACATACCTTGCGAATTCTAGAAAAATCAAAGTACATAACCAAAGTGTTCTTGGGAAATAATTCTCGGCATATTGTGTCTAATCGATCAATAGAAAAAGAAAATAGAAAATGCAAAATGTATCATAAACACGAATACTTGTTTATAAAAAATAAAAAAAAGTACTCACAAAAATAAAAATAAGATTCTTACAAAAAATATATTTCTAAATTAGCAATTACAAAAAATAAAAAGAGAAAATGACAAAAATACAATCTATATAAAAATTCAAACAAAAGCAATATGTTGTGAAGTAACAGCCGTTGACTCGGTGCCACATTCAATAACGTTAATTACCTGAGGCACAATCTACCTTGGACACGTCCTTATTAACATTTTCCCCTTCTAAATCTTCTCCATAATCAGAAATAACCTGATCCATACTTTTCTTTTCCTTAATATCTTCCAGCACATCACAAATCCTATTGCCCTTCTATCTATCATAACCAAATTGGAACAAAGTCATGAGACCAGTCCAAATAATATCCTTCGACCATTGTACTTCAGGAATGTTATACCAAAAATATCGATATTTATCTTGAGATGATCCTCATGGATATCTTTACTAATCTGGAAAGAGCTTCCATAACAAACTCTTTGGTTGAGGAAATCATAACAGATTTATACTTATCAAAATCAATATAATGAACTATACGTTCAACAGTAAGCTACTTTAGCATGGTAGTATACCTGGCTATCATGGAACCTATTTTTTACACTTCTTGTAGCTTTTGGAGAAGTAATATTTGCTTCAGATCTTGCATCCATAGCATACTGTGAAATTTTTTCCACATACCTTCCGAGGCGTAAAGTATGGCTTTGCAGGGCCAAACAATATTCCTTATATTGCGACAAGATACTATAAATATCATTCAAAATAATAATATGATATTCCAACTCAAGAGATAAAAGTTCTCCCTATCTTGGTTGTATTTAAGCATTACTTGTAATTTATTTCCCTTTTGGCACTAAATTTGAGAGAAACATATAAATCATGTTGTCTATTTATAGGATTCGAGGCATTATTGAGAAGGGCTTTAAGAACCGATAGCTGACGTGAAGGGTTCAATGGGGCATGATGACACATATCAACCCATTAATGATGAGTTGTAAATAAAAATAAAATAAGTAGCTTAGAGGACAATAAGTAAGAAAAATACATAAGGAAAAATAATTACTTCAAATCCAAGGTTCAAGTGACGATTGACTAGTTCCAGTGGATGGAAAAGGCCTCTTGCTTGCTAAAGCACAAAATTTAGTAACCACCTCAGAAATCCAATTAATAGAAAAGATAGAAGAAGACAAAGTAGAAGCTTCATATCTCAAAGAGCAAGAAGTACTCAAACACAGGTTACCACGACATAGAGGAACACCCGCATACATGGAGAAAGAACAGGCATGACGACCTAAAGCAACATGTACTGGTGTTGAAGAATCCATCGCATATTGATGGGAAACCTAAATAGTGCTCTTATTACAGCTTCAGTACATGCTAAAGTAATAATCTCATCATTAACATGTAGAGCTAGGTCTGAAGCTGGTTTAACTTCTCAACCTTCTTTATGTCCATAACATAAAATCAAGTTACTATGTTTACTAATAAACAAATTAATCTTGACAATAACAGCTTTGCGTAGAGACTTAATGTCAAGGTCTCGAAGAATATCATCAATCTCTCATGAACACTCAAACTCGATGACTATTTTTGTGGTCATTTTATCATAAATAACCAAAGAAACGGTCATAACTAGAGAAAATATACTCAAGATTAGCGCATGAGAGGAAACCCATCAATGAGTGCACAAATTTGATAGGCCAATATCAAATAGAGGAAGAATTACCAGAATTATCAACTACACCTATTTAAGGAAACAATGCATGAATTGCTGGCAGAGTTGAAAAAGGAACAGAAGCAGGGAAAATGCCATTAATATCCATTGCATAATATAAAGCTAAATAATTTTAGAAACAAAAGTATATTTATTTTGATTAAATGAAGAACATGATGCAAGTAATAAGAAATACTTGAGCACTTATGTGTATTAAAAGGAACCGACTTTTCATCATCATCAACTTCATATACTTCGGTGATAGAAGAAAATATAGAAGATGTTCTGAAAACAACAATGGATGCACCTGATGATGTCTTCATCAATGTACGACCCCTCGTGTAGCTACGAGATGTCTCTACAAATAAGATTTCTCTAGTTCTATTTCCTTATAAGACATGTTACCCGTACATCTCTCGTTAAGAGAATTAGTAGTCATAACGCCTTACGAGAAAGAAAATGAAGAAAAAACCCCTCTCATACGATCGTTGAGACATAAGTTTGACCGCAAAAAATTCCTCCATATCAACATAGACGCACGGCAAAATTCAATTTTTTCAGCTTCTTCCATCAACATAGATTTGGAACCAACTGGGTAAGGAAAAACTGGCTAATTTTAATAGCAGTGTCTTTAACTGAACGGGATTCGAAACCTGTGATAAAAAAGATTGGTGGAAAACAACCTCATTTTCAGCAACATTTTAAAGATTCTCCTAGAAATAAAAGTAAAATCGTTTTGATTTTTGTGTTTAGTGGCAGTTTGATAATTATTTAGGATGGTAAATATACTTTTGGTTTTTCAAATTTGAATTTGAAAAAATTAGAAGTAAGTGATAAATCACATAAATAATATCTAACTTCTAGCCTAACACAAATACTTATTATAACCAAAACCTTGTATAAATGTCTAATATCGATCAATAAAATTAACAAATTTTTGGAGTTGTTTTCCAAATTACTGTCAATTCACTTATAGCTTAATTTATTCTTACGGGTTTAGCTAAGTCTGATGACCCAAATTCATCGACATATCATACAATATTCATGTCTAATAAAACTAGATTACTTTTTAAATCTATAAATAACATTTCACGATTACTATTCATGCTTTAGTTATATCAATTTTTGGAAGTTTTATCAAATGATTTATATCATTTTAGTTTATACTTACACTCAATAAGAGAGCATCATCTTATATTTTAATGGGTGAAGCTATTTCCTCCATAATATATATTATTTCTTTCATCTCAATATTTTTAAACACCGAACACTTGATTTTACCTTCTTGCCTTTTATTTACTTTCTAATTTATAATTTGACGCCAATATCCACTATCAAATCTTTATTACAACAAACATATCATTAAGATAAATTGCAGCGAACATATATGATTTAACTTCTAAAATTAAATCTTAAAAACAAAAAAAAAGTCAATTATTTTTAAGATGAGTCACTCAATTACATTTTTGTTAAAAAGAAAACATATATTTCTGAGACAACCACTTCGAATGATGTGTTTTTAAAAAGCATGTGATTATGTATTTTGAACTCAATATGCAAGAAAAAAACAATTAAACCATAAGTCGATATTTAAAAACGGTTAAACTAGTAACTCGATATGCAGGAACTCGATTAAACGATAAACGAGTTTTTTTTTGGGATTTATACCAATTGGGTACAAAAACGTATCCAATTTACTAATACCCATATCTACCAAAATATGATTTTATTTACCTATTAGTCCAAACTTAAATTTTAAATACAATTTTACCCTTAATGAAGTTGATAATATGACAAAGATAGTTTGAAGAGAAAGAATTGATTTTGAAATTGGGGTTAAATATTTTAATTTGGGGATATAATTGTATTTTTTATATAGATAATTGAATTTTTTTTAAATGGGTTGGATCTATTTGTAAAATGGATATGTTGGGGTATGCTTGGGTAAATAGAGACAAATTTTAGACCCATTTCGTAAGTCTCCCTTTTTTCTGCATATAGAGTTCCTAAAACTCGATTTTTCCTGCATATCGAGTTCGAGTAACTTAATATGCATGAAAAATCGAGTTTCTGTAACTCATTATGCAAAAATAAACCATAGATTTAAGAAGAAAACTTATTCGATATGCCAACCCATATATTTTTAAAAAACAACATTAACGACAGGTTTTTATTTTTGGAACCCTAGAGACTACTTCAAAAAAATTGGTGGCTAGAATTTTTTTTAGGGTCAAAAGAGAAGAGGTGAAGACGGATGGTTACCGGATAAATTTTTGTTTTTGGTGTAAAATTAAAATAAGATTAAATTTGAACATTCCTTTATGAAAAAAATAACAAGATGGAATTTTTTTTGAATGGTAGAGAAAATAATAAATTTTATAAAAAATAGCTTGACTATATTTTAATCTATATCATTTTCAAAATAACTAACCATTTATTGTTTTATCATTTTGATTTACAAGCTGATTATATATTACAAGAATTGAATTAATCTAATCACTATATATATCAAATCGAAATTTAATATTTGGGGACATTTAAGGTTTAGAAGTTTCGACTTAAATATTTTACTGTCAAGTGTATTTATTTGATTTCTTAGTTTCCGTATTTGTTTCTTCAGTCTCAACTATTGAATTTCTTTCATAAATCGAATCACATTTTTGTTTTTGTTCTTTTATAGATCTAATGATGCTTAAAATGAAATCTAAGTTTTACATAGCGACAGTCTTTTAACTTTTCAAAGTATATTATGTTTTTAGTTTTTATACACACGAGTCTAACGAGTCCTCTGTACAAAATTTTACACAAAAGAAACAAATATAACAAAATAAATCCATTGTACCAATATGGTGTATATGATTTCTAGTCATCCTCTAATGTACTCGCATCTCTTTCCTGCCACGGTAAACGGTAATGAAACATCTCCAGCACCCTGTCTCTCAACCCTGTATCCCAGACCTCACAGAACCGGCTGGACCAGTCCGGCGGTTCAACAGCTCGAGTTCCTAACCCTGGGGCTCTATCCTTAGCCCCTATATTCTGTTCTTCTTGCCAATCAGCTACATAAGTAGCTACTCTTCTATAAAACTTCTCTTTGAAAACTTCCCACACTTGGTACTTATAATGATTTATAACCATCACACTTTTATCAAGGTTAACCGATTCGTACCCTTGTCTTAGATGAAAATGATGCACCACATTAATCAATGTTGCATTTAGTGCCTCGGGTTTTACTATACTTTTGTGCCTCTCCGGCGCTAGCATCCTACATGTGTACCCTACCATCTTACCTTGTCGCGGTATATCCTTTAAACCAGACGGACCAAAACTATAGCATGACGTACGTAACTCACCGACATTGTTACTAGACAGCGAATAATTTCGTGTAACAACATCTAATGTTAGAGAAGGCGGTAAGTGTAAAAATTCGTCGACATCGATAAACCCAACCCATTCGCACGTATCACGTGCACGTAACGCACAATGCGCGAATCCGGCTTCTTGTGTCTTAATCCAAGGCCAAGGGTGTCGTGAAACATTATAATCTTGTTCTAGTAATGTCTCGATGACTTCATTGATGTTGTCGTCGCTGTTGTTATCGTAAAGAAACCAACGTTCAACTCCAATACGGCCATGATACATTACCCATTCTAACAAAGAGTTGGCTCCATTTCTGACCATAGTGCACATACACAAATGGAATTGTTTTCGAGTGGGTGTGTCATACTCCGTTAGACCCACCTGAGCTATAGATGGTTGTAGTGTTTTAGTTCCTTTAACTCTCACTGAGACTTTAAATGAACTATTGGCTGTATCCAATATTCTCGACGGGGTTTTGCACCGTACAATCTCTTGCGCTATAGATATAACTTCACCTCTCAACATAAAGTTACCTCCCGTGAAATTCCAGCCATACACACACTCAAACCTGGTGGCGTCCGAGAGTCTTTCTGCACGTAGATTAAACCCTTTGACGAAAACAAGCGTTGTGTTGTCGCGGTCGATTAAGGCCTCGTACACAAGTGAGTCCCAACTGTATGGGGTTCCAGATGAGACGTGGATAGCCGATTTCAAAGCAAGGGAAACAGTGTAGCCACGTGAAGAGGGAGGACACCGTACGATCTGGTTGTGGCGATCCAGGGTGTCGACAAGAATGGGCTGTTTTTTTAGTTGCAGCTGGGATGAGTCTTCAGAGGAATATATACATTCCATGTCCTCTTTGGCGAGTAAAGGAGAAGATGGAGGGTATCTTAGGAAAAGGAGTGTTTGGTCCGGGAGTCTGACTGTCTCACGTATTGAGATCGCCGGCGAAAAGTCTCCTGAAACTGCATTTATCACCGGCGAAAAGTGGCCTGAAACTGCATTTATAACCGGCGTTCGGTATGTAGGTGGTAGGATTGGTTGATATCTTCCTGTCACCATTTCCCGAAAGAGAGAAACAAAAACATTTAAACATGATTTACCAACACCATACATAGTTTTTAAAGACATTAACAATCCCTGTCGTGTTAGATAATAATTAACGAAAAACTATTCTTGTCCGAAATCACGACAACAAAACACCTAATTACTCATAAAAAAGAAATTCCTATAAAAGCTAGAATCGTCGAAATTACGTTAAACAATTGAACCAATCAGAAGACGACGGTATCGAAATTACCTCCATCTAAGATCTGAAAAGCAGTAAAGCAGACGAAAGGGAAGGCGACGAAGACAGTGCACCAGAAGAACCGGCTCCACGAAACGACGCTGTGCTTAGTCCGGTTTTTCATGACCGATTAAACTTTGATATCCTCTTGCCGCGGTTTACAAACCCGCTTTTCTTTGTGTGCATAACCATCAAAACCGAGCCTAAACAGCTGTCTGCAAACACCAATATTCTTCTTCTTCTTCTTTCTCTATAATTGATTTGATTCATGTGATTAGGTTGCTAATCATTAGATTAGATGTGTTTTATTAGGCTGTTTTGTTATCTCTGCTTTTGTTTTCTTGTCTGAAAAATCGAGGCTTCACAGAAAATGGGGAAGACAGAAATAAACGGAGAGAGTTTATCCAAACCATATATGTCGTTTTGTCTGTGCGGTCCTTCAATCGTCACTTTTTGTGATAATCGTCTGTTAACATATTCACATAGTGAAAATATAGAACTCCATTTGGATCTCGCCACGTTATCATCAGTTTTTATATTGTGATTTTGTAGCCTTGTAGGTCCGTTGATTGAATGTTTCTCCGTGGTACTGGTCGCACTAGATTAAAAACTCTGGGTATCATCCACATTTTTCGGCAGTGTCCGTCTATCATAATCGCAAAATTTATACCAGATGATTACAATTTGAATTTCATTGACCGTTAATAGTAAAACTTAAGATTTAAAACTAAATAAAGAATCATAGACACCGTCACACCGGGTAAGAAAGCATTTATTACTATTTTTAGTAACATTTAATAATTAAATATTTTTATTTTATTATACTAGTATTTATTTTATTTGATACAAAAAAACTTTCTAAGAATAGTATTAAATAGTTTCCTTAACCGGTGCCTTCGCACCGTTGGCATTTTCCTTTAATCATATTAGATGTAAGATTATATATAATTTAGTTCAAAGGGTTAAATATGATTTGATGAAATATTTTTCAAATAAATATTTGAATAACAGTCTATATCCTCGTTTTTAAAATAAGTTATTTTTATAATTTTATTTGTCAGTCCCTTTTCTATTTAAATCAAACTCTTTCTTTCTTCGTGTTTGAAAAAAAAACAAAACTAATCAGATTAGTTTTTGTTATTATACAAAAAAGAAAAAAAAGTTTGTATATATCATAACTCCAGTAATTTTTTTTATTATTGTTAATTAATTTTTATGCAATTGACTTAAGGTTGAAAAAAAATTCATAGGTGGATTTTTTTTTGGTGTAATAAAGATTAAAAGAAAATAGTTATACATGTATTTAGGAACGAGATATATAGAAAATCCACTTATAACTAATACAACATGAAATAAAAAAAAAAGACAAGGAAGAAACGGTAAAAAATCAAGGTTGTCCACTAAAAAACAAGAAAAACAGTAGTTTATAGAAAAACCTCAAAACAGCAGCCAAAGATTAACAACTACGAGTACGCGAAACAATCTGATAAGGTCGGGAAGATCTGCAAAGACATAAATGACAAGTAAGTAACAGTGGATGCATAGGCCAACAAATCTTGGTGCAAAAATCTAAGCCGAAAATCATAGCTGATTTGGTTAGACACTAAAGAGGTCATGCCCGGAGGGGATCAAAAAAATTCTTGAGTTCTTCTCCTTCCAAACGTGGTAAATAATCGTGCTAAAGCAATAGCACCAAAGATGATGATTTCAAGATTGAGACCAGTTTGACACCTCACTAACCTAAGATTGTTAGCAAATATCAGTAAGCGGGACGCCCAACTTGGAACTATAGTGGTTCCAAAGACTCTTAGAGAAATTATAGTCATATAGGAAATGAGAAATAGTTCCAGAGTCCAAGTTGCAAATGACACAGTCTGGTGGGGTACTTAAACTCCAACTCAAAAGCTTGTCCCGAGTCGAAAGCTTGTTAATGATGGTGGACCAAAGATTAAAGGAGTGTCATGGAATATCAAAAGCATTCCATACTAACTCGGTTCACTACCCTATTGGGGTGGACGTGCGTATAGCGTTATATATGTCCTTCATGGTGAAATTGAGAGTACGTGCCTTCGCAATCCAGTAAGGAACATCGCCACTAATGGTGTTATTGAAGAGTTAAGAAATAGCTCTAGGGTGATTTTGTGTTATGTGATTATTCGGGGGTCCAACCAGTAAAGAACAAATACTTCGTGAAAATACCTTTTTAGAGAGAGAAAGTGAGAGTTAGACTAAGTAGAGAGAGAAAGTAATATTATATTGATCAATCAGATTATGAACTCGTGTGTGGTCCTTTTATAGTATAATAACGGGCCGCACACACCTTAATTCATACATATTACACATTTAGCCCCTATATTTTCCCACTTATTCATAATAACTACTTCTATTTTATTTTTTACAATACTTCCCCAATAAGAATATTTCCTTACACTTTTCCCCTATATCGTTTATTCTCCCTCATCAGTAGCCCCTCAGTCATAGTAAAAATATTTTTACCGGGACTGTGAAGACATCTCTGAATCTCATCTCGTTTGTTTCAATGCTCCTCGAAAATGCACTTCCTTGAATACCTTCTATTTTTCTCTGTCTTCGAATAATGCCTCTTCAAATAGCCTTCCTCTTCGAATATTTTTTCTCTTCGAACATTTTTTACTCTCTCTTTGCAAATCGTTTACTCTTTAAAAAACTTCTCTCTTCGAAAATCGTTTACTCTTTAACCGTTCTCGAATAAATCTTATGCAATACTAGTCATTTCCCCCCCCCCCCCGCCCAAATCCTTGTGATGTTTTAACAAAGCCTGAATCATGCCTCTCATCAATAATGTTCATCCGAATTAATCACCTCAACATAATATAGTTGCCCACATTTAGCTAATAAATTGCAAGTATTTGACTTATCGAAAATATCAGTGCGGACTTGCATACCTCAATCAACAAACTTCCACCTTTTCTATGACGTCATTAGTCGTAATTCCTTGTCACCAAATCTCTTTGGAGATCTTATCTCGTTTCCCAATACTTTTCATCATTTGATTACTGCTTCAACTTCTCCCGCATTTTTTGAATCAATATATTGGTGCCTATGTTACCCATAACGCCCCTAGGCAAACAAAAGAAAATGTCCCCGGGCCTATCTTACCCTAAAATCCCATCTTCCTCTATAAATATTGAGCTCCTTCATTCACACTCCAAAATTTTCGTTCTAAAATTTATAGAGAGAGAAAGCTGGCTTATAAACCTCGTCGAATTTCGGAGTGGCTTTTAATTAGTAAAAAAATTCAAGAGAGGGTTGCTGCTGGAGAATACATTGAGCCTCAACCCCAACCTTCTGTCACCACGTTCTACGGTGCCTGGCCTCCATCGGAAAACTCTGCTGCCAGTATACCCCTTGAAATTTCTCAACAAGTCCAAGCTTCCGATCTCAGTCCCCTCGAACTCATGGGTAAAGATAAACACCAAAAACATTCTTCTGGTAAAAGGAAAAGGCATCATAAGGATAAAAAGAACTCTCAGGAACGCAAGCGTGCCAAAGAAACTCCCTCAGCAACCCCAAAGCCCACTTTGGCTTTAGTAGTTGAAAACCCTCCTCGGAAAACCGACTCTTCTGGATCAATCCTTCCAGTCACTCCTTCAATAACAGCAACCGGGATCCTTCGATTTTCCCCATAAAAAAACAACAATTATTGAAGAGGAACTTCAAGCAATGCGAAACAAATCTTTAGCTGATAAAGGGAAAGCAATTGCCTCAGATAATCCTGAGCTAGAAAATCAATCAATTTCTCCTGGAAAGCAGAGCAAGGCCATTGACCTTCCCTCGGGTTCTTCTAGTCGAATGACTACCGCTTCCCCAACAATGTCTGAAGAACAGGCTCGTCGGATCGCCCCTAAATCTAAGGGAGATATCATTCTTCCCTTAGAACTTGATGCCATTGCAAGCAACAACATTCGAGGAATTGAAAACAAACATATGGTTGCGCTTCAAAATATATCTTATAGATACTTTTTGCCTTCGGAAGAGCCCATGCTGAGGACCCGATGGTGTATCCCCTCGTACATCGACATTAGATTCCCCTCAGAAGGTGAGACTCCCTTATCAGTTAGGGATAATAAATTAGTTGTTTACACTGAAATTATGAACTGGGGGTTAAGGTATCCCTTAGACCCAATTTTTATTGAGTATTTTTCTAAGATCGACCTTTGCCCATCACAAGCCGGTCCAAGTATGTGGTTCACACTCATGGCATGTATCATGGCCTCAAGGATTTCGGGAAACGAGTTTTCTTTATAAGAGCTCATCGGATTAGCTGGCTTAGCAAGGAATCCGTTTTTCCCGTTTTATTCGTTGACTTTCAGCCGAGGACAAAAAATATTTAAAGACTTGCTAGAAGCTGATAAAAAATGGAGGCAACAATTTGTCTACTTTTCTGGCCATTGGTAGACATGATCAGAATCAACTCCTTCGACTCCACACAAGCTGTCTCTCTTGTGGACCAACAAATGTAAGTCTATTAATTTCTTTTTTTATCTTTCCTCCTTGGAGAATGATGTATTAACTTAAATTCTTTCTAGCTATGACCGAAGTGTCAAAACCATATGCAGACTACGTAGAGAGTGCCACCACCGTTTTCACCAAACTCAGCGAGTGGGCCAAATAAAATTGGGAGAACAAATTCTGCATGTGCTTCATGAACAACAACTTGGCCAAGAGTCAACTCTGGTGGTTGAATCCCCTTGACCGGTTGACCATGAAATAATTGATGACCCCTCCATCTCAACACGAAATTCTGGACAGAGTTACCAAGAAGGACATAGTCATCTACCTCCCAAAACGCTCTCGTGCCAAAAGTCAACTTGGTGATTCCGACGAGGAAGTGTCCACAAAATACCTTCAGTCAGGTTCCGAAGGGATGATGTCCAAGAAATTGCTCAAGGTACTGAGACCCAAGATGTGTCAAGTGAGCCTGAAAAGGAAGTTAGAGAAAATTCAAGTCAGACACCCAATTCTCCTCTTACCCAGGCTTCAAGTCCCTCTCCCACTGAAAATTCTCCCATATTAGCTCCGCTCCCCGTTCCCCGAAGTAATCCTCCCCAAAATGTGGATATCAATATTCTAACTGGTGAGTCTTCGGATTTTGACCCCGCAGCACTTGGCTCGCCTTCCAGCTCATTCGAAATTCATCAGCATGATGAATTTTCACTAAATCTTCGCAGCCTTCTTCATGCTTCTGTCAACATGGGAAGAAGAATGCGGCATCTAGAAGACTGAAAAAACCATTATAAGTTCAAGGCTTTGCTGGCTTCCTCTCAACTTGAAGAGGCAAAGAAACACACCATCGTAGAGAGCCAAGCAGATGCCCTTTATGAAAGACTGTCTGTCTCTGAAAATTACGTCATTATATTGGAAAGATGTTGTGAGGAAGAAAGAGACCTCTACCAAAAAAAGACGGGGGCTCAAGAGAAACTTTTGACAGAATTCTAGAAAGCTCACCAAATTTCATGCAAAGGACTTAACGACTGTGTTGCTGATTACGGGAAAGTTATGGAGGACATGACAAAGTTAGTGAAGAGAATTGAAGATTTTCCCAGAAAAGTTGAGGAGGAGAAAGAAAAAGCTGTGAATGCCTATGCAGCCAAGTGTGCGGACGATCTCAACACTCGAGATGCTACAATCCGAGCAGGGTTGATTACCTAGATTTATGAAGAATACCCTGAGTACAACTTAGGTAGTTTTTGGAAGCTCGTGTCCCCCGACCTTCGTCCTCCTAACATTGTGGTTAGTGATAGTGAGTCATCGGATTCCGAGGAGAGCGACTCCTCGGACAATTCCGAATAGATAAATTTTGTAATACAAGTGTTAGCATGTTTGGAAATCTTTGTGTATAAGTCCTTGTAAGGCAATTTTTGTAACCTATCTGACTTTCTCCGAATAGAATCCTCCTCGAATGTTTGGGTATTTCATATTTTTTAAATGAAAATTTTATAATTTGTTAATCTTCATATTTTTTTATATGAAAAAATAAGCGTGTGCCAACTTGCGTTGAATGGTTGTTTTATGCCGATTTTCATCGTAATATTCGTTGTACGCTGCGCTAAGGCAAGCTTATAAAGAATGATTTGAGGCAAAAAATATTGTTTCAGAAAAAATAATTGGAGACAAAAAAATAGTCTCTGAAAGAATAATTTGAGGCAAAAAATGCAATTGTATTGATCAGCTCATAGTGACACCTCGTTAAAACCTTCCTGTGCCTAGCAGGATAGGAAAGAGTATGCCCTCACTTTTTTTGTAAACCTGAAAATACACAAAAGATAATCATCACACACTAATTTCTTCCTTATTCCAGATATAATTTTAAGTGTTCGATGTTCCATGGATGCCTAAGATATCTCCCTGTCTTGTCTTTTAATCTATACGTCCCCTGTTTTACTTTCTCCGTGATTTCATAAGGGCCCTCCCAATTTGGCCCCAGCTTTCCAAGACTTTTCTCTTTGGTGTGCAGAAAAACTTTTCGTAACACTTTGTCCCCTACCTTGAAATATCTTTGCTTTACTATGGAAGCATACCTACTCCTCATTAATGTTTGATAAGGCAAGGATTTCAACTATTCCTATCGTCTTTTCTCTTCCACCAAATCTAATTCCAAGGCTCTGCTTTGGCCGTTCAAATTTTCTGTGTAAGCTACCACATGGTACGATGGGAAGACAATTTTCGAAGGGACCACAACATCCATACCGTACACTAAGGCAAATGGAGATGTAGTAATCGATGTTTGAGGCGTTGTCCTATAATCCCACAATACTTCCTGTAAATAATCAGGCCATTTTCCAGCCTTACCTTCCAAATTCTTTTTCAACCCATCCAAAATCGTTCGATTGGTCACTTCCAGCTGACCATTAGTCTGGGGATGGAATGGGGTGGAAAAACATTGTTGTATGCCCCTGGAAAGACAAAAGCTCTTGAACTCCTTATTATCAAATTGAGGCCCATTATCCGTTGTGATTTTTATTGCCACCCCGAACCGGCAGCAAATATTCGAGACCACGAACCTGATTACATCCTTTTCTTTTGTTCCTGCGAGAGGTTCTGCTTCTACCCACTTGGAAAAATAATCCACGGCTACTATTATGGTTTTCCTCCCACCATACGCCATTGGTAAGTGCCCAACTAGGTCAATGTCCCACCTATCAAACGGTGCTGCTTCTGAAATACTCTCTAAGAACACCCCTGGTTTGTGTATTATACTGGCATAGCGCTAGCACGTATCACATCTTTTTACCAAGTCTTTCGAATCTGAATAAATGGTTGGCCAATAATAACCAGCAAGAAATACCCGTCGAATTAACGCTTTATACCCATAATGGGTCGATCTTTCCCCATCGTGTAATTCTGATAGGATAAACTGTGACTCGTCCTTGGCCAAACATCTAAGCAACGGTCTGCTCAGGGATTTCTTATACAAGACTCCTCCTAACATAATTTAGCCATGAGACTTAAACCTGGCCCTCCTAGCCTCAGACTTCTCTGCGGGTAAGCTATCTTTCTCCAAGAAGTCCACGATTTCTGACCTCCAATCATTTGTGGTCACATTGCTGACTTCCTCCAAATTCATTGAGTACTCTGGGCCGCCTGTAACCGAAGAATGCTCGTGAATTAGGAACCATGGAAAACCTTCTGATCGTGAAGTCGCGGCTAACGCATCAGGGATGACATTTTCCTCCCTTCGAACATGCGCATATTGAACCTCATCAAACTCGGAAGCCAAGTCTCTCAAAACCTTTAAGTACTTTACCAACTTATCTTTTCTCGCCTCAGACTCTCCCAAAGCTTGATTTATCACCAACTGCGAGTCACTGATCAATTTAACCTTTCTAGCTCCGCATATCTGAGCCAGTCATAGTTCTGCCAGTGCTGCCTCATACTCTGCCTCATTATTAGTTTTCTTAAAACCGAATCGAATAGCCTGAAACATGGCTATCCCCTCCGGGGAAATTAATTGGACTCCTGCACCACTTCCAGAATTATTCGACCCCCAATCCGTTCGAACCAACCATTCAGATTTACCTGAGTGGTCAACAACCTTTATGTCATCCCTTTCTAAGTGGAATTCGACCAGGAAACCTGCCAAAACTTGAGCTTTTATTGCCGTCCGAGGCTCGAAGGTTATGTCAAAGTCTGCCAGTTCAATTGACCGTTTTGTCATCCTCCCAGATATATCTGGTCGTTGTAACAAACCTTTTAAGGGGAACGCTGTTCGAACCACAATAGGATGGGCTTGGAAATATGGCCTCATCTTCCGTGCAGCTGTTACCACTGCTAAGGCTAACCTTTCCAAATTAAGATATCGCTTCTCAGCATCTAACAGACTTTTGCTGACATAATAGATTGGTTTCAACATATCGACCTCTTCTCGGAGTAAAACGGCACTGACTGCACAATCTGATACCGACACATAGACGATTAACTTCTCTCCCACCAAAGGTTTGGAAAGTATCTCCGGGGATACCAAATATTCTTGAATCTGGTGAAAAGCGGCTGAACATTCCTCGGTCCAATTAAACTGTCTCTTATTTTTTAATACCTTAAAGAAAGGTGCACATTTATCCGATGAACGGGAAATAAACCTATTCAATGCTGCCAATCTCCCTGTCAGAATCTGGACTTCCTTGATATTCCATGGTGGCGTCATAGTTATCAAAGCCTTTATCTGTTCTGGGTAAGCTTCTATGCCCCGTTCACTTATCATGTAGCCAAGGAACTTCCCCGATCGTACCCCAAAAATGCACTTTTCTGGATTTAATTTCAAATTGACTTTACTCAAATTGTTAAAAGTTTCCTCCAATTCAGAGAAATAATCTTCGTCCTGCAAACTTTTTACCAGCATATCATCAATGTAAGCTTCAACATTTCTGCCAATTTTCCCCTTAAAAGTTTTGTTGACCAAACGTTGATAAGTTGCCCCTGCATTTTTCAGGCCAAATAGCATGAGCTTATAACAATATAATCCTCTCCTGGTAATGAACGATGTGCTTTCTTCATCTTTTGCATCTAACCTGATCTGATTATACCCTGAATAAGAATCCATGAAGGACAACAATCGATTACCCGAAATGGAGTCCACTAACTGATCAATTCGGGGTACCAGAAAAGGATCCTTGGGACAAGCTCTATTCAGGTCCGTAAAATCCACGCACGTCCTCCACTTTCCATTCTTTTTCCTGACCAAGACTGGATTCGAGGCCCATACAGGGTACTGTGACTCTCGAATGTGGCCTATGCTTAATAACCGTTCCACTTCCGATAGAATAACTACAGACTTTTCCTGAGAGACTGGTCTCCTTTTCTGAACAATAGGTCGAACATCCCTTCATACTGCAAGTTTGTGACAGATGAATTCTGGCGATACTCCCGTAACATCCTGTGCACACCAAGCAAACATATCTAACTTTGTTGACGAAAACACAATTAATCGTTCTCTGAACTCAAAAGAAAGGTTTACTCCAATATTCAAAATTCCCCCCCCCCCTTCAAACTTATGCTCCTCGTGATCCTCCTTTGGAACCAAAAAACCGGGGGCCTCCCTCGGATCATCACAGGGAATGATTTCCGAGGAAGTCCCCTTTAATTGCTATGCCTTTTCTGATACTTCTCCCCGAACTCCTTTTGAGGATAAAGCTATCTGATAACACTCTCGAGCCATCTTCTCGTTGCTCTTGATTGTCCCTATATTATTCCCTACCACATATTTTAGACACTGGTGTACCGTAGAGATAACACCATACATTCGGGACAACCAAGAGCGACCTATAATTGCATTGTACGAAGTTGGTGCGTCTACCACTATGAACAATACTTCCACTTCCTTCTTAAACGGCCCACGACCTAACTCTACCACGCGCTGAAACTCTCCAACGACTATTGTTGTTGCTCCTGTAAAGCCCACTATAGTTCTGTCGGATCACCGTATAACAGGCGGGTCAGAAATTCTCATGTAGGTACTCATAAACAAAATATTCGCGGAACTTCCTGTATCAATAAGTATCTTCTGAACTTGATCCCCGGCTATACCCGCGACGATGAACACCGCATCTTCATGTGGGCCCGCTACATTCCTCATATCATCATCGTCAAAACATATGATGGGAGAGGGCAAACGATGCATCTGCGCTGAAACCCCTGCTTCAATCTATGTGGTCAAGCTTACCATATGTCTTTTTTGCGAACTATTAGAAATCCCTGCAACGGTATCTCCTCCTAAGATAGCCAACGACTAAAAATAACACACAGATCATTTACCTTCCCTCTTGGAATAATATTCTCTACCATATTCACGTTGTTTCTCCCTTTCTTGGGATCCAAATACTCTTGTTCAATATAAAAAACATCCACCTCCTCAGAAGTCACCATCGTTGTATCAGCAATTTTTGGGACAGTCTTTACCACAACGTTTTTCTGAGAGTGTTTTTTCACAAAATCTAATAACATTCCATTCTCAATCAAAGCTTGCACTTCTTTTTTCAAGGCAATGCCTTCTTTAGTGTCATGTCTGATGTCCTCATGGTACTTACAGAACCTGTTAGCACTTCTAATTTCCCTCGGAGTTTAAATCGGAAAAGGTTTTCTGAACTGCACCGTCGATCTTGCCTTATCAAATATCGTAGCTACATTTTCCGTCAGCTCTGCAAAATAGTCCGGATGAATCCATTTGTTCGAAATTGGCCTCGTGCTTTGGTTATAATTCTGCTAGCTACCATAGTTTGTTCTCGGCCTCGGCGGATACTGACCCGCACTCTTATCTGCAACACCAGTACGCGGCCCTTGATTATTAGAGTCAGTCCTTTGAAACTGGTTCTGCTCCAACTGATCGTTTGATCCTTTCTCAGATGCCTGAGTCTCCGTTTGATCCAACTAAAAGTCACTTCTCAACTTGATCTAGTAGCGCCCCAAAAGTCATTGCCTGAATTTCTGCTACCGTGTCCTTTAATAACCCGGGGAGAAGCCCCATCCTGAATGCCGCGAGTGCCACAGAATCTTTACAATACTCCATGTCCTTTTTTGTTTTAACAAATCGATTGGTGTAATGCTTTAAGCTCTCCCCCACTTTTTGCCTACAGTAAATTATTGTATCTCCATTAGCTCGAAACTTCTTGCTCCCCACAAAATGTTGTCT
The DNA here is from genome assembly GCA_036936605.1 of Limnanthes douglasii subsp. nivea. Lineage (NCBI taxonomy): Eukaryota > Viridiplantae > Streptophyta > Magnoliopsida > Brassicales > Limnanthaceae > Limnanthes > Limnanthes douglasii. Next base: position 241,216,058 of record JAUPFV010000005.1, on the reverse strand, counting down.
GAAGATACTCCAGAACATGTCAAAGTTCTTTATTGAGCCCTGCGGAAGCCGATTATACCACTTGGAAGCCACCCCTTTGAAAGTTTGAGAAAACGGCCTACACAGCAATTTATCATCGTTATCGAAATTAATCATGAAATTTTTGAACTGCTCGATGTGATTATCAGGATCCTGCGTCCCATCAAACTTTTCTAGCTTCGAAATATCAAAGTATTTTGGGAGGTTGCCGGCTAGAATTTCCGAGGACAAAAGAGAAGCTCTCCAATTATGACCCGTCCTCTAAATATTCGCTCTCAAATGTTCATGGCTTGGAAAATAGAGTCCTTCTTCGGACGGTAAAGTATACTGATGCTGCCACTCCAAATTCCGCTGGTCGACATGCTGGTTCCGAGAGGGAAAATTCATCTGGTCATAGCCCTATTCATTAGCACGAGTGTGATAGGTCTTTTCCCTCAGAGATTTTCTCTCCAAACTTCTTCCCTACCATGTGCCTCGTATTCCATGTCATTCCGATAAGTATTCCCTACAAGATTCTCCTCACAGTCGTTAACAAAATCATCCCCTTGTTGTTCCATGATTTTGCTCGGAGCAGGAATAACTCCCAGAAAGAGATTGTCGTCAGAACAATCTTCGCTTCCCACAGACGGCGCCACTGAAGAGTTAAGAAATAGCTCTAGGGTGATTTTGTGTTATGTGATTATTCGGGGGTCAACCCAGTAAAGAACAAATACTTCGTGAAAATACCTTTTTAGAGAGAGAAAGTGAGAGTTAGACTAAATAGAGAGAGAAAGTAATATTATATTAATCAATCAGATTATGAACTCGTATGTGGTCCTTTTATAGTATAATAACGGGCCCCACAGACCTTAATCCTACCTATTACACAAATAGCCCCTATATTTTCCCACTTATTCATAATAACTACTTCTATTGTACTTTTTACAATACTTCCCCAATAAGAATATTTCCTTACAATTTTCCCCTATATCTTTTATTCTCCCTCATCAATAAGGAGGAAGCGTGAGAATGAGATTGTAAATCCCCTTGAAGAATGAGGCGATTCTTGATACCCGCAGATCTAAGATTAGATGGCCAATTTCATTGACCGTCGTCAATGATATCGGAAATGGTGAGATGTTTCAAAAGCATGGAATCTTTAATAATACTAGTACCGTAATGCGTAGCCAGATGGGTGGAGATGATTCAAGGGTCGTACTAGAATAAGCTATTCTGACCATTGTCGATAAGAGCCCTGTATAGATTGCATGCAATGAGGCGGAGACGTGATAAATTTCTCCAAGTCCAGAAGGGGGATGAGCCAAGATCGAGATCTCATAAGTAATTATTTTATTTTATTTTTCCGTTTTAATCCAGTCACACCAGACTGAGTATTTATTGTTACTAATAATAAACCAAAGATGTTTTAGGATAGTGACATGATTTCAAGATTTAAGATCTATAATCCCAAGGTCGCCCTCTATTGTGGGAGAGGTGATTTTGGACCAGGCCACTTTGGCCCTGTGAATTTGAAAGCCAGGTTTAAAGTAAAGAAAATGATGCAACAACTGGGACAATTCTTTGAGAATCCACGAATAAAGAATGAAAATGGACGACCAGTAGACCTGACCCGCAAATAACACAGACTTGATGAGTTGGAGTCTACCAGCATAAGATGGGTGCTTTGAATTCCAATAATCAATCCTCGAGGTTATTTTATGAAAGAGAGGGAAACAATCTGAATGGGTGAGACAACCAGTAACAAGGGGGACTCCCAAATATTTAATATGGTTGGAGCCCTCTATGAAACCCAAGATAGAGATAAGCTCATACGAAGAGGAAGGTTAATTTTAACGTCTTCAAGACAGAAAATCATAAGATTATTTGCAAAGAAGTGATTAATGATTTTGAGTTTGTGACATTTCCAATTGAGGTGGATATTTTTGTCGTTACTTTTTTATTTGAGGATATTATCTTAGACTTGCATGACTTGGACGAAGATTGGGAGAGTGGGTCACCTTTTCTGAGTCCCTTCCTGCCATAGAAATTACCATGCAGATTACCATTAATAATAATATTATAAGTGGGCAAGAAAAATTATTGAATGATCTAATTGATCATTTTATTGGGAAATTTCATTGCAACAATGATGTCAAGAATGAGGTGCCAACGAACATTATCGAAGGCTTTCATTAGATCAATTTTAAGGGCGACCTTTTTGCCTTTATAGTTGGTGTGATAACCTCTCAGAAGTTCTTCGGAAAGGAGAATGTTATCAGATATATTTCTACCATCGATACAAGACAATTATGAATTTTCAATAAGCTACCGGAACTAATCTTTAATGAGGTTGGCAAGAATTTTAGAGATAGTTTTATAGACGATATTGGGGTAAAAAACACCAGTCATCCTCCACGTTTGCAGCTTGTAACAAGTTAGTCCCTGTCCTTTGAGGCCGTAATAAAGGGGTCCTTATCGTTTTATTGGGTATAATAAAACCATCCTTTTCGAGTCCAACCCAACATTTGTCCCCATAATACCCTTTGACCATCCACATCAGCGATCCACGTAGGACGCTGATGTGGCAACCCTAAAACTTAAACCCAGCCCAACAACCAATCATAACCCAATAACCCAGCCCAATTTCTAACCCAAGAACCAACCCTGACCCAATAACCGAGCCCAACCCTAACTAATAACCCGAAATCAAATCAAAACCCTAATTTTACTCCAAATCCCTAATCCCTTCCTCATGGGTCGGGGTGAACTGCGAGCTTAACCGAGCTTAACGCCTCTACACCGCTCTACGTGCGTCATCTCTCCTCCTGGCAATCGAGACATTGTTTTTCGTCTCTTCTTCTTTCTCTCTCTCTGGATATGCAGTTTTTCTTTTCTTTTCGAGTATCAATGTAACAGAATCATATACACGAGACAGATATTGTGAACAAGAAAGCTAAAATTGCTTTCAAGTACTTGAGGTCTAAGAAAATTCGATTCAATTTATGTATTTGATGTTATTAACAATGCGAGACAAATATAGTTTTTCAGAGTAAAAATCATAAACGAGTGACAAATGGCTAGAAATAAGCTACGTGGTTCTACTATGGCAAATCAACGATGATGGATTGGATTTATTTTTCCAATTAATTTGATTTTTGTTTTTATTTTACTTTTTTAGATTTTAATTTTGGCTTATGATTAACGTGCACCATCTCATTTTTTCAGACCTTGTCTGATAGCTTGGTACAGTTTTAATGGCGGATTGATACAATTTTATGAAAGAACATAAGAGATGGATCCATTTGGTTGTAGATTACCTGTAAGGTGTTTGTTAAAATGCCAAAGAGAAATATTGCACTAATCTGTGTGGTTTGTATTATCAGCTCGGTTTGTATTAATCTGTGTGTTTGCTTCTCTTGATTTTAATTCTTCATGTCGGAAGAAAGAGAAACCAAAATAAGATCGTTAGGATAATTGGGAAAAGAGGAAGGGATTAGGAATTTGGAGTAAATGAGGGTTTGGATTTGATTTCGGGTTAATAATTAGGGTTGGGCTGGGTTATTGGGTTAGGATTGGTTGTTGGGCCGGGTTTAAGTTTTAGGGTTGCCACATCAGCGTCCTACGTGGATCGCTGATGTGGCTGGTCAAAGGGTATTATGGGGACAAATGTTAGGCTGGACTCGAAAAGGATGGTTTTATTATACCCAATAAAACGATAAGGACCCCTTTATTACGGCCTCAAAGGACAGGGACTAACTTGTTACAAGCTGCAAACGTGGAGGATGACTGGTGTTTTTTACCCGACGATATTGCATTAATAAATAGGTCTGAAATTGGCAGTTAAAAAGATGAGTCATTTTTGGGAATGAGAGAGATAGAAGTTACATTGCAAGAAAGATCCAACACTTTTGAGTTGAAGAAGTCAAGGACCCCATTACAAATATCATTACCGACAATGCTCGAAGAGCCCTTGAAGAAACTAGAGCTAAAGCCATCAGGCCCAGATGATGTGTTACTATCGATACTAAATAAGGCGGTCTTAATTTTCTCGTGAGTAATCTCACGGATCATAAAGGCCTTGTCTGAATCATTAACCTTGGAAGAAAGAAGAGAGGAGATTATATCCAAGCCATGGTATCCTGGGGGATGTCTTGTACCAAAAATGTCATTGAAGTGCTTTGCAATGACATTAAAAACACTGACAGGAGTTGAAATATAAATCTCATGATCATTGTTAATAAATATGATTTTGTTTCAGAAAAGTTGGGATTTAATACCTATTGTGGAAGAATTTGGTGTTTTTATCACCAAGCTTAATCCAATTTTCTCTAGATTTTTTGTTTAAGGAAAGATTCTTCAGCATAATTGAGGAAAATAAAAGATGAGGATTCCTCAATCTCTCTAGAGATGAGATCGGGGTTGAGAGGATCATGGGAAAGACGGGATTGGGCGGAGAAAATATGATATTGGGCTTTCATTACCCTAGAGCTAATGCCACTAAACTCCTTTTAGTTGAGATAATTGAGCTCATACCGAAGACTAACAAACTTCTACGATACCAGACCCATCCTTAAAGAATTGGTTGGAAGATTCAAACTATTGGTGATAATAGATTTGAAAAGAGGATGAGATTGCCATATGTTAAATAATTCCGAATGAATTCTTTCTTTTTTTACGAGAGAAACCCAGATTAAGAGTAACTGTAATGTGACCAAAAGTGTGAAGGTAGCCAATGTGAGCAAAGAACATAGGGGAGTGATTATCCTAGTTAGGATTCACTAAGAGATGATCAATTTTGGATAAAACGGGATGTAAGGGTTGTTTATTGATTTAGGTAAAATGGATGCCATTGGATCTAAGATCATTAAGTTCACAATAATAACAAGAATTATTGAAATCATCAATTATAGAGGACCAATTATCTAAGGATCTCAATCGATCCTCGAGAATTTGGATATCATTAATGTCCTCGAGGGAAACCAAGGGGATGCCCTGGTTGTGGGCAGCAATTGAGTTAAGATCATTCCACTGGGAGATGCGATTGGAAGCTTCGTTGAAAGCGTAGATAGTAGTAAAATGAAATATGGAAGAAAGATTATAGCATTTAGCCATATCAAGAATGTATTGAGAGAATTGGGATAACATGGAAACCGTAATTACACTAGGATTCCATATTATCCAAATTCTACCAAGGGGGTAGGAAACGTGGTTAGTAATGACATGCCAATAAGAAGCCATAGTTCTATAAATGGATTCAACTATACAATCTTAAAATTTAGTTTCTACTAAGATTAATAAGGAAAAACTATTACTAATAATGAGATCAGTAAATTTGTTTTTGTCACATATGACCATTAAGACCCCTAATATTCTATAATGAAATATTCATAAATAAATAGACTTACAATGCGTCAGATGATGGTCTTGTCGAAGGAAAAATCCTTTTTACTATATATAGAGACTACAGATGAGCGAAGACTCTTCGGAGGCGAGTCAACCTCCTCACCACTATCAGCCTCTTTAACACCATCGAGTAATATCGAATGGGGCCGAGTGGCCAAATCAAGGTCAAGCTCAGAAGATCTGATTCCTCTGAATTCATAGTCGGGTTCACCGCAGTAAGAATCATCCTAGGTTATTTTTTATAAAGATGAGTATTGTGCCCAAAGATGATACAAATGGAAAACTGGGGGAACCTTGGTACTCAAAATTAACCATAATGTATTAGTTTTTAATCTTCAAAAGAAACCTCGGAACATACATGAGAGTACCAATTATGAGCGAATATTATTTTTATTTTCTTTTTGGTTTACTTGTCAATACATGAGAGTAACAATTTTCGAGTCAATATTGTTAAAACCTTCCACCGTTCATAACTCAAGGGTTAGGCTAAAGACTTTTACCAAATAAGAAATTCCATATGAGCATCATTAATAAAGATAGTAAGCGGTTCCTAAACTTTTAAAATAATGAGAAGTCCCCCAAAATTCCAAGGAGCTAAGTCTAAAACCTTTTTAGCCATCTCGAAGAAACCAAATTTCAATATAAAACAACTTTCGAGAATATTCTTAAATTATGAAAGACAATATTTCTTCTGTAAAGAATCAACATTGGCCTTTAATAAAGATAAATTTTATGTATGTGAGAGAAAAAAGTCAGATAAATAAGCATTTCACAAATTCAGCAGGCCCATAGTGGAATCATTCATAATAAAATTATTATTCTCAAAATCCATAGGGCAAAGATCAATAACCAAGGGGGTCTATTATCAGGATTCCCCGCAACAATAGTTGCATACGAAGAGGGGGCATGAGGAGTAAGGAAATAGGTAAAGTTGGTAGTGTCTAACATGGTCGTCTTTAAAGAAGGTATCTTTGAAAACATAGAATTATTATTATGGAATTGGAGATGGTTATCCAAAAAACTTCTTCCTTTTGGGCCTTTTCCAACATTACCAAAATTTCTAATTTTAGAAAAAGGGCTTGTAAGAAGTTTCATTACCAAGCATACCTTTACTATTAGACTTATTATGCTAAATAATTTTAATTTGGGTGGACTGCCCGATGGTCTCCTTTTGTTGAGCCAAGGGGACAGGAAGAGTAGATTGCCTTAGGTCCAGATCACTAGAAAGAGATTCTAGAGAGTTAAAAGTATCGTGCGGCCCAAACCTGGTAACGTTTCCATCGAACCCAGAAGAGTCTCTTTGTATCCCATCGTTGTTTTTTAAAGGGATACCAGAAGAGAGGGAGAGAGAGAGAGAGAGGGAGAGAGAGAGGGAGAGAGGGAGA